>MEHQ01003201.1:368649-570383 GCA_008828725.1 Saccharina japonica | reverse complement strand
CCCCCCCCCCCCCCCCCCTTCCCCCCTTCCCACCCCCCGGAACCCTTTTTTTTTTGCGGCGACTAATCCTACGCACGTACTGGTAGCAAAACATATCTCTTTTTTATTTTCTTCTTGTGTTGCAAACAAACGACGACGACTACGGTGATAACGGGGGGTGGGTGCAGCCAGCAAGACCTCACAATCAAATACTTGGAACTCCTACTATTATCGTAGGAGGGATTCTGGGGGGGGGGGGGGGGGGGGGGGGGGGGGGGGGGGGGGGGGGGGGGGGGGGCGCATCCGCTTGCAGCAAAAAGAGCGCGTACTACTGGCTGTATCAATAATACTCTGACTTTTTTGCCTCGCGAACGAACATACCTGGTACAAATTTCCGTTCTTTTTGCGAATAGTAGTAGTAGTATTAGTGCCCCCCCCCCCCTCGCCACATACCGTAGTATAATAATAGTAAGAAAACAATTGTGCCGAAACGGGCATCATCATCATTATCATCAGAAGAGCGCCCGCCCCCCCCCCCCCCCTACCCCACCCCGCCCCCTTCTCAATAAAAAACCGGCACATACAACCTCTTCCTAGAGCACAGCAGCAAAGCAGCACCACCACCAACAACGATCGAACGAAGGTCAATTCGATCGATGGGCTTTCGTTNGGGGGGTAGGGGGGGGGGGGGGGGGGGGGGGGGGCAAGGTGCAGCCGAAAAAAAGGAAGACCACTCACTGCTGCACGGAGGAATCCAAGCCCGCCCGCCCGCCTGTTGGCCTTCCTTGCCTCGTCAAAAACAACGAAGAACACCCCTACACCTACTGCCTACCGCAACAGCTACAATAGCTGGCTACCGACCAGAAGCCTGAGGGTCGTATGAGAATAATCCCTTTTCCGATTCGTATCGCTCTCACCCCAGCAGCAATGCTACAGTAGTTATCACTACGCGTCGCTTCCGAGAAGGTCGAGAAGTCGCAAATTGCGAGGAAAAAATTGCCTCGCTACTAATGTAACTCACGCTTGCTGGTTCGATACATACCACCGCTGCTTGGTGCTGTTGGTTGGTACGACTACCACTACTGCTGCTGCTGTCTGCGCGAGGCCGGCTAGACGCTCCAAGACGAGCACATACAGTAATGAGCATTACTGGCTGCTGTTTCTGCATACAGTAGTACCAATAACTACTATCAATACTGTTCCTGCATGCATGCTGTTTGCTGGGTATTAACAGCTGCTGTCCCTGCATACAGCAGTCGTGTAAGTACCAATAGCCGCCTGTTCCTCTTTTGCTGCCTTGTCTTGGAGACTAACTCCCCCAACCTCTGCCCGACAATGGCCCCGTCTTACAGTAGTTATGCCTTCGTTTTGACTGGCAACCAAACCACAACCACAACCTCTCTCTCTTCTTCCTGGATAGATAGGCCACCCCAAACAAACCGCACCCTACTCGCGCTAAGAACTGCTTTGTTGTGCGATGCAACAGCAGCAGCAGCAGCAGCGGTAGTAGCCACAGTGCGATGCAACGACTATGAATACCCTCTTCTCTCTGCCCCTTTCTTGATTAACCCTTCCTTATCCGCATGCCAGCGGCAGAGGTCACACGCAACAACGAACAATCGGCGGCTATTATACTAGCTCCTCTTACTGCGGCAAGCAGAAACATAAGCAGCATGAACAACACTAGCAGCATCAGAGCAGCGGCAGCAGCGACACCACCAGTAGTAGCAGCAGCAGCAGCGGCAGCGAGGGCAACGACAGCGCAGTAAAACACATGGGGGGGGGGGGGGGGGGGGGGAAAAATCGAACGCCTGCCCCGCCCCTCAAAACAATAAACACCCCGGAGCTCTCTCTCTCTCTCTCTCTCTCTCTCTCTCTCTCGCCTGTAGCACTACTCGCACCCTTTGTGGCATGGAACATTTAATCTACCCGCGCGCGTTTACCACCCTTGAAGGCGTTTGCACGGGCAGATGCGATGGACACGGTGAAAAACACCCTCCCTAAGACAATAAACAGGAAGAACAAGAAAGATTTAAGGCAACACCGAAAAAAAAAAAAAAAAAAAAACATTTTCGAACCTACTACTTGCTGCGTTGGCTGGCCTCTGCTGCGCGCACTACGTACCATGTGTGTGCTGCGCTGGGTTGCGCTGCGCTTTGCTGCCATTTTGCTTGCGCATGGTCAGCCGACAACCACCGGCCACTGCCACCACCATCACCGTGGACCATGCCAACCAAACTCAGGAAGCAAACCCCACCCCCCGCCCCCCCCCCCCGCCCAAGCAGAATAACAACTTTTTTTGCGAACGCCAACAACTCCGCCGGCTCTGGCTGTGGTGCTTCCGCCGCGGCTCAACCAATCGAGACACCGCGCTCCGTTATTATGCCACCTCAACCGCAAAAGCTGTACGAGTACGAGTACAAGTAAAGCGCTTGCGTGCTGTCCTGTGCTTGCCTTGGCTTTAGCCGAGCTTGTGAAAACTCTCACTACTACTAAAAAAAAAACAAACAAAAACTAATTCAAAAGCTCACGGGAATCCCTCTCTCTCTCTCTCTCTCCCTCTCTTCTTTCTCTCAGCGCGCGTTATACGTCGCTCGCACGAGAAAACAGCAGCAACCGCAGCAATATTAAGCAACAAATCAGGAGCACTGCCTGTGCCCCACCACAACAAAAAAAATGCGCCACCTAGTCTATCGTGCCATGGTTGAGGGGGGGGGGGGGGGGGGGGGGGAGTGGGGTGGGATACGGGGGCCTTGTCATTCTTGTCACAATCACATCATATCATATCGCACATCGCCCCGAAGATCATGGGGGGAAAAAAAACAAAAACAGACTCGAAACAATAACAAAGCGTTTCAGACCCCAACCCCGGCTGAATGAAAATCACGCGAAACTTCAACCCCCCCTCCCGCCCCTCCCCTCCTCTCACCCCCTCCTCCCGTTCGTGTACCTAGTTCTTGACCCCCAAGGCATTCACCCCCTTCCCATTCCCCTCCCCCGTCTCCCCTCCCTTTCCCCTCCCGCGCATGTATCCGCGGTCAAATATCATTTCCCCCCCCCTTGCTCCCGTTATTCGCGTATACTTTTCTTTACTTCGTCCGTACAACCCGATCGCCCACTGGGGGCGAGCGGCACAGCTATAGTTTGTACCGGAGGCGTGCTAAACACCTTTTGTAGCCCTTTCAATTTCGAGGCACCTTCGAAAAATCGTTCCAAAACCTCCCCGTCATCCCCCCCCCCTCCCCTCCCCACTCTCACACCCCCTCCCGACCTCGCGGCCGCGGCCGCCTCCCCTCTTCTCCAACTCCCACCACATTTCCTCTGTCACCCCGAAACCGAACCCTATAACTGCCTCCACATCTATGAAAAACTCTCGACGTGCCGATTCGCACTGTCGCACGAAGTCCGCCCGCGATCCCAAAACCGAACCGAACCACCGGAAAAAAGGTTAAAAAGGTTCTTTGTAGCCAGTCGGTCGCAAACCGGGAAAAACAAAAAACAACAATTTTACGGCGTGGTCGCACCCACGCCATACGATGTGGCGGACACGTCGAGTCACGGAAAAAATGTTGCTTTGCACACGGTAAATCTCTCCCTACGGTGATAAATAGTAGACACAGTCGCAAGAGACAAGAGACACAGAACAGCATGACGCATCGCACCGCACCGCACAAAAGCCATATCGCTGCAACAGGTTCGCGCGATGTCTGAGCGAGAATCTCCCATCGAAAGCGATGGGGTCGAGGAGACGGGGGGCGAGCGGTGGCGGCAGCAGCAGCAACAGCAGCAGCAGCGGCGAACAATAACGATCGATGACCGTTGACCCATCGATCGATGATCGTTCACTCGTCAACCGGACCGTTGACCCATCGACATCGATCGATGACCGTTGATCCATCAACCGTTGGCCCAGTGATCGATGACCGATGATCCATCAACCGCTGACCCATTGCTCGATGGCCGTTGACCCATCGATCGATGACCATTGACCCATCAACCGCCGACCCATTTGACCGTTCATTCATTAACTGCTAACCGTTGACCTCTCGATCGATGACCCATCGATCGATGACCATTGATCCATCGATCGATGACCGTTGATCCATCGATCCATGACCGTTAACCCATCATCCGCTAACCGTTGACCCATCGATGACCGTTGACCCATCGATCGATGACTGCTGACAAATCAATAGACGACCGTTGACCCATCAGTCCAAGATATCGATGACCGCTGACCCATCAGTCTATAAGACCGTTGACCAAATAATCGATGACCGTTGATCCATCGATCGATGACCTTCGACCCATCGATTTATGATTTGATCCATGTAACCGTTCACCAATTGATCGATGACCCGCGCCACCCATCAACCACTCACCGATCGATGACCGTTGACCCATCAATCGATGACCCCTGACCTATTGATCGATGCATCAAATCGACGGCCGTGGACCCCCCTTTTTCAAACTCCGTCCCCGCGACCAACGGTCATTAACCCATCGACCGATAACGGTTCGCTGACCCGTCGGTCGGGTCATAACCAGGTCAAGCGGACGACCGGGGGTCTGTGCCCCCTCCTTCCCTCCTTTCCATCTCTTCTGCCGCGCGCGCGACAACCTACAGCTAGAGCCCGACCAACGCTTCAAGACAATCCGTCGGGCCACCAGAACGAACCCCTCCCCCCCTCGTGAGGACCCACAAAAGGGCAACCAAACCCAACCCCGCCCCTCCTCCCTGCCCCACCCCCCAGCCCCTCGCGAGCGTAACGCCAACGTGGGTTTCTACTCCCGGTATCCCCTTTCGGTGGCGTCGGCTCCGACGTGCACCACCATCACCACCACTACCCCAACAACAATAGCAACAACAGCAGCAGCTTCCTCAATCACGAGGCAGGCGTTATCCCAGCCTATCGCTACGCGTCTCCCACCACGGGGAAATCACAAAACCACCGCAGAAAATAGTACCCCTCCTTCCCCCCCCCCTCCTTTGCAGGGATGCGAGGGTCTATGGTCATACGACTACGGCCATGCACGTCATGAGTACCCCCCCCCCCCCCCCCCCCCCCCCTTCCCCCCCCCCCCCTCCCCTCCTCCTACTCCCCATCCACCCCCAGCCTCCGCGCCCCATTTCCCCTCCTGTCTCAGTGCACACTCAGGCGTACGCTCCTCTTCCACACACGTAGTCAACATTTACTCTCACGGCCTCCCATGTCCCCTCGAAAACCTCACGACGGTACCGCGCCTGAGTGCTTCACAAGACACAAAGCTACGTACACACACACCGCGCGGGCTTCGAGAGGTCTAGTCAAGAAAAAAAAAAACACAAGCACCGAAAAAAAGAAGGCGGTCAACCAACAAAAAAAGACGAGAAAAAAAAAAAATAGCGGCAGGGGGAGTCGAAGGAAAATCCGGAGGAGGTCATGAACGGGGGGGGGGGGGGGGGGGGGGGGGGGGGGGGGGGGGGGGGGGGGGGGGGGGGGGGGGGCAGGGAAGGCTTCTTCTTGTAGCGGAAGGCGCTGTCGAGACAATCACTTTCTCTTCACACATCAATCCTTTTTTTTTGTGGCGGGGGAGGATCCCCCACCCAGTCTCTTCTCATAAAAAAAAAAAAAAAGCCTCATCAAGCCCACGCCCCCTTCTCGCGCCCCCCTCCCCCTCCCCCGCCCCCGCCTCCTCCCGCTCCTCCACCCCCTCCGCGCCCGTTCGGCAAGCGCGACGAGTCTTTACCGTGGCCACCGCCGCCGCCGCCGCCGCCACCACCACCGCCGCCAGCCTTGTGGTGGTGGTAGTGGTCCCGGTGCTCCCCTCTTGCTCCCCCTGCCCTCATGGGCGATTTGAGGTCCCTACCGCTGCCTCCTCCGCCGGCGACGGCGGGCTCGGGGCGTCCCCTCATCGGCGACTTTATGCGGTCGGCCTTCTTGCTCATCGCGGGCTGCGCCGCGGCGGCTGGCGGAGGGTTGCCGGGGGCCTTGACAACCTGTCGCGACGGGGGAAAAATTTGGCCGAAGATAAGTATAAATAGGGACGGGAGGGAGAAAGGGGGGGTGGGTTGAACCGCGGGAGGGGGGCGGGGGGGGCGGCGGGGGGGTACTCGATACGCATGCATGGCCGTAGTCGTGTGACCATAGACCCTAGCATCCCTACAATGCCGGGACGGAGCACGTTGGGTTTTCACTAATCAGGCAGACCTTGCTAGCAAGCACCAAGCGCGAAGCGCCGTGAGGTATTGGGCGAGTCGCATGGAGGGTGGGAGGGGGCGGGGGGTGGTGTACTTCATTTTCATGCATGACCGTAGTCGTATGCCCATAGACCCTAGCATCCCTACAAGTGGGGGGGGGGAGGGGGGGGGGGGGGGGGGGGGGGGGGGGGGGGGGGGGGGGGGGGGGGGGGGGGGGGGGGGGGGGGGGGGGGGTACTCCTTTGTTACTCTTTTGTTGACGCAGGAGCGGTGCTCCGTCTGGAAAGGGATGCGTGGTCAACGAGGGGGGGTTCTCCTTCGTCGCTACACCGTAGACTCTGTTGCTTGTGGTTCTCTACAACGCTCTCGCACGATGTGCGCTAGTTGATTCCACACTTAATACTAGATATTTACCCATCAACTAAATGGTCAAAATCCTATGCTATACAACATTTTATTTTCATACAAAGAATACGAGGTGTCACCAAAACAGTTCAGGTGGTATATACTGTAGGTTCGACCCTAATCAAAATGTTTCCATGTAATATAAATATATATGATTATGAAAAACAATGTAATGAGTGCCCTAACTGTAAGAAAAAACAACAGAATATATATATATATATATATAAATATATTAAAAACAAGCCTACATAACAGAAAAAGACAACGTTGCATGTTTTTTACGGGGTCTGCCATTTTCGTATTCCATCCGTGCGCATGCATGTGCTCAATGGCGAGCGAGCGGCCTCTGCGTCGAGCGCTCGGCCGGCGGTAGAGAAGACTACAGCATCGAACACTCACGTCTAGGAAGGACTTCTTCCCTCCACCCCATCGCACCACGCCGGGAGCTTCCTCTGGCTGCGCGCCACCCGCCTAAAACACGCCGCATGGAAAACCACAAAAAAAAACACCCACGGCCGAACAGAACCAAGCAGGATAGAAAAAGAACAAGAAACGGCAAAACAGGAGCAGCAGCAGAGCAGCAGCAGGAGGCAGGAGCGACATCAGCCAGGACATGAACAGGGACGGCATCAGAAAAAAAGAAAGCGAGTGAGCAGCCAGCAAGGCGCCATTGGGCACGTCGATGCAGCACAAAAAATGGGCGCCAATCCAACACTTTTTCACTGCACAGCAGTTTCCACCAATAAATCGTGTATCTTGCTTCACCTCTCGAGGTCGAGCCCCCCCCCCCCCACCGCGGAACTACTAGCTGGAGTCTTGAATCACCGGTCCTCACGCAAAAACACGACTGTACAGCCAATCAATGGCGATGAGCAACGCCCGCTATATACGATGCTTTATACTCGTACCGCACCGTACGGCGAAAGCCGGTCGCGTATGAAAAACCGTACGGTAAGCGCCGGTCGGTAGTATCGTGCGGCCAAAACCTCTCGCGTTTCGTGCGGTACGGCCAAGACCGGGTGCGTATCGCATCGTATCGTGTCACAGCGAAGACCGGTCGTATGTCGAGTCTCGACCGAATCGAATGGTCAATATATATATATACTCCACCGAAGTGATGACTGGTCCATACTCCACCGAATTGATGATTGGTCGATACTCCAACGAATTGATGATTGGTCGATACTCCAACGAATTGATGATTGGTCGATACTCCAACGAATTGATGATTGGTCGATACTACACCGAATTGATGAATGGTCAATACTTCACCGAGTTGATGAATGGTCAATACTTCACCGAATTGATGATCGGTCGATACTCCACCGAACTGATTGGTCGAGGGCTCCCTCCGCCTATTCGCAAGCTGTCTGAGTGATACATACTCCATCTTTAGCACAAGCTGCAAGCTGCCACGAAAAGTGTGTCGCACGCGCTCACGCGCTCTATGTACGTGCATTCCTCGAGAAGGATGCTATCCCTACGATGGGCGGGGGGCGGGCGGGCTGCTCCTCCCCTCGATACAATAAGGAAAAACAGAGGCTAACAGGACGACAATTCATACCTTCAGATCGCGTTACTAAAGGAAACAAACGGCAATAACTAGAACTCATGTCCCGAAACATTAGCATCATTTCATGTTGATATTTAAATAAGATGTTACTCATATGTTACTCAGATTTCGGGACAAATTGGTATATATCGCGAACGAGGACAACAAAAAAAGGTGAGACGGTCCTGGAGCCGACCGACCGCGCGCGCAAATGAATCTCACCGGGGCAGGCGTTTCAACAGCCGGGACGTCCGAACTTCTTGACCTCTCTTTTACCCCGCTCTGCACCGACAAGATGGTGAGTGAGAGATGTTGCGTTTTCATCCGAAGACAGACAGGGAAGGGAGGGTAAGGCACGCCAGATAATTTCAGCACGAGAGACAAGAAAAATGTGATAAATGTGTCCCCAACAACCGTGGAGATGCGGGTACTTCTGTACAAAAAAATCGCACGATGCACGCATGCCCAGGCAGGCAGGCAGACAGGCCGGAGGGAGGCACACCGACGGCCACTTTTGTCGTTCGCTGCTCAAGGCCCAGACAACATACAGATAACAGGAAATCACGGGTTCATCTTGACAAACCGTGCCTCTACCACCACGACCACTCGTACCAACTCCCCCCTTCCCTACACCAGAAAATAGCGAGAAAAGTATCGAGTTCCTCCTGTACAAGATATAGATGGTGGCAACAAAAGGCAAACCAGGAAGGGGATTGACAAGATGACCATTGTTTCAAAATGTAACGCGAGGGAGAAAACGCAAAGAGCGTCCAAATTTTGGTGGTGTCTCCCCACTAGGAGTAGGAACGGCGCTCCGTCTCTCGAACGGGATGCTTGGTCTATGGCCAAATGACAAAGGCAAGCAATAAATGATAACGCCTCCCCCCCCCCCACGCCCCTGCCTGCCCGGTCGGTGAAAACCCGGCCTACTCCGTCCCGGCATGGTAGGGATGCGAGCGTCTATGGCCAAACATAAGATTACGGCCATGCATGGTAATGGGTACCTTCAGGAGGTCTACGATATTCGTAGGCGTTCCAACCGTCTTGACAACTTAGCAGCGTACGCCTTCGTTCTTCTTTCCCGCCTTCGAAATATAAGGTTTGTTTTAATTTGTTTGCACACACCCCCGCCCCCGTCTCCGACCCCTACCACCACCACCACCATCACCACCAGTTCACCTGGGCTTTACTCGGCAGATTCCTGCTGCCGCTGTCGGCAGACCCCTCTGACCCCTCGCCCACGGAGGTCGCGCCGCCGCACTCGTCGCCCGACACGGAGGCGGTGGTCGACGGAGACTTCTTGTCTTCTGCCACAGAACTCCCTCCCGGCGCCGACTGCTTCATCAGATCGACAAGAGGGGGGGTAGGGGAGAGAGATGATGGTTACCCGGGGGGGGGGGGGGGGTGCTTCATAATCATGCATGGCCGTAGTCGTATGACAATAACCGGGGGGGGGGGGAGCGGGGTCAACAACGCGCTGAATTCCCTATACGAGGCGGCGCAACATTGACCCACGTGGGATTCCCGGGTTTCCCAGGGGGGGGGGGGGCGTACTCGTTTATTGCGTGCCTTGAGTAATTTGACCATTGACCTCACATGCCTTTCGAGACGGAGCACCGTTCTCACTCCCGAGCTCTAACAAAATACACCTTCATATCACAGTTGGGCGCTCACTATGTTTTTTGCCCCAAAAAATGACATATTTTAGAAGCTTAGACGGGGGGGGTATGATGGATAACCGCGAGGGGGGAGAGGTGATGGTTAACCGGGCCGTGGATAGATGCAGGTTAACCGGGGGGGCGGAGAGGTGATAGTTAACCGGTGGGGGAGATAGATGACGGATAAAACCGGGGAGGGGGAGATGATGGTTAACCGATGGGGGGTGGGGGGGATCGGGGTAAACAACGCGCTGATTTGCTGGGCCGGGCAAAACTGAGTCGCCACAGCGACAGCACACCCAAAACATGAGACGGGGGGGGAAAGCGATAGCACGACGCGTGAACGACGAGAAAAGGAAAAGAAGCGAAGGAAAAAAGAAGAAACGGAGAAACATGCAAAGGAAAACGAAGAAGACGAAAAGGAAGAAAACGAAAAAAAAGAAATCGAAAGAACAAAAGGAGAAACAAAAGAGAAGAAAGCAACAGAGAATAAGAAGAGAGGGCAAAAGGAAAGAAAAAACGAAAACCTAGAACAACAGTAAAAAACAGGAAAACAACAAAATAAAACAGCAACACGGGAAAGAGAAGAGAGCGGGTCGAGGCAGTCAGACAGTACGAATAATAGTTCAGCTCCACCGCGTCGCTAAGAAAGCGGACGCGTCAGCCTATTTGGGGTATCTTCACACTGCCTGCTCCCGTCTCAGGTCTACTGAGCTCGAGAAGAAAGCAACAACTAATAAGAAGAGAAGGCAAAAGGAAAGAAAAAAACGAAAACTTAGTAGAAAAACAGGAAAATAACCAAATAAAACAGCAACACGGGAAAGAGAAGAGAGCGGGTCGAGGCAGTCAGACAGTACGAATAATAGTGCAGCTCCACCGCGTCGCTAAGAAAGCGGACGCGTCAGCCTATTTGGAGTATCTTCACACTGCCTGCTCCCGCCTCAGGACTACTGAGCTTTCAAGTGTTTCCTCTCGAAAGCGAGAACGGCGCTATACAACCCAAAACCCCTTTTACCCGCGTTTCGGGGTAAACTACTTGAAACTAGAGTAGCAACATACTTAAAAAGTAGTAAAAAGGGAACTCCCGAAGGGACAAAAAAACAAAACCAAAAAAAAGTGTTGAAGAAAAAAAGCGACGATGACACAGCATCCATCCGCCAGTCACACGAAGCACCGCAACGAGATCTCGATCAGATATACACAGCAGCAGCACGATACTATATAATACCGTACGTAGTAGTCGTGTGCTGCTTTGAGCTCCGTTCCCATGCTTAAGGCGAAACATACAGTAGTAAACAGAACCAAATATGGCGAGGCAACATAGGGGGATACGAGGTTTTTGGGTCCATCGTGGGGTCCGGATTGCTATCTTACAACACTAGCCCACCCGGAATCGGCCGGACGCGTGCTACGATATACATATGAGGTACGAAGCACTTTTTGGCCGAAATTGTTTCTGAATGATCGGGCTCCTTCACAACCCTTTCAGAATTGAAAAACAAAATCCCACACTAATTCCAAGTAATTTGTCCCCAAATACGTGGGACCAATTCTTAAGGGGTTAACCCCAAAATCGTCGGACTTTCATTTGTGGTGTTGCAATATAAAGTAGTTAATAGTACGAGCTGGGCCAGCCAAGAAACTGACAAAGCTTCCTAAAGTCGTATCTCGTGAACCACTGCGAATTAGGCTACAAAATTTTGAAGCGCCAACCCTGACATACCAGTGCTTGTGCAATTTTTTTTTTGTATATTAAAAATTATATACATATTTTTTTCTCGACTCGATCTCGCCGAGATATCCGCGAAAACTCGAAAACAACATTTTTTTCATTCTAGTTTCGTATAAAAAATGTCATTTTCGATCAACATGAAATTTGGTGGGGACAATGCTGAAGACACAAGGAGAAGATCGATGTAAGTCTCGTTGCCCAATTCGCCACCCATCAAGAGATATGACCAAAACTCGATTCCATATATAAGTCAAGTAATTACGGGAAAAATTGTATTTCCGCCATGCCCCGACCAATTTCGAGAGTTTTACTCTGACATTTTCATCACGTCTTTGAACCGTGCGTGCAAAAATACCTGCCGCCTGCCCTCTTTGATATTTTTTTTTTTCAAGTAGTTTTGATCGCTTTTGCATTTTTTTCGATTTTTGGATCGTCGTATCTCTCTCGAGGAAAAAAAAAAGAAAAAGGGCAGGCGGCAAGTGTGTTGATTAGTACATGATCTACACTGTGTCCAAATTCCAGGTCCAAATTCGTTAAATTGGTCGGGGCATGGCCAATCTGCTTTAAAAACATTTTTTTGGCTGGCACAGCTCGTACAATTTGGCGATGGTGTTGGTTCATTCATCGGCTACGTAGCAGTTTATTTTCGTCCAAAAATCAGGTTCAGTTTTTGGGTGAGAGGTGTGAGAGCTCTCCTCAAGTCAGTAGCCTTTACCGCACCACTGAATTAGTATCTAGGATAAAGTATGGAAATCGGGGAATATTTTATTATATACCTTTTAGTGTGGTCGACCAATTTTTCAAAACAAAAAAAAACGCCTGATTTTTTCGAGACAAAGCTCTTAAGGGTCGGGGCGGGGACGGGGTTGGGGTTAGGGTCTAAAGTAGTGTTTTCGGCGTTTTTCTAAATTTTCGGTATCATAACACAGGAACCACACGCGGGCCACAACCAAGTCCCCGATTTCTATACTGTATCCTATATAATAATTCAGAATTGCGGTAAAGGCGACTCCCTCAAGTGACCATACCACCCTCAGGAGAAATATTTTGTGCACCTCTATAATACCGTATCATGCGTCGGGCGGTAGAATAAGACCGTACCTTGCATACTACTGCAGGTTTGCTTGCTATACCATACCATATTATTATACCATATTATTATAATTAGATGAGCTCAGCAAAACGTCAGTTCTCGACGCTCGTGCCAATTTTCATATCTCAGTAAAACCTGAGTTCTCGACGCTCGTGCCTCGTGCTTCCTTTCCGTATACCGTATATACATCCCCCGCCGTCATGTTCGTGGTAATTCATGTACGTATCATAATTTCATTTCGTTTCAAGACAATACGCGTTTGTCCCTTGGCATCGTAGTTGCTGACCTTATTCCTCCTTCGTTAGCTTCGCCGGCGGCCTGGGCCGACGGCGAAGTTCCCTTGTACTATTAATATTACGGGGTGGGCTAATGTAGTAAACACTAGTAAATAGGACCTACGGTACAGACCAAAACCTGCGTATGTCCCTATTTCTACTAACAATACTCGGTCCTACTTGGTACGTATTTACTATTTTTTTTTTCTTTTTTTTTCTTGTTTCCATCCCATTTATTTTCTTCGCACTTCCGTCTCTCCCTCCCTAGTCGTAACTCAGATCCGGGGTCACAAAGTAGGCTCCTCTCCCTCCTCCCCCACTACGGTTCTTGCCTTGATTTTTATCGCGCAGAGGGTTCAGCCTTCCCAACGCTCGTCGACTTTCATCGAATTTTGCTAACTCACGCTCTCGCGCTTTCTGCTAGTCAAGATATTTTTCGCGAGAAAAAGTGCCTAAGAGCATGCACTCGGCGGGGCTCGAACTCGCTTTCTTGACGCTTACAGGCTTCGTGGTTACCTGCTAGCCCACCGGGGCGATTATGGCCCCCTGTACTACTGTAAAGTTAACTGGGTTATAACAGCAGCGCGCGTTTTGTGGGCGCGAACAGAAAAAAAAAAAAAAAAAATGTGGGGAGAAAAAAGAGCTCCCAAAACGAAACAGAAATAAAGAGACAAGAGAAGGCAACCAAATAAAAACAGGTACGTAGGACACAACGAAGGGCGGCAGTCAGACAGTACGAATACGATGTAGTTACAGCTCCACAGCGCAGTTAAGGCGTCGGCCTACTTGGTCATCTTCACTCTGCCCACAATATTAATATTTACAGCAGCAAAACGTAAAAAAAAAACACAAAACAAGAAACGCCAAAACCGAAAAACAAAACAAAACAGGGCTGTCGTTTATGCCCGGACTCCTAGAGTATTGATGTATTGATATATATTAAAAAAAAATAAAAAACAACAGCTGTGAGCTCGAGGATTTCGTCGAAGCTCATCTTTGCTAGCTGAGTGTAATACTTCGATCGCGCGTACTTACGGATTTTTTATGTCCTCATGTAGGATGTACATCCCGTATGAGGGGGACACAATCTGAGGCTGTAGAATTCAGGAAGTGTGTGTCTATTTGTGGGGGAAGAAAGAGTTAAAATTAAATTAAAATTAAAATTAAACAGTCTGAAATAAACGTACCAGGTATACTATAGTGTTCCGACGAGTTTACGTGATAGAGTGGCTCTACTATTTGTAGCCATGTATGGTATATAAGAAGAGGTGTGTGAGGACAGGTTATGGAGTAAAACTTAAAAGCACCTGGATGAATTTTTAATTAATGAGTGATTTGGGTTTTTATAGTGTGCATTTTTTTTTTTTTTTTTGGTATATATATGTATCGTATACTTTGTACCAGGTATACCAACAACAAATACTGGTATATATATACCAAGTATTATGTTAGACGCGACAACAAAATTTCAGAACAAAAATGGGAGGCAGTCAGACAGTACGAATACGATGTAGTTCAGCTCCACGGCGCACTTTAGGCGTCGGCCTACTTGTTTGTCTTCATTCCGCCACTATCGTTACACCACAAAAAAAAAAAAAAAAACGCAGGACAAAACATAAAAACGCACGAACCGAAACGGGAGAGAACAAATATAGCGATGACGTCGAATTTAGGAAAGAACCAGGTAGGAATCAATCATTTATGCCCGGGTTCCTCCGAAAAAACGGTAGCGACAGGGAGAAAATATAGTAATTCGTACGTACCACAAACCAAAAATAACGCTCGGCAGTCTACCTTTTTTTGGGTAAGTTAGCCTGTGACCACGGGAATCGACCGTGTCAGTGTCAAGTGTTGGATTAGTACGGACAGATGGAGGTACTGGATAGAGAGACCGGCACGGTTTGTAATGTGACAACAACAACAAGTCAGACAGTACGAATACGATGTAGTTCAGCTCCACAGCGCAGTTAAGGGGTCGGCCTACTTGTTCGTCTTCACTCTGCCCACAATATTAATATTTACAGCAGCAAAACGTAAAAACAATCACAAAACAAGAAACGCCGAAACCGGGAAAAAAAGCAGGGCTGCCGTTTATGCCCGGGTTCCTACGAGTATACTTCTTGTTTATGTATTATACCAGATACGTATAAACCAAAAACAAGTAGCGGTATGATATGTATGTACAAAGCAGGTATCATATAGATCGAAGTATTACACTCAGCTAGCAAATATGAGTTTCGATCAAATCCTCGATCTCACAGTTTTTTTTTTTTCTTTTTTTTTTCCAATATATAATACCCTGGTACTCGTATAGACCAGGTAATCAATACCGGTAGATGAGAAGTAAAAACATTCTTCAGTATACGCATACTATTCCAATAGTGGGAGGCAGTCAGACAGTACGAATACGATGTAGTTCAGCTCCACGGCGCAATAAAGGCGTCGGCCTACTTGTTTGTCTTCATTCCGCTACTAATTGCGCTTATATACCAGGTGCACCACGAAAAAAAAACACAAGGGACAAAAAAAAAACATGAACGCCGAAACAGGAAAGAAAGAATAGAGCGCTGTCGTCCAATTCAGGAATGGAACAGGTGTCATAGGAATCTGTAAGAATCTATTTTTTATTCCCGGGGGGTCCTCCGAAAAAAAAAACGTGGCGGAGGAAAAAAATCGGAGAAAAAAAAACACACCCACACTAAACACAAACCACGAAGAACGAACGGCAGTCAGACAGAACGAATACGATGTAGTACAGCTCCACAGCGCAGTTAATAAGGCGTCGGCCTACTTTTTCCTTTTCACTCTGCCCGAAATAAAATGCACCAGAACCAAGAAAAAAGAAGAAAAAGAAAAAGTCAAGACCAAAAACAAAAAAGTCCGAAATTGGAACAAAAAACACTATCGTACGTATGTACAGCAGTACGTACCACTATGTCCCTATATATAAGGCTCGTTTAGATTGAATATTGACATACACACGGTCCATATAGTTTCGGGACAGTACGAGTAGTACACAGTACACAGCAGTACATAGTGCGGATTCTTCCACCAGCAGAAGAGCATAGACTATTATAGGCTGTATACTGAAGTATGACAGTAATTACTCGTATAGCATCTCCTTTGCTTGGAGGGTCATCATCCATATATAGGGCGGGATTCGTCTGCTCAACCCCTTAGGAACTGGTCCCACGAACTTGGGACAAACTACTTGGAACTACTTGGAATTAGTGTGGGACATCTTTTTCAGCTCTGAATGGGTTAAAAACCGTACTGCTGACCTCCATCACTGAGCAGATAGAACCCACGGCAAATCAACGACCCATGTCCTCCACGAGGTATGATAAACATGTACACAACGTGAATTTAGCGTCACAAAAAAAAAATGTAACCGCTGCTAGGATTAATACGAGTAGAAGGCAGTCACAGTACGAATACGATGTAGTTTAGCCCCACCGCGCAGTTAAGGCGTCGGCCTACCTGCTTGTCTTCACTCCGCCAAAAAACATGCACATACTTTAAATACATTTATTTATTTACTGGAGAAAAAAAAAGAAAAGAAAAAAAGCAGCTGTGAGATCGAGGATTTCGTCGAACTCGTCTTTACCGTACCAACAAAACAATTGACACCCAACAAAAACGCCGGCCAACTCTTTAATAACTACGAGTACAGGATGTAGAACGAGCGCTGTGCCAGCCCACAGTAGCAAGAAGAAAGAAGCAAGGGCCAAGGAACATGGTAACCGCTCTGACCGAAAATATTAGCTCCATTCGATGCTACATCAGTGTCCAAACGGGGATCACATTTCCGGCCACAGCAGTGGTACCACGGAAAACAAAACCGGTTAAATATAAAACAAAATATTATCTGGGTCTCGAAAGTTTTTTTTTTTGCTGGCGACAAACCACTTGGTAATAGCGCTGGTAAAAAAAAGTAAGGCGCAAGGCAGTGGAACGATACCATTGCACTACTTGTCTGGTATTACCACACCGCTGTATGTATGTACATCGTCGAATGACCTGTCGCTCTCTTGGCTTTATTTGTCTCAAGACAAAGTTTTTTTGCTGGCGACAAACCACTTGGTATTAGCGCGGGGTAAAAAAAAGTAAGGCTCAAGGCAGTGGAACGATACCATTGCACTGCTTGTCTGGTATTTTACCACACCGCTATATGCATGTATATCGTTGAATTATCTGTCGCTCTATTGGCTTTGTATGTCTCTAAGACGAAAAAGACCGCTGGCTCAACTTCAAAGTACCCGGTCGACCTTCTCGCGCGTGTCAAACGGTTGGTCAATGTCAACATCAGATGAGGCAAGGCAAGGCAAGGCAAGGCAAGGCAGGGCCAGAGAAGCTAACAGCAGTAGGCAAGGGATGGTAGAGAACAAGCGGGGGTTCGACACAGGAAGGACTCTCCCACAAGGACGCCGGACGAGTTGAGTCCTCCCCCCCCCCGAAGAGTGATGCCCCGCAGCCAAGTCCAGTCCACAAGCCAAAAAGTAAATCCCGTCCAAGACAAAATGGCGAATAAACAGCCAGCCGCCGGAGGCACATACACCAGTACTTACGAGTAGAAGAAAAAAGGCGGCTTTTCCAGCGGCACGAAATGTGAAATTTGTACAGCGCCCTCGAGCACAATCCCCCCCGGTCTCTCTCCGCCTCCTCGGGTGAAAACCGCGAGAGCGAGTTCACGTGCACGCCAGCAAAATCCGACGGAAGCTGGCCCCTTGTTCGCCGGCCGGCTCGGCCTCTCGCACATGAGTTCCGAAGATCGAGGCTACTCTGTATCGGGACATGGCACCACAGTCCACCAGCTTTCGCCGCCGCCGCCGCGGCCGCCCCCATTGATTGGTGTGAACGTTGCTGTCGGAAGAACTTACCTTTTTGCCCTTTTACCCACCCCCGCCGCTCGAGATACAAAAAAAAAAAAAAACTGCCATGATATAATGAATGTATACACGTGCTTCAAGCAATACTGATACTATAATGATGTCAACACGAGATCATTGTACGGCTGGATGGAGAGTGGAGCTGCCTGCCGGCCGTCATTGTCATCGCTTCTAAACCCCGCCCCCCCCTCCCAGCGGCTACCTCCCGCCCCTCCCAGGCCCTCGAAACGAACTAACCTTGGTCACGTTCGCCTTGCTTCCTCTGCTCACGTCGTTGCCCCCACTCGCGCCCGCACTACCACCCCACCGCTGCTTCTGCTGAGTAACCTCCGGCTTCTCCCAGCCCCTGGTTGGCCGCGACGGCGCGCCCTGACCCACCACTGCCGCCGCCGCAGCCGCGACCACCCCCCCCGATGGTGTGGCCTCCTTCCCCCTGTTACCTTCCGCGCTTTTCTTGACCGAAGCGTCAACGCTCTTAGAGCTTCCCCCTCCTCCGGCGGGCGCGGCGACTCCCGTTCCCGCCCCGGCCTCCACCGCCGCCGGCGCACTAGTGGTGTCCTGGGCGGCAGCAGCGGCAGCGGCAGCAGCAGCAGCCCCCGTGCTACCCCCACCAACACCGCCCCCAGTCGGTGACGCGGCGGCCGACGCAGAGCCGCCGCTCGAGCCTCCTGCTGAGCCGCCGTCCTTCGACTTCCCGTCACCTTTCGTCCTGTCCTTACCAGAGGATTTGCTGGATGGCGGCTTGGAGGAGGGCGGAGGCCTGGCGGCGGCCTGCTGAGCCGCCGAAGGCTGCTGCTGCGTTGGCCGAGGCTTCTTCAGGAGAGCCGCCGCGTACGCGCCCATCGGCTCCGGCGCAGCGGCGGCGGCGGGAGCCGCGGTAGACGCCGCCGGCGTCGCCGCTGCCGCTTTCGTTCCCGTTGTCGACCCACCCGCAGAAGCGGCGGAACCTTTCGCGTTTCCGCCGCGGCTTCCCCGGCCGCCGCCGCCGCCACCGCTGGTCTTCTCCTCGCCCCCTCGGCCGTCCGACCTGTCATCGGCTGCTGCCCCTGGTCTGTCGCCCCTTTCCCTTCGACTTCTGTCCCCTCTCTTCCTCTCTCCTCCACCACCACCGCTAGCGTGACCGTCCCCGCCCCCGTGGGAACCTCGTGGGTGGCCGCCACCGCCACCGCCCCGAGCGGCCGACCCCGGCTGCTGCTCGTGCCCCTCCCCGTACATATAGGTGTCGTAGTCGACGGCGCCGGCGATGACCCCCTCCCGGTGCACCGGGCGCCCCTTGCGGAGCTGCTCGCGGCACTCGTCGATCGACACGGACCGCTGGCGCATCAACAGCCCCAGGTTCGCCTCGCTCTCGAACACGAGGGCGTGCTTGCCGATGTCGGCCACGCCGGGCACGGCGGCCACGTCCGCCTGTGACAGGGTCGACACAATCTTCAGGATCTCGTCCTGCTGGTACTGGACGAACTCTCCGGGGTACCCGATCCCCCCGGTCGCCACGCCCGCCGTCGCTGCTGTCGCCGCGGGCGACGCAACCGACGACGCCGCGAACGATGCCGCAGACGACACAGCTGCGGCAGACGCCGCTGCCGCGGCGTCCGCGCCGCCTCCACCGGCGGCCGAAGTAGCCGAGCCCTCCCCAGCGTCTTCTAGGCCCCTCGATCCCGCGACTTGCTCGGCGTCCGCTGCTGCCGCCGATGACGCCGGCGAAGTCGCCGGCGTCGACCCCGCGGTCGCCAAAGCAGCTGCCGCCGCCGCCGCCGCCGCGCCGTCCGCCCCCGGCAGGGGCGGGAAGTTAGCCGCGCTGAGCATGTCACGCCCGCCGGAGCCGCGGGACTTTCCGCCGCGCCCCCCCCCTTCTCCGCCGCCGCGCCCCTGAGCGGCGGCGTTCGAACCCCTGTCGCCCTTCTTGGGGCGGTCACCGCCGCCCCTTCCTTCTCCCCCGCGCTGGCCTGCGTGTGAGCCGGATGGCTGCTGGCCTGCGCCCGCGCCTGCTCCGCTGTACCCTCCCGCGCTTCCCTGCTGTGCGGCCGCGTCGGTGCGGTCTCGCAAGGAGCCCTTCTTCTCCCCGCGGCCGTTGTTCTGTGGTGGCTGTTGTTGTTGCTGCTGCTGCTGCTGCGGTTGCTGCTGCTGCTGCTGCTGTTGCTGCTGCTGGTGTTGGTGCTGCTGCTGCTGGTGTTGGAGCTGCTGCTGCAGAGGTTGCTGCTGCTGTTGTTGCTGCTGCTGCAGATGTCGCTGCTGCTGCTGCTGCGGCTGCTGCTGTTGCACCTGCTGCTGCTGAAGCTGTGAGAATGCGAGGGAGGGTACACAGCGAGAAGAAGGTGCGCCGGACACAATAAATGTGATAAGAAAACAAAGGAGAAGCATCAATAAAAAACGACAAGAGTAAAAAAATGAACCGTCAAGACGCTAAAACAGAGGCATGACAATTTGACGACACAAAACAACCGTGAGGTACAGACGTGTAAGAATGTACCCAGCGAACCTCGCCGATCGCAGACAAATTTACAACAGGTCACTAAACAAACACCGTGGTTCTTGAGTGAGAAAAAGTGTGTACTATCTAGTCAAGGTTCTGCGCGCAAACAGGTAACAAGTCGTCGATTGTCGCGAGCGCGCCACGATCGTCTTCAGACATTGCCGCAAGACCAGAGCCCTGGCCTTACCTTACCGGCAACAAACCGAGCTGACGTTGGTCGCGAAACCGAAGGCACATACGCAGCACGCACGCGCCCCTCCCGACAACGCAAAAAAAAAAAAAAAAAGTTACCCACCTGTTGCGGCTTAGCGTTCATTCCCATCATCTGCTGGCCCATCCCGTGCGCCTGGTGACTCCCACCGCCGCCGTGCTGCATGCCCGGCATGCCCCCCATCTGCATGCCCCCTCTCCCGGGCATCATGCCCCCCCCCCGCCCGCCGCCGCCGGCACCGCCGCCCTGAACCATCCCCGCGTGCTGCTGCATGCCTCCGAACCGCATCCCCCCGGCCGGCCCCTGCTGCATCATCATCCCCCCGCGGCCGTACATGCCCCCCCTTGCCCCGGGGCCGGGGTAGCCGTAATTTGGCTGCCCGTTCATCATAGGCGCGCCCATACCCGGCATGCCGTACGGCATCCCCATCGCTCCCGCGCCCCCGGCACCACCGCCGCCGGGGGGGCCGCCCCCGCCCCCGCCCCCGAGGTTGTACGGCGCAGCGGCCGCCGCGGCCGCGGTAGGCTGGACCTCCGCCGCCGTGGGCACCGGGAAGAAAGATCGGAGAATGTTCTCGCTCTTCAGCCTGGCCTTGATGGCCTTGCCCTCGAAGGTCTTGCTCCGTAGGGCGAGGATGGTGTTGAGGGCGTCGTCTTCCGAGTCCATGGTGATGAACCAGGTGTCGCCCACGTCGCTGCGAATGGCCTTGATCGGCGCCAAGCCGTCCCCGGTGAATACCTCTCGGATCTTTTTTTATTGTTTTGGAGGGGCGGGGGGGTGGGGGGGGGTTGGGGGGGAGAGCGGAAACGTTGGGTGGAAGGAACGATGGAAACCCCCAAGACAACAGAGAGAGAGCGCCACAAATATAACCCAACAGGTCACGGTATAGGTTATGTATGTACATCGTACAGTAGTGCTTTTGGGACTTTTCAGAGGGAAGACTTGAAGAAAAACAACGTTGAATACAGCGGGAAAAAAAAAGGCCACAAAACCAAAACAAAACGGGCTACTCGTAATATTTTTGGGATGTGCACCGGGCTATAGAATGCAAAGGAGTTATATTTGATGTGCGGCATTATGCGCGAAGCACGAAACTTCTGTATGCTGCACGCCCACACATCGAATGACGGGGGTGATATAATAATGCTCTTTTCATTGCACCCATTGCTCATAGGTACACCTAAAATAGGGTTTATACGCCCGAAAAGGTAAACTAAATAGATCACGAGGTTGAGCGGCATGTCGACGACGAATACAGCAGTACTCGTATACTGCAGTAGTTGATCCCTCTATACGTGGCGTAGGTTGAGCAGTGCCGGCTGCACGCTGTAAGTGCCCGTGAAATTGCGTGGTACAGAGGGGACTAACGCGTGCGCCAGTGTGCGGAGTAGTGCCGGTTGCCGCTCGTATATATATATATATATATATATATATACATACCGTGGGTATTGTTGGCTGGCGCATCATACCCTGGCACTATAGCGGGACCGCTACTTGTACTACAATACGAGGCAGCGTGACGCCCTCTCCACTATAAAACCCCTTTGGGGGGGGGGGGCGAACTCATTAGTTGCTTGCCACACGGGAAGACCACAGGATACCCTCCAGTATCCTACACCAACACCAGCCTACTGGGCACCGACCAACATCTATGCCACGGGGGGGGGAGAGTGGGGGTGTACTCATGCCGTGCGCGGCCGTAGTCATACGCCCATAGACCCTCGCATCCCTACAATGCCGGGACGGAGCATGTTGGGTTTTCAACAACCAGGCAGGCATTGCTTTTAAGGGATAGCGACCAAAATAAACGATAACTTCGGTGTAACCACCAACATTCTACATACGAGCAGCATGAGCGCCCTGCCCACCAGTACCGGCGGGATCACGTTCCGCCCCGAACCGTGCGAATTCTTGCACCAATGTAACTCGGGACACCCATTCGCACCACCACCAAACCACGCAGTGGCCGTCGCTGTAACCGTCAAAAACCGGTGAAGCCCCAATAAGGGTCAAGACGCGTGGTACGAATGAGGTATATAGCACTTTTCGGCTGACACGTTTTCGGAATGACGTGGCGGGGGGGGGCTCCTTAACCCATTCAGAACTGCCAAAAAAATGTCCCACACTAATTACAAGTAGTTTGTACCCAAATTCGTGGGACCAGTTCTTAAGGGGTTATAACCCAAACTCGGGTGGGAATTTCGTTTTTGTGTTGCAATTTTTTTTGTTTTCTCCCATTTCATGCTTGGGCCATGGGATTGTTCATGGGGTATTATAATATGTATTACAGTAGTAGCACTTTTATTTCCCTCCAAAATCTGTTTTTGACTTACTATTAGTATACAGCTGAAGAGCCTCAGAAAAAAAATGGTGCACCTTTTTCGAGGGGTGGACAAAGGGTGATAGTGGATCTTTAAAATGGGGGTTTTGTCTTGGTAGTAGTATGTTGACCCTCAGATCGAATCCTAACCCTAACCCTATGCCAGTGGTCAGTGCTTGCTTGGCCAATTAGAGTGCCTAATTAGCTACCTTAGGAAGATCCACTAACAGTGTTTGTGCACTACTGCCTTTTTCGTAGCATGCGTCTTAACGCAGGCATGGTAAAACCCCCCCGCTAAACAACAAAAACCTAAAAACACACACACACACGAACCAAAAAAACAAACACCACTGCACCCATCCTCTCCCCCCCAGCCCCTTCCCTCCCTCCCTCCCTCCCTCACCTTCTCTTGCGGTGTCTCGGACGGAATCTCCCTCAAGATAATCGTGTTGCGCTCCTGCTTGATCGTGGGCTTGAGGCCGTCGGGCGTCACCACGCACACCGCCGAGTCTTTCACGCTCTCCACGATGAGACCCGGGTCTGACGTGAGCTGCTGGATTTTGTGGAACTGCGCGATGACTGACACCGGCACGCACATCTGCGCGTTCATCTGCGACACCAGGAAACCGTCCGTCTGAAGGTTTTGTCGAGAGAAGTAGAACTCCAGCTGCTCCCCCGTCGTGGTAGTCGTTCGAGGCTGGGGGGGGGGAGGAAAGGGTAGAGTAGGGGGAGGGGAGCGGGGGAGGGAGGTGGGGGGGGGGGGAGCACGGGGCCAAGAAGAAGAGCGGGGGGGGGGGGGCGGAAGGGGGCAAGGGCGCCGTGGGTGCTTGTCAGTGACGAGGGGGGAGGAGCAGTGGAGCACCAACCTCTACTGATGAGATGGAATACTCGTGGCATACACATGCTACTCGTACCCCTTCGTATATATAACAACTACTAGCCGCTGCCGTATATGCTTGTTTCTAAGAAATCAGCATCAGCCGCGCAGTACTACCGGCATAAACATTACATGCATGAAAGTACGAGTTTCGAGTTTTTTTTGGGGGACATTTCGGGGAATTTTCCACTGGAAATTTTCCATCTCACAGCTGACCTTTTTTCTTGATTAAAAAAAAACACCCGGTATACAAATACCAGTTACGTCCGTATATACATCCGTTTCGTTGTCGCAAGCTGGTCCACAATTTAAGGCAGCGTGGACTTCACTGGTCAATATACAAATGTATATATCGGTACGTAGCTGCTATGTATGGGGGCAGACGGAAAAAAAACTGTCAATTTCTGTTTTGTGCACTGCTGTGGCATAACGTGCGTGTAACCGGTCCCGGTTCATGAGCGGTTTTCAAACTCACGCTGCAGTTCCAGTAGGTTCTCATAAAAACTAAAGTTATGGTAACGGCACAACGGCCCCTGCCTACAAACGCGATCAGCACGGTATACAAAAACCTCCCCGAATTTCAAGTTTTTGGAGGCCGGGGCAGCACTACGTTAACACATCTTGGGTTTTCGTTTCGCCTTCGGTGCGTCTGTTTCATGTCGTATCATAATACTCGTATCGTATATCACATCATATCATACGACATTGTTTTGTTTTTGGTTGTCATACTCGTACTCGTATTAATAGTACGCACACCACTTGGTGTACATGACGCGAAAAAAAAGTGCACAAACAGTAGTAGTCACATTTCACATTTTTGTGGTACATACGAGTACTTCAAGAGTAAAATACTATAAAGATACCTGAAAACTGAAAACATACAGAGCGTCTTGGACTCACAGCTGAATCGGGGCAATTAGTTCAAATGAATAAAACACCATTTCGGAGAAGCAGATTGATCGATTTTGAACTTCTTGTACAAGTAACTTTTCCCCCCCGTTTTTCCTTCGTAGCCTAATTTCAAGTGTTTTGTCTCAAAAACGGGAGCGCGGCGCAAAAAAGGGATAAGCCATAATAAGACACGTGTGTAGGCTTCGCTTGCATTTTCGAGTGAATTCGAATGAGTGAAGCGAGCCGCAGGAGCGCCAGGCACCCACCCGCCTCTCTGCTGGTGAGACCACCCCTATATCGCCGGCGACTCACGCTACTATGATATACCGTATATAGGAACAATTCGGCAAAACAAACATCATCCCCATCGTGCGATTCTGATTGATGTCGATCGAATCGGATGAATCGACTGCGATTCACAGCCGCATACGATTGCTCAACAGGTTGTTGATAAACGGCATTTGATACCACCGTTATTTACAGTAGTACCAGCGCAGGGTACCCGAGGGTACTATTAATAGCGTACTATGTACCCGTGCGTGACTTCAAATACTTCAGAATACAGCAGTGGAAAAGTACGAACGCATATGCAGTCAGGACCAATTTGCGTCATTTCGCCTCAAAGACGAGAAAAAGGGGATGATAGCGATTCACCCCCTACCTATCACATGGCCTTGCAAGATATCCGGCATGTTTTTGCGTGCCGTTCCCACATTTGGCCAGTTTGCGATTAAACCGGTACAGCAGGTAGAATACTAGGTATGTAAACTCGAAGTAGGTACATATATACACCCGGTATGTTTTTCTTCCTGTCTTCCTTTTTTTTTCGTACTGTACTACAGCAGATGTAATTATGTTCTCTCTTCCATTCGTTGTTCTCTGCTGGCGTGTGTGATGCTATGCTTGCCGCACCCAGTATATATACGATGGCATGGCATCGCATTGTCTACTCTCCTTGCTGCATTACACTGTACCGTAGTATCTGTGTCTTAGTTTTTGCGACCCCAAAGCTTGTATCTCTCTATTAACAGGACGAAGAATCAGCACGGACACTGGGCGTGCTGTCATGTCGACGGGTAGAAACATCGGTTTAAGGTAACAACACGCACGTAGCTTCGCACTCGCGCTCTAATCTGCGTAAAATAACACACATCCCTTGTTACCCTTCGCCTTCTAGAGGTTTTGCAGGCCTTGAGGCATGAACGCCTCCTCAAAATTCGACACATTACAAGAAAAAAAGCCACTGTTCAAACGGGGTCAGTACGCGAGGAATAATTCATACAACGACGAGATAAAGCTGACCCCCCCCCCCCCCCAACATCCTTCCAGGGGGGAGGCGGAGGCGTGCTCATTCGATGCTTGCCTTAGTCACTGACCATTAACCACGCATGCATCCTTTTTCGGACCGGATCACCGTTTCTACTTATACTTCCAATATGTGGGCGGGGGGGGGCTACACTAGGATGAGTTAAAACTGAATTCCCCCCGCGCTCTTCCAGGGGGGGGGGGGGCTACTATTAATACTGTCTTGTTGCGCCAGTATCAGTTGTATGTATTATACGTGCAAAGCCACTACGACATTGAATACCCCGGCCGCCCGGGGAGACTGCAGTGTCCACAGAAGTGGCGAATGGATATTATATCGAGTTTATATACGTACGTGCTTTGTGAGCTTCACCATACCCAAAACTTCGCGCGCAGTTGTGTACGCTTTGCGCTGTTCAAAGCGCCCCAAGTTGCAGACCGCGTGCATATAAACACATCACACCTCACGAGAGACCGCTGCTGAGACACAGCAATAGTAGATTAATAGTGCCGCTGCTGCTCTTATACCACTACAGCTAGTACTATTCATAGTGCTATTACTTGCTGCAAATATATGTCTGCCTCGTATTTATACTATATGCGTGGCTATCGAGCGTTTGCCTTGGGCCCAATGCAAGAGAGAGTGCCGAGTGTTCTTTCAATAGTTAGTATGTTCCAATTCCACTCCCCACCCCGCTGGGCGGGATTTAGGCCACTTCGTAGCAAGTACAAACACACACCAGTACTATATACTCTGCACCGTACTCGTTTACCTGGTACACATATAGGTCAAGTGCTGTGAAGGGCAAGATTCCACACGCTGGACAGATCCTCTACAGATAGATCATCTACAAATAGATCATCTAGATCCTAACCTGCCGTTACGAAATGCTGCGCAGGATCTGTTAGAAGGTACAGATGTACAGATCCACGCCAGGAAACATGTCCTAGATCATGCAGGACATACGGTACGGCTCCCAACCGGCAAAATGAGCTATAAATCGCAAGAGACCAGAACACTATCTGCCCCGAAAGATCTAGATCATGGAGTGGGAGTCGATGATCTGCGCCATGTAAATGTATGCAAGATTCGCAAGCAATTCCAGGCAGACATACAACAAGTGCCAGGCACAGCAGTAGACAGCAGTACGATACCAGGTATTTACTTCTGGTACACTACGAATCAATACTCTGTCCCGGTACGTAATACAAATGTATATGTTATCGTACTCATGTACGTTCCAGTACGCAGAAAGAAGCGCAGAAGGTGCCCCTCATTTTCGCGAGATTGGGATTAGGAGCACGCAAACCTGTAAAACCAGTATACGAGTATGTATCACATGTTCCGGCCTGAAGCGTTCAATCGACTCGTTGGGGAAGCGGCGAAACCTCAAATACTGCTGTACATACTACAAGTAATACACAATACACACTATTTCGACGACACACCAATCAGTACATATATGTACTCGTAGAGCATTGCAAATACAGGTGCACATAACAAATAACACGAGTATCAATGAGCACGACGCAATACTCTGGTGTGTGTATACCTGGTATATATACGATGCATAAACATTGGTGAGCTCGTGGTTGCAGTATAGATGAGTCATTGAAATGTTAATGTTCATTTCGACCAAAGACGGACGGTGGAGATTCGAAGCGCAGCAAGCTCCAGGGCAAAACCACACACCAAAAAAAAGACGGGGAAAGCATGCGCAGAACAAGACTCCGCGCGAAGGGGGGGGGGGGGCATCATCCCCGTCTACATGCGGCACGTTTCCCATGCCCGTGTCGGAAACAAATAGTACCATAGACAACACGACGGGTCCATTGCTTCACGGCTGCAGCCACTAGTGAAGCTATTGCTGGTGCTGCAGAAGCTGCCGTGACACGGGCCACCATTGAGGCTTGCGAGTGCATAGTTGTATATTATGCAACACATACTGCCTCTTTCCCCCCGAAAAATATGATTTCAGAGCGACTGCCTCATGTATATACAACAACAGCAGCAGCGGTCTGTTTAATGTACTAATTTTAACATGTGGATAACAAAAGACTACGACCATCCGCAAAAAAAAAAAAACGCAAGACCATATCCCTATGATATGATACCTATCTCTATCAACACCGCGAGGACATCTCATCCGCCTTATGATATCGCGCGCAACAGGCAGCCAGCCACAACCGGAGCAAAGCAAATCAGGCCAGCCCACCTGCTTCTTCAGAGCATCTAGTAGGTCCTTCCCGTGCAACTTTTCTTCCGGCACGGGCGGCGGAGTAGCAGCGCCAGCCAGGGAACCGATACCACTCCCCCCCTTCACCAAGGCTGGTGTTGCTGCTGCCCCTCCTCCTCCTCCTCCTGCTGCTGCTGCTGCTGCTGCTGCCTCCGGAGCTACCGGCGGCGGCGGCGCCTCGGCAGAGACGAGAGTATCTTCCATTCTCATGGCGCTTGCCTTTCGGCTGCTGGCGTTGTCGAGCGCGTCGATCGGACGGCCCTCGCTGTACGGAACACTAACCACCCAGAGCAGTCACAGTCAGTGCTGGGGAAGGTAGGTAGGTGTATGAAGGCACTAAATTAGACAGACAGCCTGGCTGTGTGGGTTGGCCGTGCTGTGTGCTGCTGCTGCTGCTGCTGCTGTCTTGGTGCACTCTGGTGGTGTTCTCCCGACCAAGTAGGGGCCCCGAGCCCGCCTCCCCGTTCTTGGAGAGGGCAGGTTGGGCCCTCGGTTTCCTCGAGGAGATACTCTCCTGGCTAGCGGCTAGCCCGAGGCCTGCGAACGCCACCGCCAGTGATTCAAGCGCTGTCTGCGAGAGAGTCGCAGGGTGGGGACAAAAACAAGCAGCAGCAGCAGCGAAACAGCCGGGGGGGAAAATACGTACACCTGCATTACGAAAACGAAGCGATTCGTCTTGGGTACAGAGCGCGTTATTTTGCGCTCGAACTTGTGGTAGCGACAACGTTGAGGCATGAGGGTTAGGCCTGGCGTGCCGTAGGGTACGTGGAAACAGCACTCTTGCTTCGCCCCGGGGAAGACAAGAGTACACGAGAGCTCGCGACACGCAGCTGGAGCTAGCTTGCAGCCAGCCTCTTACGCGTTCCTCTCAAAATGTATTTCGGGCTCATTGTGAGGAGAGGATGTGCAATGTAGGCCTCAGAAAGCCACCACCAATTGACTCAACCAACTCGAAGTCGCCCTCCTTCTCTGCGCACTGCCAGCTATGGAGCCCACCCACACCGCGCAGGCCTCTACAATGCCACAAGCAGGCGACTCTATGGGGCTCGCACGATTTCGGCCTACCTGCCGCCGCCCCAGCTATGACACGGCGCTCATCTAACAGGCAACTTGCAGAGGTTGGCTTCAGGCGACACGGGAGGAGGAGGTGGCTACTGCCATCCAAATTGTATCATCACACCTCAAGGTAGACGTTTTCTCGGTCCCAGTTCGCTGTCCCTTGCCACACGCAGGCCGTACTCCCCTCGTGTTATGCCCTCCGACCTGTACGTTTGCACTCTTCACCTCTACAAGCAGCGCTATAGGGTCACATCCACCACACCTCGATCCGCGGATTTACCCCGGTCCCCTTGCTGTGTAGGCCTCATTATTTCTAATCTCGAAGCTCGCTCGAGAATTACGTAGAGGCACGCCGAGTAATACGTAGAATTGACTGCTCGTATGCGCACACCTGGGCTAGCGGCTTCTATGCGTCGGCGAGTTGTGCAACGCCCACTGGCACCGAAGAAGATGCACACGACGGGGGGGGGGGAGGGTTTCGACGTGCCTCTCTCATCGATGTGCCGAGCCGAGCGTCGTAAATGTTTATGCTAAAACAAAACAAATGAGACCGACATTGAATGTTTATACCAGGTACAGTATACAGAGTACACCTGAAGTACAACAGAAGCGAAGTACCCGTAAAGCGCAGCACTACCAAGTACATCAGTTCAGTTACTATACTTTACGTCGTATCTTTTACGAGTTCGCGCAGCAGTTACTTTATGTATAACACAGCAGAGGAGGTTGTTTACTCCCAAAGATGTCAGGAAACAGGAAACTGCCCTTTTACCCCTTGACGGACGGGTCAAGCCCATGCCTTGACGGACGTGCCTTGACGTCAAAACCCGGGGACACGGACTAAATATCCCCGCTTTCTGGAAAACACACAGTTATTCCGCTCTCGTGCAGCATGCCGCTCGTGCGCACGAGGTAAATATCAGGTTATTTATTAATACCACCGCACGCGTGTGACACGCATCGAAACAACTACTACATACTCGTATCTCACACAAAATAAAACAATTCATAAAACATCCTATAATAGAAGAGAGGTTTTTCTAGCCGGGATATATTAGGGCACAATCCGTCCTGACGGGTGGAAATGCCTTGACGGACGCCCTTGACTGACTGACTGCTTGACGGTTGCCCGTCTCCTGACGTCATCACGTCACAAGACACATATCATCATAGCGCATACGCGTACCTGGTACATGTGTACTTCGAATAATATATATATATACGTATGTGATGTATAGTCATAGATGGCCACAGACGGGTATAATAGCACGTACGTACGTACACAAGTACTAGACGTGGAAGTATGGAGGGCGTAAGCTTTATTTTTACCCATCCGCCCGAGGATAAAAAAATAAAAAAATAAAAACTCACTACTGCTGTGTACACAAGTAATGAGCACCGCTTATTTACTGAGCTGTATAATGTGGGGGGAGGGGGTGTGGGGCGGACGCCCCAGACCTGGTACATATCCGTTGTGGGTATCCACACTAAAACGTGGGTGAATGCGGTTCTAAATAAACAAGCCAGCACGAATAAGGCGGCCGCTCGGTATAAGGCGGTCAAAATCGGCAATTATCACCGGATAATTGCATTCACTTGGTGGAAGGAATAAGGCGGCCACTCGATATAAGGCGGTCAAAATCTCGGATCACTGTACCGCCTTAGGTATAAGGCGGTCAAATTCGGCAATCATCACCGGATAATTGCATTCACTTGGTGGAAGGAATAAGGCGGCCAATCGATATAAGGCGGTCAAAATCTCGGATCACTATACCACCTTAAATAGGCCCCACTATTGTTGTTGTACGTAAAATACCTTGCGGAATACCCCATGTTTGATGATCAGCATAGTTATGTTACGAGTTTTACAAGTCATTATGGCATGGCATGCAGTATGACACACAAAAAAACGTTGAAGATGGAAAGCGCCAAGCGTCTGCCTGCGACCACAGCAGTAGAACTTTGGTTATCCAATCCTAAAAACTCTGGGAAGGTGTTAATGTGCGTCACAAAAAAACAGAGTTACTTAATAACCGTTACGCGCAGAATCAGTACACGGCTGGGTTCATGGTCAGTGGCCATCCGAGACAGCCCCTGAAATTCCGTGGTGCCCGAAAAAAAGAAACGCAAGTACCAAATAATGTAACTGCACGCGCAAAACCCGACCAAACTGCGAAACGTAGACAAGGCCCAAAAACATCACTACACAATATAATACAGCTTCTCGTGGTTGCCCCGCCCTCGTTATGCCAAGAGCTGACATCAGTGGCGACCATCGTTCACGCCTACAAACAACTTGCGAACCCCCATGGCCACCACGACTAAAAAAAACAACAAGTGTACGTAGTATTAATAACACATAAACACGTACTATATATATAAACAACAACACATTTTCAAAACACCGAACTTCGCCCTTCCCCGAGCAACGTCGATTCAACAATAACACGCGTCACGACCAGAGAACCACACAACTCCCAGCCCTTCCGCGCCCCCTGATCATCCCCGCGCCTCCTACTCCCGCCCGCCTCCGCGGCGACCCTCCCCTGTCGGGCGGTCCTATAAATCGATCAGCGCACCGACATCTTCGCAGCGATCACTCCAAAAGCAACGCTGGCCAAGAAAAACAGGCCCAAAATGGCCAGGTTTTCCGTGCACAGGGTCGCCAGCTCGGCGAACAGCGCCTCCAGCCGCGGGGGCGTCCCGCCAAAGAGCCTCCCCCGAGAAAAAGCCTCCTTCTTGCACAAGGGGCACAGCGCGCTCTTTCCCGAGAGCCACGGCCGGATGCAGTGCGTGTGGAACGAGTGGTGGCACGGGAGTCCGGTCAAGCTCTCGCCCTCCTCGTACGCGTCCAGGCATATCGCGCACGTGTCGTCTTCCGCCCGCATGCCGTTGTTGCACTCCCCGCCGGCGCAACCCTTGCCCCCGTCTGCCCGTGTCGAGTCCGCGTTCGGAGAGACTACGGCACCCCGCTCGGAAACAACCTGTGCGGGAGAAGGTTCCGCACCAGCATCGGCTGTCCCTCCACCCTTTGCTGCTTTGCCTGTCTCAGTGGCACTCCTGGGCCGGTTTCGTTGACTAAATACGAACGTCTTTAGCCTTCGCAAAGCCCGCGTGCGGTAGCCGCGCTGGTACCTTGCATTATGTTAGTCCGGGCGAAGCGGAGAAGCCGTAATGAGGTAATGAGCACGGGTGCTACGTTTGAGGCATTCGGGCGAGGAATGAAGGTGCACGATCTAGGGCGATAAGCGAGAGCGCAAGCGGACCATGACGGCGTTAAGATGTATTGTAGTAAGCACACGCCACCCGCGGCCTTCGCACAGCAAGTAAAAAAACGTGAACATAACCAAAAACACACACACGCGCACGCACACACATGCCCTTGAAGCGGCCAGCAACTTCCGAGATTTTAATCAACATCCCCTCAAAAACCATACAAAAAACACAGAAGGAATGCATCGCCGGGCCACTCTCAATCTCGCAGCGCCACGTGAAACGGTTCATCTTTGGGGGCACAGGGAGCGGGGGGGGTAGCCGCCTGCGCGACAGCAGCAACACTTCGGGGTACCAGCACCAGTACATAATGCATCTCACCAGGATAGCCCAAGGGCAAAGAGTAGGCCGCAGACGCCTGAAAAGGCGAGCAGGAGCACCGAAAGGAGGAAGTAGATACCCAGCATCTCGAGGGTGGTGCCTATCTGAGGGGGTCGGTCGGCGATATGCCCAATCGCGTTGATGCTCGCCCGAACCTTTCTGCGAGGCATCCACGAACGCGTGCTCCAGAGGTACTCACCCGTCTCGTACGACACCAAGACTGCAGGGATATCGATTCCCTGCGAGCTCTCGAGGGTGCCGCGCATACTCACATACCACAACACCCTGGGCTTGTTGTCCACTACGACAACGGCCGAGGCTCCGGCCTCTTGCGCGTGCAACACCTATTTTGGTTTTGGTTGTGGTGGGTCAATGATGGTGGAGGTCGGGGCGAGGAAAACAACAATCGAAGTTAACGCGTCGTGCGGTCAGCGCAAAAAGGGTATAGCGGGGTTCGTGCGACATTGTCGCGGCCGTCGGCAAAGGCTACGTAGAGTGTCAGTTGGACAGCATTGTGTAGGGCTTTGGCAGACAAAATGCAACAATAAGGCCACGTAGAGTGCCAGTTGGACAGCATTATATAAAGCTTTGACGGACAAAATGCAATAAAACAAAACGCTACGTACGTATATACCACAGACATAACAGAGGCGGAACACAGCGCTGCGCAGTTCGCCGAGGGTTGTTGATCGCACGACGACGACAGCGGCCGGCCATATGTTTTCGCCTTCTGTCCTTCCCAGGGAGCCAACAACATCGAGCGAGGCAGTGGCCGCCGACTCTATTTCAGAGAAGGGCACAGCACCCGCACTATGCAAGATGGGTTCAGCTTTCTTCCCATTCAATAGCAACCGTCTCGGCAGCGCAAAAATACCGTACGCACGAACGAAACGCCGTTCGTATATCACAGGGCTATGCACTCGCACTGCTGTTCAGCACCATCGTTCAGCTGAGCATGCAGGGAGTGGAACCAGGCCAGATCATGGCCAGAGGGGTCGAGCGTTACGTTAAGTAACTGCCCCTGGCTGTCCAGCGAGGGCCCGTATCCGCCAAAGACAAACAAAATCCAACCCATTCGGCGTGTCCCCAGAGGCCGCGCGTTAGCCTGATATGCGTAAACTGCAGCGGGGGCCCTCCCCAGGACTGAAGGCTATTCACCACACGTCTGTTCTACCATCCACTGCCTTCTCATACATAAAACTAAAGTGTGAGTATGCGCATGCAGCGCCCCAACGGCGTGTAAATACTGCTGGGTTTCGCACCTTCTTCGTGAAATCACACGTTCCCCTCTCCACCAACGCGATCGCGCCATTGAAGGAGTTTTTAAGCGGGACGCAAGCCTGTCGCGGCTGTGCCTCCGCTAAAGCTCGAGACTCGATCAGCGGATCGAGCTTCAGGGGGTCCGGTCCAAAGCTCGCCGCGCTGAAATGTGGGTCGATCGACGACGAAATGGGGAGTGAGGGGGGGGTGGTCAACTATGGATTTGTCGTTAGACTATTTAGGCATTTCTCGCGTAACACACTGTGGGGAGAGGGAGGGAGGTAGGCGGTGGGGGGGGGGTGATTATGTGTACGTTGTAGCAACTTTGGACGTGTCCGAAGTAGATTTCACAGACGACCCCGAGCAGTATTACACACAGTCCGGCCGCAGTATGGCGCGGCCATCCCACGGTACAGCGTTGGGAATTTTGGTGTATGCATAGCGAAAGTAACAGTTCAATTCCCGCCATCTTGTGGATATTTTCAAGTGCCCACACTTGTGCTGCTGGGAGTTGAGTGTGCGTGGCTGCTCGTTTTTCGACCCCTTCGGACTGCTCGCATAGTGAAGGTGAAACGAGCGACAACATCAAGTATTTGACTGCGTTGGGGCATACCGTAGGGTACACCTAGTACAACGTTCCCTTTCCGGATGTGGTTGACTTGAAATCTCGGGGGTGTAGCAAGTTGGAAAGGGGGAACACAGGCGTTCCCACGTATTTTATGTATATGAGCATACGAGTCTTATGTGATATACCGCTGCTGTTGAGTTTGTCTGTATACTGCGCGGGTGGTTTTGAAAGTCAGAGGAAGTGTGGGTTGAAATCGACCAGATTGTGTTCAGGATGGCACGCACGCACAAACACGAGCACACACAGAATCGCCTTTCGTGGCTGTCACAAAGGGGAACACCTTGAGGTGCGGCAGCTGTTGTAACATGGCTGCCACAGCGCATACAGATATGGAAGGACGGCGTGATACATAAACAGCAGCAGCAGACAGCACAGCATAGCAAAAAAAGGAGTCGAAATTGTACCACAATTTGTGTTCCTGTTGGTACTTCCTAAACTGCCTGCTGTAGGATCCTTGGGCGGCACACACTCACCCACGCACACACTCGCACACAAATAGAAGCACCGTTCATGGGTGTGGGAAAACCTTGAAGCACGGCTGCTGTTGTACCGTGGCTGCATCAAAGCATATATACAGTTTGAGGGCTGGTGTGGTACTTGTAGCAGGCACTGGTACACAGCAGCAGAGCGCAAAACAAAACAAAAGACAGCTTGGGGGTTTCCATGGGCCTGGTTGGCTCTCGCTCGGCAGAAAGCGATCCCGCGAAAAGAGCCAGCTCGACGCGACTTCGAACGTCCAGAGCACACGCCACGGAGCATGACCGAGGCCCAAACATGCGCCTTAGGTTGTACACGCCGGCTCCCTGCGTGCCCGGCAGCCGAGAGCGCGAGAAAAGACCCGCGGCCAGCATAGAAACGGTTGCCCATGTGCAGAAAAAATGAGGGGTGGACGAACCTTGATAGCAGATATTTACGGGGGTTTTGTGCTTGGCGCCTGAAGCCGACCCTCCGACCCGAACCCTAAGCCTAACCCGAACCCTATGCCAGTGGTCAGTGCTGGGATGCTGTGCTTGGTAAGATTCTAGGTTGACTCGGCCGGCGTGGATGCTGAGCTTGGAAAGACTCTAGGGCGACTCGGGATGCTGTGGCTGAGAAAGATTCCAAGTTGATTGAGCCTCGTAAAACCTACCCTTAGCCAATCAGAGTACCTAAATAGCTCCCTTAGGAAGATCTACTATCATGCTTTGTCCAGTACTGGGAAAATTGCACGCTGTGCATATACATGTAAAGTCCTTGACTGTTGTGGGGCGTATCGTAGAGTATGACACCAAGAGCCGACGTTGCCTCGAGGTAGTCTTGCGTTGGCGTGGCGTGAGAGCGGTGCCATTGTGTTTTTAGGTTATGTTTCCATCTGCTTGATACAGCTTGCAAGGCCTGCCTTCTCTATACAGCCTTTGCCCCGTGCGTAAACTCTCTGGTGGTGTCTGAGGTGAAGATTCCTGAGACGCAGATGCCCAACAGCAAGTACACCCCTTGGTGGTCTGACGGCAAAAAACACACGCACACATAATGCTCGACCACAGGTGCTGCTACCGACCCAGAAAAACAACGCGGTGATATCGTACCAAGAAGAAACCAACTCGTACAAACGCACGATACATGTACGGCCCACTTCGCCTATTATCATACATCTGCACTAACCCAAGCAACTAGCCTGAACCGGAAACACCTGGGTTTCACGAATCCCGATGGCGGAAAGTAGTCCTGGAAAATGATTACCATCCCGAGAAATATAAATATGCCCCAAACTCTGATCGCCTGGTCATAGGTATGGTGACTCCGCGAAGAGAAGGGCGGGTGGAGCCAGAAGGTTGTACTCAAGGTCTACTCGTACCACGAAGCAATGGGAGTGAAACCTTACGTCGTAGCAAGCCAGCGTCGTCATCAGAAACACTCGTTGGCGTATACACAAGTTTTGCGGTTTCCAGAGAGTCGACGCACTTACTGTTCCACCAATCAGGACTTCATCGCGACCCGTGTACGAGGTATAACTCACCCAACGGGTCGGATTATGATGTACCAGGTACATGATATATTCAGCCGTCCGTATGAAGGGTACAAGGTACCAGGTGCCAGGAATATGATAGCCCCACGAGTACATGGCATCTGTGAGGCAAAGTATGATCAACACTCGTACAGCAGTTACACAATTCGTGTACTGCTGTTAGTGCGGCACTCGTGTGCTCATATATAGGTACGGCACTTGCACTCGTAGGTACGAGTAAGAGTACAAACTCTAAACTTCACGTACACTTCTTGTACAGCCTACCGACCTGCCCGGTAATTCTGTAAGTCTCACTGCCGACTAACGACGATGTGAACGAACCGAAACAAAACGCATCTCTTCAGCGCGGACTGCTGTATACCAGGTCTCAGGCAACGTATCGTACGATATGTACGTACGTATTATATGACGATGCATACCTGGTACACTACAGCAGTCCACCGGTAAAGCACACTTGCCGACGCGTAACGGAAAATAAAATAAAATAAACATATCTTGCGCTCGGACTCTATGCGGCAAATGCGCCCCCACTCCATTGTGTGACTATGATAGGTTGTGCACTTTGCAGAGCAAGCGAAAACAACAAAATAACAACTACTGCTGTAGACACGCGAGACATGCACCAGGGGGGCAGGGGGCACCACACGCGAAATAGACGCCGCGAACGCCGTGGAACTCCTCAACACAGTCAATCGAGTTTCTATACGTAATTACGTACGTACGTACGTATAATATGATATTTACAAACCAGCAACGGAATTCGATGAAAATCGACGAGCGTTGGGAAGGCTGAACCCTCTGCGCGATAAAAAATCAAGGCAAGAACCGTAGTGGGGGAGGAGGGAGAGGAGCCTACTTTGTGACCCCGGATCTGAGTTACGACTATTAATAGGAAGGACAGAAAGGAAAGGCGAAGATAATAAATGGGATGGAAAAAAAAAAAAAAAAAAAAAAAAAACGGAAGAGGGCGCACGCCTTAGAACTGGTTCAACGTATTTGGGGACAAACTACTTGGAATTAGTGTGGGATAATGATTTCAGTGTTGAATGGACCGCGTCCGGCTACGGTGAAGCCGAGTGCTTACAGGCAGTCTGCGCGATAGTCCGTGTTCTAGGGTTAGGCACATGCGAACTCTATATTATTCGTATACGTATAATGAGTACTAGGAATACCAGTAGTTGGAACACCTATTTATGTGATGCCCGTATTGCTGCGTGTTTGCTTGTTTGCTTGTCAGCTTGTCTACGTGTTTGCTTGTCTGGTTGTTCGCTTGCTTCGTCGTCTACAAGGTACCTGGTTGTACGATACCTCTGGTAACTTGGACTCTGACTCGCTGGTAGATGTATGATATCATACGATACGATTGTTGTGACGTTGTGACTGCTTTGCGAAGCATTTTTCATTTTTCTTGCCGTCAGAGTACGGTACGTAGCTCGTATCCGTCTGGCAAAAAGCAGCACGCTTTCGTATTGATAGTCGTATGATATAGTAAAAAAGTAGACTACGTCAAGCAGTACGGGTAGCTTTTGATAGAGATATCAAAGTAAAACTCTCGGTGTGCTTGCTGTCTTGATGCTATGTTGCTGTTTACCGTACTTCGTTGTGCTATCATTCGAACAGGTATGGACGAGTACGAGCACCCCACAAATCACCAAATATCATATCATACCATGATACCATGTGAGAGCTCTAACAGGTTGTTGTCTACCGTGATTGTTGAATATACCAGGTACCAGGTACCAGGTACCAGGTAGTATTATAGTGTACCACCTTTGACCTTTGGTACCCTTTGGCCTCTGGTCCTCGTACATCTAATGCACTCACACATGTTCAAAGCTCTCTTGGAACGGCTTCTCGATGACCAGCCCAACCGCCAGACTGGACATATTGAGAACCATCACCAGCACCAACAGAAACGAGCCCCGCACTGATGGCGATGCCGTTTGTCCGGGCGGTACACTGGAGCGATTATGTACAGGACGCGTCGAAACGGAGGGGCATGATACGGAAGGCCCATCTCCTACCCTTCCCAGTAACGTCGTCGGTGATTCCCGAGCACGGGTTGAAAACAGCAGCGTAGAACTTGAACCATTCTCGTTGACTCTGCTACTACTGTTGATGCTACAGCCAGCGTTGCTGTTGCCGCTGGCACGTCGGTGGCGCGGGCGGCAACGCATGGCTTGTGGCTCGGTAGCTCTGTCGGGAGCCTGTTTAGCACGGGCCTACAACGTACAACTACGACCCGTGCTCCGTTACATCGTGTTAGTTGAGGTCTCTCGGGAGTTCCAATAGATAAGGAGGCTTGTCTTTGGTGGGACATATTAGCTATTCGAATGCACGCGATGGAGCAACTTTGGCGCTGTTTGTGAAGATCTGCAGCTTGCCTCATGCGTCGCCTCCGCCCTCTTCTCACTTGCTTCGTAGCTCAAGTTGTTCCGTCGAGAGCATTCTTGCCTGGCTCTGGCAGGCATCGGTTATTGGGGCGTATTGCGTCTGTCACCCCCCCCTATAGCAACGAGGTTCCTGCTTGCGATCGGGTCACCAGGTGGGTGGGATATCGCAAGCGCTGCCGGTATTGCGCGTGACTGGCCATGGGCATTCTGCCGTATTACACGTTCTTGCGCCGGACGTAGCGTTGTCTGCTTGCATTAGTATTGGCGTTGCAGTTCTAAGTGCTTCACGCGTTCACGCAGGCAGTGCTTTTTATGGGGTCTTTTCTGTCCAAACAGGAACATGATACTCGTACGTACATACTCGCATAGGAGAGAGAAGTCCACGTATACTGCTGTACATGAACGAGACTTGTTTGAAACAAGAAACAGGAGCAACTTAGCGGAACTGCTGCTGTTGATCTTGTCCTTGAACTCGTGAACTCGAATCGTATACTCGTACCCGTGCTGCTGCCGTATATCTGACGAGTACTCGTACTCTTCTTCTGTGTAATACTCGTTCAGCAGCATAGCAATATCACACATCACACGGGAGCAGAGAAGGCCAACGTTGCCATTGCACGTCGGGCACCATCCCCGTGCAACTTAGAGTTGGGCTTTGCCGCGTACGTAGGGGGTTTGCTCAGGTCTGAAGATGTCTGCGAGTACTGCTCCCACATATGGGCCATGGCCCTTTTTTGGAGGGTCATACATAGCCCATAGGCTCCCACGACGATGCATGGGGAGAACATGGCCGGTGTCTGAAAGTGTATACCTGGTATATGCGTAGCCGCGTACGTACGTAGCCAGATGGGATTGCACATTTTACATGTTCAGTAGTGGACGAACCTTGATAGTGAATCTTCCCAAGGTAACTATTTAGGCACTCTGGTTGGCTCGTAAGGGTATATTATACGCGGCTCAATCAACTCGGAGTCTTTCCCAGCCACCAGCCACAGCATCCCGAGTCAACTTACGATAGTCTTTCCAAGCGCAGCATCCAAGCCGGCCGAGTCAACCTAGAGTCTTACCAAGCACAGCATCCAAGCACTGACCACTGGTGCGAGTATAGGGTTCGTATTAGGGTTCGGGTCGGAGGGTCGGCTTCAGGCACCAAGCGCAAAACCTCCGTAAATAGTATATTCACTATCAAAGTGTCCACCCCCTCTTCATTTTACATGTTGCGTCAACTGCTCGCGAACACGCTCCTCATACCGTACGAAACCCGCCGCCGGCCTTTCAGGTTATCAAGGAGCAGAACTCGACCAGCCGCAAACGACCACATTCTTCGGGGCACCTTCGTTGAGCCGCCCCCGTCCGACGACGAGCAGTCGTGGGAGAAGGGTACAGACAACTCCTGGGACGATTCAACTTCTCAAGACAGGTACGAACGAGTATGATACTACAGGTGTGAGAGTACGCGAGCTTGATAAGGAGAGAGGGCAAGCGGGAGGCAGATGTGTGTACCCACAGGTATAATGTAATGATACTATTCTGACCCGGAATACAAGCACCTTTTGTGTATTGAAATTGACTCGAAGTGTTCCTTATATTGATGGTCAGAGTGGTACTGAAGCCGGGTACCGGTACCAGGTACCACTATGGACGTGAAAATAAGGACCGCTTGGTCTTCATATTTATCTCTAACCGGTCCTTGTATTTGCGCCCAGTGTGGTACCACTCTGTCCCAAAATATAAACACCGTTTGTACACTAATGTGTAATAAAAACGGTTCCTATATTTCGGGACAGAGTGGTATGTGCTTAGATGTCTCGTTTTCCTGTTGATAGCTGTCTGTGTGGCGCGGTGTGCACGGCGTGTGGCATCGCGCATGGTTAGGCCGATCGGCCGATTATTGTTGCCGAGATGAACAGACTTGGAGAGTTGCCAGTTTTTCTCTGGCGGTCTCGTCGAGGGACGGACAGGGCATGCGCCAAGCAAGCAAATAGCGCATGTGGTAAAGGGCTAGCAGTGGTCCTATGAATGTACAGTAATTCCTGCTATTTTATCGTCATATGTACGAGTACTATTTTTGTGTGGCTCGGTTGATCAATGACTGGCTTTCCCACTGGCTTATCCTGCGATGGTTTCTTCCTATTGATAGTGTGGTGTTTTCGATTTCCCCACTGCTGCATGATTCTTGAACTAGAGCCCTAGTAACACCTGTTTGTTTTGGTAGTTTCTCTTATCACACATGTATGGAATGGACCTCGGCTCTCCACTTGGTGTTTTTTTTTCGCTTGATTCGACCTTTTATTGCCGTGGTTTTCATTTGCAACTGCACCTACTGTTTATTGGCGTACAGTAGATTTTTGCTCTTGATTCAGCCCTTGCTTTTGAAAGCTATACGAAGTACAGCAGCACTAGTAACGGTCGCTCTATTGCGCCGATATGCGTCAACCAACGATGCCGGGACTATATCGGCAACCGGCACTACTCCGCACACTTCCACACTGGTTAACCGCATCTGTGCCAAGCGGTTTCATCGGTCGCCCCGGTGGTCTAGCGGTTAACCACGAATAACGCTATGGTTGAAGTCAGGGGTTCTAGTCTCCGTATGGAGATGTTTCTTCTCAAATGACACCAACTGTCGAGAGCGCCTATTATAGCGTGGGTGGCCACAATTTGACGAGAGTCGACGCGGGAAGAAAGTGCTGAAATATTGTCGCGATAAAAATTCAAGGCACGTACCGTAGCGGGCGATAAAAATTCAAGGCACGCACCGTAGCGGGGAGGGGGGGAAAGAGCCTGCTTACTGCTGTAGTGACTCCGGATCTGAGTTACGACTAAGAGGGAGAGAGAAAAGGAGGGCGAAGATAATAAATGGGATGGACAAAAACGGGGGGAAAGTACTATAATGGGCAGCCGGCACTCCTCAACCGGCACCATAGAGGGACCACTGCTGTAGTGCGATATGTGCATGCTTTCGTTGGCGGGGTTTCTCGCCCCTCAGGAAGACACGGGTGTATAGCGGTCCCCCCTATTCGATACACCCCGATATACCGGTACCGTGCGTGTGATCGCAATGCATAGGAGTGCAATGTCCTCGGCATTGATCGGTGTCGGAGTGTCAAAACACGTTGCATATACGTAGCTCAAACGTTATCAAATCGTTTACCGCATGTTGTACCTCGGGTACCCTTTACAGTAAGAGAGCAGTTTTACTCCATCCGGTACAGCCGGCATCGTTGGAAGTGATTGTCTCGGCTGGGTGACACTGGATGGCTGGGTGGCCTTGTGTGGACATCCCCTTCCGAAATGTATAGAATGCCCGCGCGTGACGGGTTCTGACCTGGCGCGAAACACGCTCTTTTGCGCATGAATGATATTTACTGTACACGATTCACGCCGCAGCGTATATATATTACATATCGACAACTTGGATTTTGAGACAGAAACAGAAGTAGCATGCCTGTCGTTCGACCCCGCATGAGGGGCTCGTTCGGAGAGGTCTTATTCCCGAATGCCTGTAAGTATATCGTCGCTGCTGTTTGACGAACATGGCTGTTGGACGAACATGGTTGGGAGATTACACACAACACGCAGATCAGATCAGATCAGATCATATCCTCTTTTCATGATCTCGATATGTCGGGGCACCGATTTACACGATCTAGATCATGCTTGCCGAGTGGGATATATCTGTATGATCTGCATGGCACAGCTCTTCTATGTGTGCCGGGTGGGATCTGCGTGATGCGGCTCGTGCACCGAACATCTCACAAAGGCAAATACCACTCTTGTCCCGATATATAAGCACCGTTTGCATATTAATATTTAATCAACAAGGTCCTTATATATCGCGCCAGAGTGGTACATGATCTAGATGATCTACAAGTAGGTCATGCTCTGTCCGATGTTGTCAAATTTATTGTGGTCCACCCGACCTCTTGGATATCTCACGTAGCTCAAATGTCACCCTGTACCCCCCCACCCCGCTCCCCCCATGTGTCACTCTCCGATGCTCCTGGCGCGTCTGGCGCCGCTTGCAGGTGGGAAAAGGTTTGGCAGGAGGGAGAGAAGGAGAAGCGGACTTCCTCTTTCTTGAGCAGCATGGCAGACTGGGACGCCGGTGAGTTCAGCCTACTTACCACCGCTACCTATGCACGATGGTTTCTTGGCGGCGAACTGCTTTTCGCTGGGGGGTAGTGGGTACAATGCTTGCGTTCTGTATGTATGGAGCTACCGGGCAATAGACGCCTGCTTCTGCGATAGGGCATGCCTTACAGCATTTGTTTTTGCCCTTGAAGACAATATTTGTGACTGCCGGGGGGGGGGGGGGCTCGTTAACCGTGGAACTCTCCCCAATACCGTCTGGTTCACACCAGTCGTGTTTTTTTACGTGGTGTATTCGTTGCATACCTATATAAGCCATCGATTTGCACTTTCATTTTTCTGGAAAAGTCAGTGCTTGGGGTGAGGTATGTATATACTTCGAAGTATGTATATATACAAGGTTCCCCTTCGGGATGTTGGTCACTTGTATTTATATATACACGAGAGAGATCATGTTTCAAGTGATGACCGCCAGAGAAAAAAAAGCAGGCGCACTCCTATCGTACCGCGCGTCGATGCGGACGTGCCCCTTGTTGTATTTCGGGGGGGCATAGTAAATAGGACCAACTATTGTTAGTAACAATACGTAAATATATAGGTTTTTGTGTTTACGCTAGGTCCTATTTACTATGGACCCCCGTAGTAGTACGTATCATATATACGTCCCTGCAAACGCTCTTGTGCTACTTTTTGAGGATCGCTTGCAGCTGAGCGTGGCGGCTTGCCCTTAGCTATACGACTGTACGTATATAGATATGTATACAATGAACGGCGTTGCCTCTCGTGATTTTGGAAATCACCGAAGTCTCTCCTATCGTTCTGGGCTTCAGACCGAAATGGAAACGCGTCAGCTCTCGGCGCCTCGCCCGCGCTTTCTCGTCCGTTCTCTCGCGGGTCGCCTTCTCCGGCCTCCGACGGGCCTGTTCCCGCTCGCGCTCTCTCGAGGTTGCCCGTCGCCGCCGAGCGCGGTGGCCTTCAATCCGTAGGCTCTTTCGAGACGGCGGGACATCGACACTTTTTCTTCGAGGCAGGAAGGCTATTTGCGGGGCGTCGAGGTTGTTTCTTCGAGGCAACAACATCATTTTGTGGTTGTTTCTTGGAGATACTCGAACTCATAGCGAGGTTCTACGTACAGTACGTACTTTTTACCTGTATTTGTTCCAGGATCTTGTTTTTTTTTTTCGGTCGCGAGCTTCGATAGCTCGGTCTCGCAAATGCGACTACCTACTCCCAACTACCTCCCTGAGCGAGCTTTATTTAGTCCCTTCCACCCCTTCGGCCTTGCTTCGTCGGGATACGAGTACGATACTACAGCAGCAAGCACGGCAGTCTTTGTACAGTCAGTACTACCGTAGAACAGTAGTAGTACAATAATACGACAACAAAAAGTTTAGCCGATTTTTTCTCGGGTGGATTCATACTGCCTTGGTACTGCTTCTGTAGCTCCCTTCTTTTCAGGGTAGAAATATGAGTTTGTACGTAGAACAACAGCGTAGTACCAGGTACAAAGTACTGCTGTTTTGTACGTACGATGTAGCGAGCAGCTGGTCTGTAGCACTGCTGCTGCTGCTGCAGTAGTACGTACTGCTGTACAGCAGTACTACTGTGGTTGTAGTGTATATAGTGCTGTAGATACGAGTAGTCTGCTCCGACACGAGAGTCAGAGAAGGGTTGAGACCCCCTCCCCGTTGCCGCCAGCTTTGAAATATCTCGACTATATCCACCTGCAACCGCTTGCTCGGCACGAAGTGTTTTCGCCGCACGACCAAAACTGAGCCCGACACCGGGACCGCGACTGGTGCATTTCTGACAGAAACTGAGAAATGAAGTTGCGAACTGAGTATCAACACAGTTAGCGTTTCCTTCTTCCTGCGACACTTGACATTGCCTTGACTCTGTACGTATGTGTCAAATATCAAAACACGAGCGATCGCCATCACATTGTTGTCGTAAATCTCACAAACTATCCTGAAAACTGAGACTATCCACGGAACACCGAAAGCGACTGATCACATTTCTGAGACTGACTACTGTTGAGACTGAGAAATGAGGTTGCGAACTGAATATTTCAACACGCAGCATTCCCTTCTCCCTGCAACACTTGGCATTGCCTTGATTCTGCACGTCAGATATCGAAACACGACCGAGCGCCATCACATTGTCGTAAAATACTAAGGATGGTACGAAATAACTGATGTGCCAGGTAAATTGCCCTATCCGAAGCATGGGTGCCGGCGAATGCCGGCACCCATGCGGAGCCCTTGTATGTGTATATATATATACTTATAGTATGATATCACAGCACACTATGTTTCCTGTTACGTCCTGGCAGTCGTGGAGAATGACTGCTTGTACCCACTCGCTGTGTTGCAAGTAACTTGCGCTCTATGTACCGGTATACCTTGAAGTATAGATATATACCAGGTACATAATAATGTTCGAGCGTTACACCTGGTAAAATGTCGCGCTTCCATGATATAAACTTACAAAATAGTTTGGCGCATGCATCTCCGCGCGAATGTTCCAGGCGAGTCGGGCGGCCCGGAGGGGGAGGTCGCCATGCCGGTGGAGGTGGTCTCCTTCGACTTGGACGACACCTTGTGGTCGACAAAGTAAGCACCGCCTCGAAAAATCCGTTGAAAACATACGTATCCGTTGGAAGTTTATACCGTCTGCTGTAGCACCAACGAGTGAGGTATGCTCCGAGTCGGCACTACGTAACTCGCAGGAGAGTCCTAACTCCACACGTGTATCATACGTGTACCTGTTGGGTTTTTTTTCCGGTGCTGCTACAGTACAGGACACCTATTTAATAATAAGAGACAGGCTATTAAGAAAGCCAGGCTGAGATTTAGAGGAAAATAAGAAATTTAGTAGTCGTTCTCTTGAAACTAGTGTAGAAAGCGCCCTCTATCAAATAAGAAATCCAGCCTGGACCAGGTTTCCTGTTTCTTAGTAGGTGTCCTGTCCTGTATGCTTCTCAATTCAAATGGTCTTGTTTGCGTTTCTCGTGTTCCCTGCTATATAGATGGAGTACGCCAAGGCACGCGGCCGACCCACTTCCGCGTCGGCAAGAAACCAAAAACATTACTCGTACATACGTAGCTTTTTTTTTGGGATTGGTGTACGCGCGCTGCAGTCAAAGCAAAAATCGTTTAGTCGGGAACACCTTGCGTGCGGTCTATTATGCGTAGGTGCTAGTGCCAGTGGTGTGGTCAGTCGCACGAGGCCAGTCGGTTGCCATTGAATCAGACCGCAGGCAGGAGGGCCTTGGCGCTTGAAGCTGCAGCTCCGATAGCAGCGCCTTCAAGTGCTAATCCGTGTGTGCAGCATCTCTAGTTTGCTAACTTGTGGGCTTGGAGGACACTTTTCCGGCGTGCTCATCCACGGCACACGGCAACACCCACCTCTGTACCGGTGCACCAAATCCACCTCCAAGCCGAGTGCTCCCCGTGAGTCGCCCCCAGGCCAGCTGACTCGGCACGCGTGGTCAGTGGTCGGGGCGGGGCGAGGCGCCGACGGCGATACACATGTGATAACCTTCCACCCCTCGGACAGATCATCTACAGATAGGTCATGATCTAAATCATCTATAGATCCTAACCTGCCATTACGAGAGACGAATGCTACGATAGAGGTGCACTATGTTTTTTCTGAGCTCCTCACTTAAAGAAGCGTCATACCTCACCGAAAAAATGATTTTGGAAAAAACTAAAAGTGCTGCCGGATGAGAAATATCGTGACCGAAGTATATTCTGAACAATGATTCGTCACAAAAAATGAAAGTCCGACGAATTTGGGTTAAGAAGCCCGATCGTTCAGAAAACGATTAATCCAAAAAGTGCTACCTCTACCGTAGCACGCGTCGAGACGTTGTATATACGAGTACAAGATCTGTGTAGTGCAGGTCCCAACCCAGGAAACACGCGCTAGACGGATCATGCAGATTACACGGCTTCCTCCGGGCAACATGAGCTGTAGAGCGTACAGATCATACAAATCATACAGATCATCTGCCCTGAAAGGTCTACTGCTTATAGATCCTGAAGTGGGGATGATCTGCTGATGATCTGTTGACGATCTATATGATCTGTCCGAGATGTGATTTATCTGCCGAATTAATATATCGCTCCCTTCCACCCTCGCGTGATGGCATGCACAGAGCGGTTATCGAGGCTGCTAACGCGGCGCTGCAGGAGCACATGTCGCGCGAGCACCCAGTCTTGGCGCAGAATTGCGTGATTTCCGATATTATGAAGGAGGTCTGGAAGGAAAAGGTGAGCAGTGAGAGGTGTTTCAACGACCCGTCGGTGTTTTATAGGTTGCATGTATTTTAACAGCAAGGTGCCGGGTATCGGGGGAATGGTCTCCGGCATGTGTGCTCGCTTATTGTGCCGGTGGTACGAAGCATAAGCTTCGTGATCAACATGCGCGTTTTTTGTCGTTGTTTTAGTGGTATCCTTCCTAGCCTTGTCGCCCCGCAGTTATACCTGTTTTCCTATTAGATGGCTGGGTTCTTGAGAATAGCCAGCGCATGAGACAGGGCAATAAGAAAACAGGCAATAGGCGGTAGTCATGCTCCTATCATACCATAAAAATGCACAAGCAGTCACTAGTTCCATTCCACTCCATCCACGGCACAGAAAAGACGCCGACCTGCTATATACGTTGCTCATCTCCATTCTGCCCCAAAATGATAATCCCGCCGGTAAACTGCCGGTGGCTTTTGCCGAGAGACAAAATATGTAACGGTCTGGGAATACGTAGAGACAACAGGCATGTTCCTCCCGGGGATATTTGATACGTTCTCAGGAGGCGTCCTATGTTACGCTTACTTTGTTCTACGAGTATGCTCTTTTTCTCCATGTCTTCGTGTATGTGCCCTTCCCGTCTTGCTGCCATGAGCTGCCCATCTATGAATCTATCCTGGCCCAGTTCACCCCTGCAGAGTTTTCATGAGACACTTATCTACTCGGTTTTCTCCTTCGGGTGCAACGGTCATGTGATCGTAGAAGAGACGTTGCCTCTTGTGTCCCCAGTCGATAGATGAGCGATTGGCTTGTCCCCCATCTCGTCGCTATTGTATCCGCTCCCCNGGCAAAACAGGAAGGGGATAAGGCACGTAGGAAAAAGCAGATTAGGTGCTATCATATATACATATATGGAAAAAAAAACGTAATGTGCGCCCAAATGTTGGAGGTGTCTCTATTAGGAATACGAACGGTGCTCCATCTCGAAAGGGATGCGTGATCAATGATCAAATGACTAAGGAAAGCAACAAATAAGTACGCCTCTTCCGCCCCCCCCTCCCCCCTCCGTCCCGGCATTGTATATCCTTCTTTTTTGTGTATGGATACAACACTGGGGATTAGGCTGGAAGAAAATTAGCACTTGTAAAAGGGTATAACGGTTGAGACCCCTCCTACATATGAATTGCCACTAAAGATACTTTATGGTTACAAATAACTGATGCACATTGATTCAAATCACTTATCAATTAAATTCGTCCACGTGCTTTGAAGTCATAACCTGTCCTCGCACGCCTCTTCTTATAGAATTATCAGTATCTATGGTAAAGAGCACAATACGAAGATTTACGTATGCTTTTATCACGAATGTTTCTATATATGGTCCATGCAGTACAATTTAGCCTATAATGTTTTGGGCCATAACGGTCGAACTACTACGAATAGGGCGATGCTGCTACTATAGTCGTGGTCACCAGCGCCGAGCGAACGAATCCGTTTTTGGCAACAAAAAATGTTCGCCTACACTAAAATCAAGTAAGTTACAGCTTGCCAAGGGCCAAGATCAGCTACTTTTCACAAAACCATGAATATCTCATCGGACTTGCGTTTTATATAAAAACGAAACCAAGTTCCGTCCGTAGAATGACGAGAGCAATCGTTCCCCCCCCCTTTTTTTTAGGTTGGCTGGGTGGCTTTTACGAACGAATGATCTGCGTGTAACGTCCGGGACACGGTTTTTGTTGGTTTTCTTCGTCAAAAGTTATTTTTTTTTCAAACGGGAAAAAGTTCCACTTTGCGATTTCACAAACCCATCGAAATCCGCCCTCAGATATAGCTTGTTAAAACAGCACACCTAATGGGAATTGAATCCCTCTTTTCAGGTATATTGGTCGTAAAGAGTCGAAGAACAAAAATAAAATAAAAATGAATCCATCTTCCCCTTCGCGAGGAGATGGGCGTTCTAAGAGTGTTTTTTGGAGTCATAACTATGCTCCCATCTCTAGAAAATGTGTACTGTCGAGGTCGATTTTTTTGGAATTCTTCACTTGCATGGACTANGTTCAGAAGGGTTACAGGGAGAGTTCACAAGAGAAGAAGTTAAGAAGTGTGTAGCTAAACTTAAGAATAGAAAGGCAGCAGGGGCAGACCAAATAGTTAATGAATTTATGAAGTACGGGGGAGAAGGAATGCTTACCATGATGGTTAAGTTGTATAACTGGATATGGAAAAACGAGTACGCACCTAAGAGATGGAGAGAAGGAGTAGTAGTAAACTTGTTTAAGAAAGGAGACAAGGCTGACCCGGGTAACTATAGAGGGATAACGCTACTAAGCAATGTAGGTAAAACGTTCTGTAAGATTCTGAACGATAGAATGGGAACAATGATGGAGAAGGGAGAAAATATTAGCGAAGGGCAAGCAGAATTTAGGCCAAACCGTAGCTGCTTCGACCCTGTGTACACATTCGGTAAGATAATCCAAGGCAGGAAAGACGCGGGGCTAACAACGTACTGTTTATGTTTAGATGTACAGAAGGCCTACGATACAGTATGGAGAAATGGGCTGTGGAACAAGTTGTGGGAAAAAGGGATAAGAGGAAAGATGTGGAAATGATGAAGAAGATGACGGAATGTGCGAGAAGTGCTGTAATGTTGGACGGGGAAATATCGAAGTACGTTGATATCCTACAAGGAGTTGCACAGGGATGTACGCTCTCACCTAACCTATTCAAGGTATACATTAATGACATGATAGTAGCAGTAGAAGCAGCATCGCAGGGGGTCACGGTGGGGGAAGATGCGGTGTCGGGGTTGATGTTTGCGGATGATTTCGTCTGCATATCAGAAACACCCGAAGGACTGCAGAAACAAATAGAGAAGGCACTAGAGTACACCGGGAAGTGGAGAGTGACGGCGAACGTAAAAAGTGCGCTGTAGTTGTATGCAACGAAGATAAGGAGAGTCCGGTAACTTGTAAGTGGAAGTTGGGAGAAGATGAATTACCGATCGTAGACCAGTATACGTACCTTGGCGTAGAGATATCAAAATATTGCTCTTGGGATGCACACATAAATCAAGTAATAGGCAAGGGTAAGGCACACGTAGGCAAGATGGAAGCAGTCCTGACAGACTCGCACCTTGACACTAGAATTAAGAGATGTATACTGATGAATGTGATTGTACCAAAGCTAGAATATCCAGGAGAAGTTTGGGAAGGGAATGCGAAGCTCGTAAAACAGCTGGAAACAGTACAGATGACAGCAGCTAAAAAGTACTAGGATGCTCAAGTACGACGAGTAATACAGTATTGAGAGCAGAACTGGGAATGTACCCACTTAAGACAAATAGAGACGTGCGTAAGTTGAAATGGCAATATAAAGTAAAGAACATGCCAAATAAGAGGTTGCCAGCCATAGCTGATAAAGCTGTATGGGAGAAAGTAACCAAACGGCGAGCTGGAATAAGGTGGGATAGCGTAGTCGAGAAAGTATGGAAGGATATAGGAAACAAAAAAGAGATGCTGGCCATAGAGCAATTTAGCGGATACAAGACAGAAGTGAAAGAAAGGATAGAAAGAAGGGAAAGGCTAGCGCTAAGAAAGAAGGTGGAAGGGGAAGAACACTTAGAGATATACAGGGGGTTGAGAGCAGGAATAGGAATGAAAAGGTATCTGCACGGCCCAATGGACTTCGCGAAAAAGCTGAAACTGCGATTTCGTGTAGGGGATCTGGACCCGCCAGAAAGAAGGAGGTATACCAGTAGCCAGGAGCAGGAGGAAGTAGATGCACAGATGTGCCCATGTGGCAAAGCCATAGAGAGTAGAATTCACATAGTGGGAGAACGTGGAAGATACAAGGAGGGAAGGGATGTGTTAGAGGAGATGAGAAAAATAGACGAGTGTGACATGGAGCAGTTTGGTACACTAAATAGTAGCGAGAAAACGATCGCTATTTTGGGAGATAAATGGTGGCCACAGCCAGCGAAACAGGAAGGGGATAAGATTAGCAAAAAGTTTATTTGTAATATATGGAAACAACTTAATGAGCGCCCAAGTGTTGGAGGTGTCTATTAGGAGTAGGAACGGTGCTCCGTCTCGAAAGGGATGCGTGTCCAATGACTACGGCAAGCAACAAATGAGTACGCCCCCCCCCCCCCTCCCCCCTAACTGTGTTCAGACGACCCCCCCCGCCTATGGTCATACGACTACGGCCATGCATGAAAATGAAGTACAGCCCGTCCGCCCATCTCTGCCCCCCCCCTGCCGCCGGCGCACGCTCCCCCCACGCCCCCCACGAGCAGTTGGCCGCGAACCCGAAGCTTGACGCTGCGCCGGTGAACCTGACCGAGCTGAGAAAGGCCGGCCTCACCCGCGCTTGTGAGCTGACGGAGACCGACCCGGCTACGGTCGTGGAGTCCTGCTTCGAGGTGTGGCGGCGAGCGCGGCACGACGTGGAGCCGCACCTCTTCCCGGGAGCTCTGGAGACCCTGGCGACGCTGAAGGGGAGGGGGGTCAGGCTGGTGGCGATCACGAACGGGAACGCGCAGACGGACGACATCCCGTGCCTGAAGGACTTGTTCGAGTTTTGCGTCTTGGCTGAGCAGGCGAGTACCTTCGCAAGCAAAGCAACACCTCTCGGAAGCAACACCTCTCGAACGAAAATTCGCAATCAAAAACACGTATAGTACAAGCAAAGTAGTCGCAAGCAAAACAGTCGCAAGCAAAATAGTTGCAAGTAAAATAGTCGCAAGGGAAAACTCGCAAGGTCTCCCCATGATCTGCCTCTCCGGATTTGTTTTTGTCTCTCTATTTATTTCCTAAAAGAGGAAATCTAAAAGCGTACCTGATTTTTGTGCTTTCTGTTGAATTTCCCTGATTTAGGGAATATTTTCTTTTTTTTCGTGTTTTTCCCTCTCAACGTACCTGGTACCCTGGTATTTGTTTTCAAGAAAAAGAGAAAATTCAGAGTTATCGAGTTGTTGAAAATCGATGAAAATTTAGCCCTTGCTCAGTTGAGGAACCCTGGTCGGTCAGAAATGTTTGGGCCCACGAAGTATCCCCTCTACCGCACCATAGGGGAACCGGACTGTAGTGGTATACCGCACTGTATTGGTATACCGCACGGTAGTGACATACCGTACTGTGGTGGTATACCGCACTTTAGTAATATACCGCTCTGTAGTTGTATACCACACTGTAGTGGCATACCGCACTCTGTAGTGATCTACCGCACTGTAGTGATCTACCGCACTGTAGTGGTATTTCGCACTATAGTGGTATACCGCACTGTAGTGATATACCGCCCTGTAGTGGCATACCGCACTGTAGTGGTATACCGCACTGTAGTGGCATGCGACCGCACTGTAGTGGTATATCGCACTGTTATAGTGGCATGCTACCGCACTGTAGTGGCATTCTACCGCACTGTATTGGTATACCGCACTATTGTAGTGGTACACCGCACTGTAGAGGAATGGCTCTTCACGCACAACTAGCCCCTTGAGCCTGCGGGTAGGACAGACACACCACCGGCTGCAAGCCTTGTTTTGTCCTTCACCGTTTCACCCACGTGTACAATGCACAAGACGATGCTATTGCTGGAAACATAAAAAGAGGTTTGAAACGGTCGGTGTAGCTGGTCATGCCGCACGGGCTCGTTCTGCCGTGTACCGGAACCGTACTACGATTGAGGTAGAGAAACATTTTCGCCAAGAAACTTTTTTCTTCAATGACGGACCTCCTCAACCAAAAAAACCGTCGGAATGCCATCGTTCTTTTTTTTGTTTTGCAATATTAGGTTGCGTGTATATTATATACCCAGGCCATGAGGTTGTTCGTCGGATTGCACTTTTTCTTTGTCTACCCTAGCCATGGGATTTGTCAATCGGATTGCACTTTTTCTTTGTCCTTCCTTAGGTGAGCAAACTCAGAAAATATTCCCGTGCACCTCAAGTGCACCTCTATCTTAGCATGTGTCTAACGGCGGTCCATGCACCAGGTACTTACAAGTAGTATACACTTCGTGCCGACCCTCTCATGCCAAGGTAATCAATGCCCATAAGCGTAAGACCCACGGGAAGAAAAAAAAATCAGCCTGAGATTTCCGGTGAAATAAGAACTTCGGGAGCGCTTACACTCAAAGTTAGCGAGGAGCACACGCTTCCATCAAATAGAAAACTATCCTGGGCCAGTGTCCCGGTTTCTAACTACAGTACGTACGTACGTACGCTGTGGAGGGGCGGTACTGCACCGTACGTTTCGTGCACTGGTTCTTGATCCGCGGTGCGTATGTACAGTATCTCGGCACGCGGCCCTGCCCCACACGCCCGTCGCTTGTTGGAGCACACACACCTAAGAGGCGTGCTGCGGTATAGGGATACGATAGCACCTATTTTCCCGTCAGTGATACGCGTTGATCGATTGGTTATTCTGGGTGGTTAATTCGGTCGTGCTCAGTTAAGTTGGTCAATTTTGGTTGGTTAATTTGATTAGCCAATTTGGTTGGTCAGTTTAGGTTGGTCAGTTTTGGTTGGTCGATTTGGTTGGCCAGTTTTGGTTGGCCACTTTGATTGGTCATTTTGGTTGGTCAATTTGGTTGGTCAAATTCGTTTTTGAGTCAAATATTTTTCGGGGGGGCTCAAAAGTGCTATCTATACACGCCTGCCCGTAGCACGGCCCCTGACGCCAATTGCCCGCTCGTTCGCTCATGCTCGGTCCGCGCCCGTACTGCAGGTGGGAGAGCGCAAGCCTCAATCGGGGCCTTTCAGAGAGGCCATCAAGAGAGCAGGGTACCCTTCGGAGAACCATGTGGGCGGAGAGTGGGTCCACGTGGGCGACGACTGGGCGACGGACTGCGTGGGGGCCAAAACCATGCGTATGAGGACGGTGCTCGTGCGGGTGCCCGGGAAGCAGGCGGTCGGGCAAGCCCCTGCGGTGAGTTTTTTTTTTGTTGCGGAATAAAAAGACAAATCGATCTGACCCAGCTGAGATGTGTTTTTTTTTGTTTGACCGATGCGTTTTTTTTGTTTGACCGCTGCGAGTTTGTTGGCTGGCTATTTATTTGGCCGCCAACTACTTATTAGCTGATTGTTAACAGTTGGCTATGTACATATCATAGGTATTGCGGTTAGTTACGTGCGGTACGAAGGGGGTTTGCGGAGTTCTGCGTCTTTTGCATCTGACTGGCGTCTCTCCGTCTGTCGCTCGACGTGTGTTGTTTTTACTGATCAAAACTATTAAATAGTCGGTTATAAATTAATAGTTGGCTTACTTGGCCAACCAACTATTACGGGGGACCATAGTAAATAGGGACCTACGGCACACACACACACACACGAAAACCTAGATATTTACAACAACAAAAACTCACAGCATTTGGTCCTATTTACTATGGTCTGCCGAAATAATAACTACTTCTGGACGGAATTATAAGAATCGTTTGTACAGTAACATGAAGACCCAACGGTCCTTGCATTTTCCTTCCAGAGTGGTAGCCGCTAGTTCCGACCGACCAACTCGCCGCTCTACTGTTTCTACTCACGTTTTGGCCGCAACCTCCGAATCCCCGACCCCCCCCGGCCCGATCCCAAATATGCACATACGTAACCCCTTTTTTTTTGTTGGTGGGTTCCGCTTGCTTCGGCCTCATAGGAAGAGGACGAGGGCCAGGTCGACGCTGTGGGCGAGGGGGACGACGACGAAGACGACTTTTCTGTCCTAGAGGACGACGGCCTTAAGGTTTGCTCAGAAAATTGCACAGGCTCAAGCCCTAAATCCCGCTTTCACTCGTGTATTTTTCTAAACATTGAACAACGAAAGAAAACTAAAATCACGTCGGTTGTGAAAAATCGAGGATTTCGCCGAAGCTTGTCTTCGCAAGCTGTGTGTGATACTTCGACCGCGTTTACTACGTACCTGGTGCGGGTTTTATATGGCGCCTCGTGCAGAATATACAGCCCTTTATAGAGAGAGGAAAATTTGAAGCTGCAGAGTTCAGGGATTGGTTTGTGTCTGTATTTAGAAATCGTCTATACCCTGGGAAGTATATTATTGCATGTAGGTGCCGGCCACCCCGTGGTCATCGCAGTGCACACGTGTTGCTGTACGTAGGCGGTATTACCCCCCCCCCCGACGTTCTTGCTCCGTCTCGAAAGGGATGCGTGGTCAATGGTCAAATGACTAAGGCAAGCAACAAATGAGTACGCCCCCCCCCCCCCCCCCCCCCGACCTTCTCGGCCATATAAACCTGCCCACGTTCCTTTACTTTTTGTTTCGTTTTGTTTTAATCTGCAGGCGGATTGATTAACAAAAAAAACTTGAAAGCTCGCCACACTTCCACCTTCCAAGATATGTGTCGTGTGTCGATTCAACCCCATCATTCTATTCATAGTTGCAGCAGCACCTCTTTTTTTTTTTTTTTGTCGTGAGTCGAGTTGGGCCCTCTTTCTCCGCTCTTTCACTGAGGCGAACTCGACTTGTGTACCCGTGCTGATAGTGGTACCCTGCTGATTGGTTGGCTGCCCCCCCCCCCCCCCCTCGGGTTGGGTTGGTGTCGGTTGGCAACGACGCTGTAAAACACGCCACTCGCTGCGTGAGCTAGACAACCAGGGTGCCGTTTTTTTTTGTTATTTGTTTTTGGCGGTCACCAAATACTGGCGGTCGAGTAGATCATTTGTGCGGGGTGGAGAACCTTTGTTCCGCACAAGGGGAATGGTCGTATCACGTAGTGTTAATATGGTACGGCGTCCGCGAGGCAGTTACATAGTAAAACCCATTGCTGTCTCCGGAAGTGGCCACACCAGAAATTAAATTAACTCATTGAAGCTGTCGTCCATATGCAAGTCCGCCTCAGAGGCGGTTCTTAGCAGGATGCAGCTCACCCTCCATGCGACTCGCCCAATACCTCACGGCGTTTCGCGCTTGGTGCAAGCAATGTCTGCCTGGTTGGTGAAAACCCAACGCGCTCCGTCCCGGCATTGTAGGGATGCGAGGGTCTATGGTCATATGACTACGGCCGTGCACAACATGAGTACACCCCCCCCCCCCCCCCGCGTGCGCAAGTAACGTTGTTGGCGTTTTGTAACCGTGTTTTGGAAGACCCGCTTTCTTTCTGCGTGTTTTGGAGCTAAGGAGGCAGGCAACAACCGTGTTTTTTCTTTCTCTTCTGAAATTCGAACTCGGATATAATACCTAGCCGATTGGTGCAGGGTCTGCGGGTAGAGGACGCCTCTATATACTCTGTATACGCTCACACTACCGCCACCTGACCTCGTGTTTGCTAATTAACTAGTCAGGCCGCGTCGTGTGGTCCTTCGTCAAACGAACGCTTAGACCAACCCTCGCGGTTCCACTGGAAACTGATCCGACTCTAATTCCAAGTATGTTGTCCCCTAAAAAATGGGGTGCAGCTACGGTAGCTGTAAAATATGTTTCTACGCGTTTTCGTGGCGAAAAAAAAAATAGGTTGGCGTTCGATCGTAGGGCATGGGGGACGCGAAGGGTTTAGGTTAACATCACTGCTGTGTCTGGCGGTTTCTCGCTGGAGTTTTTATTCCCCGGGGAGGCAGCGGAGGAGAGCACCGCTGAGCGTTTGCTCGACTTAGTAAACGTTTTGTTTTGGTAACGGGACACTGCTGCTGCTGCCCGTGTTGCTGCGTCTCTTGCTTCGCCCCCCGCGCGCACTGGCATGCTTTAGGAAGAGTCAACAACATTTGTGTTTTGAGCTTGTGGTGTCCATGTTTGTTTCCTCCCCAAACATCCCTCGTCCATGCGAAAACCGGGTGCGTCAGGATTCTGGTCCGATCGGGTCCGCTTGGCGCGTGAGCGAGGATAGGGAGAAGGCCAAGCGGAGGGCGGAGCGACTAGGGCTAACAATCCAGGGCGACTTCGAGGTGGCGGTGGGGACGGCGGGGATCAACAAGGAAAAGCCTGCACCTCAAGGAAACCCTGCGACGTCGACAGTCCCGGCGGCGGAGAGGCCCGAGGGGAACAACGCGCGACCCGCCAAGCCGGATTCGCTCGACGGCGGCACCTATGGGGAAGAAATGTCCGCGATTGCGATGGGAGACCACTCGTCCCTCCAGGGGCCGGGGAAGGTCATGAGCATGGGGAGTTCGTCGTACGTGACCGACATGGTGAGTCGTTTTTGTATCGAACGAGGCGTGTTTTTTTTTTGGAACGATTTTACGTCGGTGGGTGGTGGTTAACATTTTGTCAGTCATTCCCCCCCCCCCCCCCCCCTCGCGCACCGCTCTCGCGGCAGTTGGTACGCCAGCGTACGCGAGGCAGCAGCACATGTTTCCTATGGTATGTAGTACGAGGAAAACTGTTTCTTTTTTTTTTCCGAGCCGCGTTTTTTTGTTGCGGGCTTTAAGGTGCACCAATGGACAGGGATGCTCGGTGTAATTGGACAAGGGGACGGGAGCGGAATGTTGGCGTGGGCAACGTACACCTTATTGTCCGTTTCCGGCCGCTGTCGTTGTGGTGTGTTCGATGGCCTCCGTTCGGCGTGACCACGGGCCACCACAGCGCAAAATGGCGAAATTTAATTTATTTCCGGTGGAAATTGAAAGGAGGGGCAGGGGTGTACTCATGCCATGCATGGCCGTAGTAGGCGTATGACCATAGACCCTCGCATCCCTACAATGCCATGCCGGGGACGAAGCACGTCGGGTTTCCACCGACCAGGCAGGCATCGCTTGCGGGGGGTTGGTATGTATACCTACGGTAGTATTTTCTCCACGGATTGTTGTTCTTTCTCTGCCGGAAACACAACTTCGACGGCAGGCATGATGTGTTTGCTCGTCCGATGTGTACTCCTATTAGTGTAATAGGGGTAATGATTTGTCGTCGCGTGTGGTCGACGCGCTCTCCCGCGCTGAGGGCCGACCTGCCTCCCCCCATCGACCATCTCTCGAGGAAAACCTTACCCATAGCAACGGCACTCAGCGCTCTGCTTTTACAACCCTGGCGTTCTTCCGCAGTGGGCGACCAAGCGTGTCCGTACTTTTTGCTACGCTCGTCTGCGCCCGACGACAAGCGTGTGCGTGCTCGGTATACACGTTATAAGCAGTACCGTTCCCTTGGGTACTGGTACTGGCGGGGCTCGTTATTTATTTATTTTTATTTTTCACTTGTTTTTGTTCCCATCGGATGGATGATGTTAGCCTGTTTGTTCGTAGTGTAGCACTGTCACCTTGCGTACTGGGTACTACTGCGGTGAACGTATACAGCAGTACACCAGCAGTTTTTTTGTAAACGAGTACGTATACGTACTTGTTTTTCTTTCATTGCGAAGTTTTTTTTTTGTTTTTCCCTGTTTTTATTACCACGAGCTTCCAGGAGAACGGGCTATAATGTTCGAACATCATCACCATCTTCATCACCATCATCATCATCATACACCACCTCCCTCCGCCAACCACTCTCTCACGGGAACCTACGCCCTCCCCCCTCCGCCCCACGCAGATTCTGAAAGACTTCATGGATGTAGCGTTGGACGACATCTCTGAGGTGGTTTCCCTAGTCGACGAATGGAACGCGAGCTACGCCTCGAGTCTCCAAGAGGTTGACAACGGGCCGCCGTCCACCGCCGGCGGCGACACGGTAGCGCAGCGGGCGACAAGTAGAAAGGGCGGGGAAGGCGTGCCGGAGGGGGGGAGCGGGGGTGGTGGTGGTAACGGCAAGTTTTGCATAGGGTGCGGCGTGAGAATACCGTCGTCGGCTAACTTTTGTCCGGAGTGCGGGGCAAAACAGGAGACGGTTGGCGCGTAGATGGCGGACACGTTCGGCAGTGTAGGACGGCAGGGCCTTCAGTACTTTTTTCTGGTGTGTGTTAAAAGTGTCTTTTTCACTCCTCGTACAGATCATACAGATATTTCCTGGGGATGATCTTCATATAGATCCTTCCTGGGAATGATCTTCATATAGATCATTCCTGGGGATGATCTTCATCTAGATCATTCCTGGGAATAATCTGGGAATGATCTGTATGGAAATGATCTTCATATAGATCATTCCTGGGAATGATCTTCATCTAGATCATTCCTGGGAATAATCTGGGAATGATCTGTATGTTTAGAGATCTTTCAGGGCAGATAGATTCCCGGTCTGCATGATCTAGCTCATGTTGCCGGTGGCAGCCGTATAGTCTGCACGATCTGGCATGATTTTCCTGGGTTTGGATCTGCAAAGGGTGGCAGCCGTATAGTCTGCACGATCTGGCACAATTTTCCTGGGTTTGGATCTGCAATATGCAGATCCAGCGCAATCTCTCACAGCGGCAGGCGAGGAACTAGATGATCTGTTGTAGACAGATAGATCATGATCTGTCCTTGGTGTGGTATTTTTAGTATTTCCGCGCGTTGGTGGAGAGATCAGCTCGGAAACGCTCCGGCCGCTGCTGGTGGTGAGCGTTTGATTTGTCGCTCTCTCTCTCTCTCCGCGTTTAGAAGAGATTTTTTTTTTTTTTTTTTAATTTTAACTGCCTCGAGGTGGCCGAATTTGCCCCATTGTTTTTATTTGGGACTCTCGAAGGTGAGCATGTGTACATACTGATGAATGTGTGAGATCACGCGTTGCGTGCCGTCTTCTCATTGCTAATTAATCGACCGTTTTAGCTCATCACTGCATTGCTCTGACAGTAAATGCTCATCCATCCGTGGATGAGGGGAGGACTCTTGCCCACGAGAAAGAAACCGTGGTATAATATGAGGTACCTACGAGTAGAGGATGTATGAGTACCACCCCCTTTTCTTATTACGCTTGGTGACGGGGAAATATCCCGGCGTGGAGATGACGGTCCGATTAAAATTATGATCGTAGCCTGGTGATGGCTTTGGTTGGCTGTTCTTTTTCACTGTGTGCCCGCGGACTGTCATTCTGGCAGCACTTCAGACAGCAGCTGCGTGCTCCATCTTGTTCCCACGCCTACCGTGTGTTTTTGTACAGACAGCACTTCAGACAGCAGTTACGCTGTAGTCGGCAAATTCATTGGTAAAGAGGGGGGGACGATGCTGCTGTAGTCGAATGGAGATTGCGGGCGTGTAGTTCAGTTTTGGACACGCATAACATGCTGTAGGGATTTTAGGTGTACCTCTTCGGACTTGTGTATCATTTCCCTGCTAAGTGTGCGTGTTCTTTAGGATTCTCTGATGGCTCTAGCACTTTTGTGACCACGGGCTGTGATCTTGCTAGATCAGACTATAGGGATTAGCAACTGAAACGGGTTTAATGTGAAGACAACAACAACAGCCTTGATACAAAAGCTGGACTGGTGCTACTAACCACTCCTGCTGTGTCTGCGAAGAAAAATATCGACCCAGCCAACCTTTTCCTTCTGACTACAATAGTTTGCTTGTATGTACGTACCAAACCAGGTATGTATCGTTGCATATACCGCTGGATCCATTTATGAGCCGCGCTCGAAAAAGGAGCGGGAGGAGCAGTGCTCCAACCAAGGACGTATCGTAGGATATTTCCTCCGCCGCACGGACGATTGTTCTTGTATTCAACGCAGTGTGTCGACTGATCTTGTGTATCCTCGCGATAAAAATACAAGGCACGTACCGTAGTGGGGAGGGGGGAGAAGAGCCTACTTAGTGACGCCGGATCTGAGTTACGACTAAAAAAGAAGGGCGAAGATAATAAATGGGATGGACAAAGAACAAAATAAAATAACCGGAGGGGCGAAGGGGGGATCCCCGCGTTTTCTTTGTTTCCGCTTTCACTTACCTCTCGTAAGAGCACACACCGCCATTTTCGGGATAAAACTACTTGGAATTACAGTGTACTCGAGACTCTTTCTTGCGGTGGTAAAGTAAGGGCAAAGCGAAGAGGTGCGGATTAAACCAAGAAGACCTTGCGTGAGACTGTTTATGATCGCTGAGGGTATCTCGAGAACGTGTGCTTAACAATGCCTGACGGCAGATACACAATGTTTAGAGCCCAGAAAAATAAACATTACATGCCAGGTATAGAGTATACATCACAAAACGACAGCATGCAGATAATTCTGGTTCGCTCATTCCACACCTGACGTAAATTCTGCGTCTTTTTTGGCAAGGTGATCACAAACACGTGCGATATTTTTTGTGCCCCGGCGGTACCCGACATTTCGCAAGGTTGCAGTGCTGTGCGTAACTATTTTACGCACAGTACAGTCACAGCATACCTTTCGCTTGTCTCGACCTCTGTTTTCCCCGAGATTATTTTTCACGGGAGTACAACTTTTTCAACACCTGGTGAGTCCAGTCGAAACGCGTGATGCACTCCGTGATACGTCGGCGTTTTCGACGCAATTTTTTTCATGGCTTTCTTTAGGCCATTTTTTCACAAGACGCGTGTGACGCGATCAAATTATCATGACGAAAATCAAAAGAAGAAACATGTGTTTGTCGAACGCAACGCTTGACCTCTCAGGAAGAAGCAACACAAACGGATCCACAATATAAAAGAAAAAAAAAGTAATAATTATCGTATGTACGCACAAAGTTATTTGTTGAAACATCGAATACACACGATCGAAGCTCATGTAAAACCTATAGTACGTGTCATACACACCAGGATGCATAAACAGCACCTGCTAATACCTACTCTGTACAGTTGCCGGTAAAATTATCACAAAACGTCGGTACCACCAGCATTAGGGACAGCGTCCGCACAGCCCGCTTCTTACGGCTTTTCACCAAGTATATACATTTATGTTTTATTTTAGTCCATCCCATTTATTATCTTCGCCCTTCCTTTCTTTTATCTCTCCTTCCTAGTCGTAACTCAAATCCGGGGTCATAAAGTAGGCTCTTCTCCCTCCTCCCCCACTACGGTTCTTGCCTTGCATTTTCATCGCGAGAAGATTTCAGCACTTTCTTCCCTCGTCAACTTTCGTCGAATTGTACCTAAGAAACCAACACGCCCATTCCCACTCTCACCCCCCTCCAAAAGTCATTTTTACGTCTCGCCCGAAAAACGCAACATACCGCCAATGAACGCAAGCGCTCATACTATAGGTTGGCGTCTATCAATAGCACATACCGACAAAACGCAACAAACGTTGACTGTCCAACCTCGAAAACAAGCGCACCCACCGACCCAAATCGAAAAGAAAGGGGTGTCGTGTACCAATGTCGTGCACGGCCGTAATCTTATGGGGGAGGGGGGGGGTGTACTTCATGTTAATGCATGGCCGTAGTCGTATTGACCATAGCCCCTCGCATCCCTACGATGCCGGGACGGAGCATGGGGAGGAGGGTGGCAAAACAGGCAAAGAAAGGTCCATAGGTACCATATACCACCAACATTTTTTGAGGGGGACGCCGACTACACCGTGCGTGCGAAAGGCTAAATGAGCCGTAGAGCGGTACGTCCAAAGAAGCTGAAAAAAAAACCAGCTGGGAGATTGTCACGCAACGTTGCGGTGCTTGCACCCAGGGCTCGTCCGTCCTGCAGGCTGCGGCGATCACACACACGCCAAGCAAGTGCTCCCGTGTCCCACGTCTGTCCTTCGCCACATGGATTACTGGTCTTGGTTTTCATTGAAGGTTGAAACCGAGCCAGTGACCTGGATCCGGGCAAAAAACGTCGACGATTGGTTAGGATAATATTTCTGCTGGACTCGTTGTCCACATGTTCAACGCATCTTCACATGGATGTTGGCAACAAATAAGGTGCTGCTGTACGAGTAGTCCATCCAACTCGTTGGACAGTTGAGCTGTCGCTAGAAACTCGAGTAGTAGGATAGTGATATTTTCAGGTGACCGTCCACTGTGTGCGTGCGTTGGTGCCCTGCGTGCATCGTCGGCACCTTTTGAGGCAATTCGACAGGGATCCTTATTGTTTTCGGCGCCGTTAAAATTAGAAACTCACAGCATTTCGTTCGTAGAATTCCGTATAGGCTAAGATACGATACGAAGAAAAACAGCGAAATCAGTCGGGATGTCTGTAGGGAAGTGCTTCAGCCCTCGTACGTAGCGAAAAAAAAACACAAAAAGTCGTCATCACGCTTACGTACAAGCCAGAAAATATGCGATTCTTAGCATTAGTATGATGCCTACTGGCCACTGGTTCTGTATACCAGGTATCTCCCAAGGTACTCTTTGCAGCGCGTAGACAATCACCTGGTTCTTCCTTGTGCCGCTGGTCGAAGACCGGAAAAGCCAGAGGCAGCAGTTCCGCTACTGGGCAAATGCCATGCGCGCATCAAGGCGAGGTGCAGCGGGGGGCTCCAAAAAGAGCTTCATTACTTCGGGTGTTCTGCGATGAATGGCGAAACCTGCGAGGCGATCGATGCGCGGGGGGGGGGGACGCAAGAGTACGCAAAACGGTTTCGTACGAGGTTCATACATATCATATGATCAAATATACTCGGAGTGTCCATTGAGGTCAAAATGGCTCAACGTACAGGGGGGTTTCGCTATACGTGTCCGGAAGTAGTCAGAGTTACCGATTCGGTACAAACCCACAAACACGACTCCGGGGATGGGATAAAATCGGAGCCTGACATGGGGCGCACGAACCCCCACTCGTAACCGTCGGGACTGGCGAAGCGCGGCAGGCGTGTTTGACGAGGTTGAAAAAAGAGGGTATATTGCTCACGTATAACCAGCAAATTCGTGGGTTGCGAAAGTTTGAATGATGCACAAGCCAAGGTTGTAATCGAAAATGCAACGTACAAGTGGCACGTGCGAGGGTAAAAACTGTTGACAGGTTATTATACTGCAAGTTCGAGAGAAATTGAGGCCCTCAAGAAGGAGTTTGAGACCCACTGTATGTTCCAGAAACAAAGGAGACTTCTATGTTACTTATCCTACTGCTGTACATAATCGATGCACCTTGTAGTGGGGGGTGGGGGTCGTGTGGACGAGAGAGCTCAGGTTTGATCCTTGTCTAAGCACAGAGGCCTTTTTGGCTGTCATACGGCACTTCCTGTTTACTGGATTGTGTTCATCATAGCTCTCCACGTCCAACACGACCGACCACCGCGCCTACCACTGCTGTGCGCGAGCTTGTTCCTCACGGCGGTACAAGCACAGCGCGGGCGAAGCACGTCTACGATGCTACGATATTGCTGTTCAATCTTCTTCTCACGCAAAAGCTACGCGACGGCGTGTACAAAAACATCGGCAGCACCGAAAGACAGGGCCAATGGGCACTCCAAATCATAGCAGTACATAAGTACATACCGTCCATATACCGGTACAACAGCCAGGGAGGGGAGTCAAGCGCGACTCAAGGTATCATCTACGTACCAGGTACGGTATATACGAGTATGGGGTGGGCTATCATCTTGGCGGCTACATTCCAGGCTACATCACATACTACTACCGCCGTACACACCTGCTGCAGCCCAGTCGAAGCCCGATCTATCATACACGGGAAACCCAGGATACACAGTGAGCACACAACAGCAGTACATGGAACATGGACACGAAGGCCCAAAACATGCCAGAGGACAATGCCTGCACATGGAACATGGGACCTAAACATGCGTAAGATCAAGTTACTGGTGGTTTGGGTTCGGCGCAATGGTGGCCACCGAATATCAATATGCGCACTTCGCAATTCATGATGCTCTTTTCAAGCTTTAGCGTGAGCGTGTCAGCAGTTCTCAGGCGTCTCAGCAAGGTGGCGATGGTAACGCCATTGTAATCAGAGAGCCTCTCCGAGAAGAGACTTTTGATTCAGTACCCAGTGCTATAGACATCACCGACGCCTGAAAATGAGACAGATGGCGTGTTCGTCCTCTCGACGAGACACAGCACCAGCGCGCAGAAGCAATGAGCAGAGCCCCATAGATTTGGTTTAGTGCAATTGCTTCAACATTAGCAACACATTTACCTCCTACGCAAGGACAGACTCACGTGTGGAATTAAGGTGGCCTCCATCGGATAGTGAGGAGCTTCATTGCGTCGTGCTTGGGCATTGTTCTGTGGATAGGATAGGTAGTGAACAGCAGTGAACCTGGTGGGCTTTCGAGTTGAGTCAAAGAAGGGTTTCGTATTTTCTTAGAGGCATGTTTTGCCGTTTCATGACAAATTCTCGCCGACAATTAATCTTCCTGCGACCTCCGAGTACATTGCTACGGCTACGCTGTACGGCACGACGCACGACGGCACACGCGAGCAGTCCACGAGGACTCGGGCGAGCGGGATTCTTCACAGCACTGCTCGTTCGCACGCGTTCCCTTTGAGCTTGTGGCAACTTAACAAACCACTGCTGGACCTTGCAGCAGAAATGCCGCAGGGCCTGTCGCGGGAGAGTGCACGGCGGGCGGACCGTCGAGACAGAACCAGCCGACAGAACAAGAGGTACGAGGGTACCTGTGCGTACGAAATACCTGTCGCCTCCAGACATGAGATGGCTCTATGAATGGAATGCTATTCGTAAGAAATTATAGAGAAACTCGCAATTTGGTCATCTTGCAGGCGGGCTGAGTTATTCGTCCGAGTACAGCAGGGTATCGCGGTGCAAGTTGTTGCGGGTGTGCCGGACTTCACGTAGGGTAGAGATAGAGATAGCAGAGATGAGCAAGCAGTAGTTAAACGATCACCCTAATACTAACGATGCTCTTTTTCATCGTGGTTTGCTTTGTTATCGTTGTACGAACACCGCACCACTTTGCCGTCGTTACTTGCCGCTTGTCTGGCTACATACTATTTGTATGCTTGTTGTGGACTTCGAAACAACATGCGCAAAAGTCCGTCCTGGTCGTCGGACCAAAGCTGGAGCTGCAACACCGGCACCGAAAGGAGTAATCGCCGAGGGCGGTCGCCTCGTGAACACTCGCTCGACAGCAACGACAGCGGAACGAGCATCGACACGCAGGTGGACAGACGAGGGCGACGGGCCATCAACGTCTTCAAACGGGCCCGCTCTTCTTCCTCCTCTGCCGAACTTTTCACCGATCGCGAGGAAGACAGGATTCGCAGGTCACTGCGAAGAAAGCTGCTTTCGAACGACGGGATGCGGCTGAGCAGGATAGAGAAACGCCTCTTTCGCGCCGACCGCCGAGGGGACGGCGTCGTGCGCGTCTCCGAGCTCGAAGACTGCCTAGCCGCGGAGGCAAACACCGAGAAGGGGGCCAGCGTCCGGCCAAACGAAGCGCTCTGGCTGATAGAAAAGTTAAAAGACAGAAATGGGAAGAAAGTGGCCGTCTTCAAAATCCGAGCGATACTCGAGTCGGAAAAGGAAGGGAGGGGACAGGGAAAGACCGGTGTCCTTGCGAATAGCCACGCGCGGCATCGGCAAAGAGAACGGCACGGTTCTAGGAGCAACCGATCGCGACGCTCTGAAGGGCCGGTACGTAGAGGTGGAAAGGGTGGTGGGGATAGAATGGGGAGCGCGGGAGGCACGAGCGAGTCCGACAGCAAACAGGGCGATGTCATTGGTCCGTCTTCGTACCCAGCCAGATGGGCGGTTCGACAAGGAACAGTCGGCCAGTGGCTCTACGAAGCAGCCTCCCCAATGGTGAGCTTGTTATTGGCACGGTCTTGTGCAGTAAGGTCCGGGTAAAGACACGGAGTATCCCTTGCCAAGTTTGCCTATTGAACAAGTGCTCGTTGGCACTCGCGTGTGTTGTTTGCTTAGAGATAGAAGAAGAGCAGCTTTATTCCTTTTTGTGCGATATCATACTGACGGGAGGTGGTTGCCTCGCTGGGAAACCCCTGGTTTCTCATCTAAGATACGCCTCCCAAGTACTTCAAATACGATTGCAGCACCTTTTACTAGGTATTACCGGCATTTCCACGTAATTCAAGCAGTACCACAACACTAGCCCACTCTGATGAGGCAGAAATATGAGAACTTCATGGAAACCCCGATTCCACGAACTGTAACAATTTTTAGTCGAAGATACGGCTCCACAAAACCCACTCCTACAAGGCTACGAAGTCGACAAATTAACATAAAAAAGAAAGAAAGGTTGGGACCGAAACTCATGCAGCCCTTTGCCCGCCTGTGCCCGCATGAGTAGTCCATTTTACATAGACCGCCCCGGGCTCCCGACCGGGGGGGGGGGTCGGCAGGACGAATTAGGACAGAAAACTGAACACTCCAAAACTCCCCGAAACCCCGGCCCAAAAAACTCAAAAAGCGTGTCCTGTGCCACATAGGAGTGGCCCGAACACCGAAACCAGCCCCGACACTGAGAGGGGGGGTAGGCAGGACGAGGTACGCCAGAACGATCCCCAAAACACAGACGCCTCAGAAAAAAAAAAGCGCCAAGGAAATACCGAGGAGAAAAACCCCGACCTACTTTGTATAAGCTTGAAAAACGACAAAATAAAAATGCAACCCCCCCCCCCCCCAAATCCCAGAAAAACGGGAAAATAATCGGGTGCAGCGGTGATTCATCCTGCCAATGGCGTCAAGTGTGGCACGATCAGGGTAAGGGCACAGAGTATCCCTTGCCAGGTTTGCCTATTGAACAGGCACTCGTTGGTTCTCACGTGTGTTGTTTGGTTAGAGATAGAAGAAGAGCAGCTTTATTCCTTTTTGTGTGATGTCAGACTGACGGGAGGTGGTTGCCTCGCTGAGAAACTCCTGGTTGCCTATCTAAGATACTCGCACGCCTCCAAAGTGCTACAAAATTCGATCCCAATAGCTGTTACCAGGTACTTACCGGCGTTTCCAAGTAATTCAAGCAGCACCATAACACTTGTCGTCGTGCATCGTCGTGAGAGATATTTGGCAGCGTCACGATGGTCTGGTTTTGTTGGCATTCTCAATCTATTTCGTTGATATCGACCTAAATAGTTCGAGCTTGCGATAACTGTAATGTGGAGCAGGTCCAACGATATGCGTTGCTCTGCTGTTCCCTAGGTGTTACCTCAATGCGTGCATGTATGTACGAGGCCATCGGGGTGGTGGTGTTCGATGTTAGGGATAGGGTTAGAGTTCGGTCGGGAACTGACAATCCGAACATAAGTAAAGTGACAAAACCAACCTACAGTTCGTTTGGGTTTTACTACATTCGAGCTTGCGATAACTATATGATGTGTACCTGGAACACAAGAGTATACTTGAACAGCACGGCGGCAGTGGTTCCAACATGTTCTTTCGTCGCGATAGCAATCTCTGTACAGCACAGCGGCAATGCATGGTCGTTTCCAACATGTTGTTCGTCGCGATAGCAATATCTCTGTACAGTGCAGCGGCAGTGGATAATTGTTTCCAGCATGTTCTTCGTCGCGATAACAATAACTGGATTCCGTTAACCCGCTTAGGAACCTTAAGGACTGCAGTCCTGTTGTGGGGACAACTTACTCGGAATTGGAGTCATATTTAGGTTTATCTTGGAATTAGAGCCCAGCAACAAAAGGGTTAGGCTCTACGTAACTCCGCGACGACCCGAAAGTTGCCTCGCCATGCTGTAGTCTAGTGCTGCATACAGCACCACCAGTATCACGATATAGCAACCTCCGACATGCACAAAGCTTTCCCTGCTTCACTTCCACGGTAGTTTCTCCTCCGTTTAGCTGACAACGAAACAATTATTCGTCGTTTCCAGCACACGGCATCTCTTGTGTGTGTTACATACCATCGTTAGAAAGCAGCGATCTAACTCCACCCCACGAACGCGACAACCTGTCCCTCGCGTCCACCTCGACAGGAGAAGAAGCTGTTCTTTGAGTTTGTCCAGGGCTTGGAGAAGTTCGAGGTCCGGAACGGGCTCGACCACTTTCGCGCTCGGCCAGGGGGTGGTGGTCGCGGTAAGTCTGGTGGCACTGGTTCGAGGGAAGACGCAACGACGGTATTGCACCTCGGACCCATGCTCAAGGCGTCCATCAGATTCTACGTCTGAACTCGAGACGGCTCTCTCTCTCTCGCTACGTAGCTCTTGCTGAAAAGATCGTCGGAAATGTAGAGTGTGTGCGTGTCGCGTTCGGGTTTTGTACGCACGTACGATACTATTGGTGGACTCTCAGCGGGAGGGCTTTAGAGGGCGAGCACCGGTCGGAGATCTCGTAGAAGATTGATTTCGAGCTTCAGAGGGCTGTGCTTAGGGTTGTTCTTATCGAGCAACTTTTTTTCCAAAATTTCCAAAAACAAATAAATAAAAAAACAGGGAAATCAAGAAAAACACAGGATTCATTTGGAAATTTGGAATTTTTTACAGAGGGCAAAACACTTGGAAGGCTTCGCATTCCAAAATTTGGAAATTATTTTTGGAAAATCTGGAAAGTCCTAAACATTGGCGCGAAAAAAATATATGGAATTTTTTGGAAAAAAAGTTGCTCGATAAGAACGACCCTTAGCAAAAGATAAGAATACAACGAGGCGGGTGTTTGACAAAATTGATGTAGGGTCACCCCGGGCCTACAGTAGTAGCCAGACTATTGGTTTCGTGTTGTGGGTTGGGGTTAGCTTCAGCCGGAGTTAACTGAGCGTATCCTCCTTTGCCGGGGTACCAAAATGAAGCCACCACCGATGTGGTTTCAGATTGGACTACAAGGTAGTAGAAGCCGCAAACAAATAACACGCACGTATACGTAGGGAATTAGTGTATTTCTCAAAACGTCGAGTGCCCGGTACGCATAAGTTCTTGGCTCTTGAGCATTTTTATATATTTCCAACCACGGAACGCTCGTGGCGTCGGCCACTCAGAGGCTAGACGGGTGACAGAGAGGATTTCCTAGGCGTCTTTGAACGATGCGGTAAAGTTGGCAGTCCCGAGTTCTTCGGAGACAGTCCTGTTGGCTTGTTGTTCGAACTATTCCAAGGCGGCGAAATAGTGTTCTCGGGCGTCGTTGACGACCGGCGCTTGTAGTCGCCGTCTTCGCTGCCTCCTGACCCTCTCGCTGTTCTGGCTGTCCCTCTCGACTCCGTGAGGGAAGCGCTGTAGTTGCTGTACTTGCCGGAGAGCGCTCTCATCACCTGTATTAGAGAATGGTTCGGGGTACGTAGGCCGAACTTGTTTAGCTCCCACGTAAGCTTGGTCGGGGTAGGAATGTTCGATCGACATGTACGAGGATACCCATGTGGGTAGCCAGCCCGGCTAGGGACTGGACAAGACAGTTACTCGTAGTCAATTCTATGAGATAGTTATTGATTGACCCCTTAAGAACTGGTCCCACGCATTTGGGTACAAACTACTTGCAATTAGTATGGGATAAGTTTTTCAGTTATTAATGGGTTCAGGCAACACTTCATCTTTAGCATTTTGCGACTGCGAGCCCTAAACGATCCCCGTGCAAAACGTAGTGCGTTATATGATACAAGTCCATGTGCAGCAATGTACGTACAGCAGAAGATCTTCGCGGTCCTTTCCCCTCCGCCTCTTTGAAAAAAGGTGGGTTGGGAACTCGCTGACCTGCTCGGACTGGTAGAAGTTAGATTTTCGTTCGGCCGCCCGGGCGTGGTCGCTGCTGAACCTTCGGCGTGGATCTTCGACGCTCATCCGCGCGGCCGCGGCCTCAAACGACTGCTGCGCCTCCCGATACCTGCCGTGCGAAAGCCGACGCCATCGGAAGCACCCGTTCAAAGAGACGCGCACAACCCTTTGACTAACGAAACAATTGTCCCTACGCTCCGTAACTCCGAGTGCGGTTTGTCCCTAAAGCGTGGGTACAGCCAGTTCCCAAAAAAAAAAGATGTGCTATTTTGAGGAGGCGTTCGAACGGTTAAGCAGAGGAAAGGCTTAGGGTTGAATTTGTGTCGTGGTCTCTACGATTCCCTGTGTACGTATTCGCCGCCTGAATAGGTTTTGCTCACCCTGTGGCAGGAAACGTAGTGCTGCCTGTAGCTCGGCCATGCGCGTTTTCAGTCAAGGAAATTTCGTTGCTGAGATAATACGGTGCCGCATTGTACCGTGAGGCTTCAGTAACTCCAACAACTCATACGTCTTAACCTCTAACCTCCAACTAAGTTATCGTGTAGCTAAAATATGCTACGTGGTATACGTACCTTTTCTGCGTGAGAGACGGAGGGGCCTTCGTCTACAGAAGGGCGTAACAGTACTCCTACCCTTAGGGGATTAAACTGGCGATACACCTAACAAGGTGTTGATTATCCCTGTGCAAGATACGATCGTGACAACTGTTTCGGAAGATTTGAGAGTGGCAGTGATAGTTGGGCTTTGTTATGGTGATTCGCCGCATCTCTTTGAGAAAATTCGCTGGGCAATTTGCCTTGCTTTTGCCAGTCCGTGTTCTTCGTGTCATCAAGAGTATATATAATACATGTCATTGATTATGCCAAGAGACTCCCAAGCGAGCCTCTGCCCCTGTCTATCCCGTTCCGCCGTATAACTGCCCACGCTTTAGGATCCAAGCAACAAGGGGCGATACGATTAACTCACTTAGTGAACGCCGGAGCGGAGTAGAGGAGACCTAAGTTGTAGTGCACCTCTGGAATTTCCTCGCTCGCGAGCAGCGCCATCTTGTAGTGTCTTTCCGCCTCCTCCGTCTCGCCTTCGCTAACTAAACACAGCTGAGCAGGTGGGGGCGTTCAAGAGAAGAGGATCAGCGCGGGTACTCTACGCTGTTAAAGCCAAATATGTCGGGAGACATGTCAAGCAAGGCACAACATGCGCTGTTAAGGGTGTAGGGCCGACGTGTTCCACACTAAAACCTAGTAGTTTGGTGTCAGTCACGGCATGTCAAGGCAGAGCTGCCGTCTGTAAAGGGTTGAAAGTCCTGTCTCCCGACATCTTTGGTTAAAGCTGTGTCTATACCATGCGGACGAACGAGAGGTTTGTTTGTATGGGGATATGGTGCATTGTCATAGCCCGTCTCGCCTACATCAACTACGGTATATATCATGATCGCAACGCAGACGCTTTTCGTCCGTTTCCCTTAGCCTTGTACCCATTTTTGAGCGTGCGATTTCCCCCTCCCATCTCACCGCAATATTGTTCAGAATCATGCTAGTGCGTCGCCTATCCAAAGATGGTTCCCTTCCTCCCGCCGTATCGCCTGCAGTGGGCACCGTGGAACAGCCGCCGCTTCCGCTGTCTGTCGTGACCCCGCGGAGCATTGTGCACACTTCTTCCATCGATGAAAATCGATCTTCAGAGCGGTCGGCGAGGCACCTGCCATCGCACGGGGGTTGTTGATACGAGTATCGGGTGCTGCCATTATTTTGCTAGGGTGGGTACGTCATATTTTTCGCCCAAATGCATTCGGTAACCCCTGAAACGACTCTTGTTTGGGCGATCAGTAAAACTGGTATGATATTACGGGGAGGGCATAGTAAATAGGACCACATATCGCTAGTAAAAACGAGTTAATATATAGGTTTTTGTGTTTACCGTAGACCCTATTTACTAGTGTTTACTATGGCATCATTAGCCCACCCTGTAATAGAGGATGTAGGGGCAAAGCCTCCACAAGTGTAGCAGGTACGGAACGGAATATCTGACCGAATCGGTAGTAAGCGTACATGCCAAGATGAGGTATTGTAGCGGTGCTTGAATGGCGCAGAAGGACACGACGCTACTACGATTAGGGGGGATTGGGGGGGGGCATAGTAAATAGAACCTCGGTACACACCAAAACCTGTACATTTCTCTATTTTTACTTTTAAAAATATTTGGTCCTGTTTACGATCGTCCCCCGTAGTACGAGTACCCACGGGTCATCGTGAATATGAGTTTGACCCTGGCATGATCAATGTTGATCGGAGTAAAATGTGGCGTCGTTGGCAGCGGTCGACCACCCGGGCCAAACCCCGCCTGCTATGCTCTCACGTTTTGTTTTTCGCCTTACCTTCGCAGAATATGAGCCAGCCGCGAGGGCATGGTCCACCTCTGCAATCCCCCAGCTATATTAATCCAAAGCTTGTTCGAAAGCTCTCCGTCCGTGATGAAAAGTCCGAGCTTCTCCATTATATCTCGCCGACAGGTAGGTATCAGCAGTTGTCGCCCGTCAATTTTAAATGCGCGGATCTAAAAACAAAACAAAAAATGAAACACCGAAAAAAAAGGGGGGCGGGAGTGCATGCGGCAGGAACGGAGGCGGCTTATTAGAGAGGCGAAGAGATCGCCCGACGAAGACGGCACAACTTGGGTGGCGAATCGAGCTTTGCAGGTGCTCTAAGCACAAGTTTTGCGCACGCACCTACTGAGCTACTGAGCTACTGAGCTACTGAGCTACTGAGCTACTGAGCTACTGAGCTACTGAGCTACTGAGCTACTGAGCTACTGAGCTACTGAGCTACTGAGCTACTGAGCTACTGAGCTACTGACCTACTGACCTACTGACCTACTGACGCCTGCCACGATAGAGGTAGCACCGTTTAGGCTGACACATTTTTTTTCTGAATGAGGGGGAGTCCTTCCTTAACCCTTGTAGAACTGGAGTCCCGTTTTGGGGACAAATGACTTAGAATTAGAGTGCTTTGTCCCCAAAACGGGACTGCAGTCCTAAAAGGGTTAAGCCAAAATCGTCGGACGGCTGTTTTTTTTTCAGTGTATACGTAGGCCGTGGGATTTATTCATCGGGTGTGTACATATGTAGCACTTTTTATTTCCCTCCAAAGTCAGTTTTTGACTTACTATTAGTATAGAGACTCTCATCAAGTGAGGTGCCTCAGAAGAAAAACAATAAACATTGTGCACCTTAACCGTAGCAGGCGTCTACTGTGGGAGGGGGCACACGCTCTCCCCCCTTTCCTTGTCAAAGCGAACCGCAACAGCCCAAGCCAAGAATCAGATGTGCGACAAAAAAAACCCTGCGTCCATGCGACACATTCCGGCGGCTACACAAACAGCCGCGGTCTGTGCTCCCATAACCTTGAAAGCAGGGTAGCTGTCGCTGGGAAACCGCGCTGGTGGATACTCGCAACTGTAAGCCAACTGCTGTGCGCGCCGGTGAAGGGACAATGCATGCTACGATAAGATACCTAAGGGTGAATCTATTATCTTCTGCGGCTCCTTTTGACTTGATTGTGGTATAGGAGCTCTAAACCCCACCCATAACCTGACTGTGGAAAAAAAAACAAAAGAAATGTATCCCGATAAGCATTGCCCTCCGCATGCCCTAGATATATCTCCAAAAATAGTGGCAACAAAAAAAAACACGAAATCTTATCTCAGCGATAACGCCTGCCTTATTCCGTAGTTCCTCAGTTGAGACGAGGAGGATCTCCGAAAATCGGATCGGAGATTTTCGACCGGACGGCGCTCATCTCCAGCTCCATTCACCCAGACTAAAAAAAGACCCCATACCTACCTTTTTTGGCGGCCGTGTCTCATTAGAAAATTCGCTTCTATGATAGCTCGTATACTTGAATGACTCAAAAGGGGGAAGGGCGGTGCCTACGAGAAGAGGCTGGGCGAGAGTCTTACCTCCCTCTCGGTGTGCTCGCTCCACAGACCGATATCGCGGAGCCAGGAAACTACATTTTCAGTCGTCCAGGTGTCAACACCCGTCCGTCGCCGCAGTAGCTCCTCAAGGGCGAGCAGGCCTTTCTGTCGTCGCAGAACGGGGCGACACAACGCAACCGAGAGAAGGCGGGGGGGGGGGGGGGGGGGGGGGGGGGTGGGGGGGGGGGGGGGGGGGGGGGGAAGAATATGTATACAACTTTTCTTGGGATGGTGTTAACGCTACCCCCCATGCATAAGCTCAATACTCTACCCTTGGAGGGCTATTCACAAAGGGTGCCGGGTGGTATATATGTTCTCGTTTCGCTGGCGACGTACAGCTTGTCGAGAGCTATCGGGTGGTTGGTTCATGCCGATGCTCGACAGGGTTGCGCAGGGATCGTACACCCAAATGACCGAGAACGCGTGGGCGCATCATGCGGTACCGGTTTCGGCAGTATACCTGACCGCTGTCTGGAGGCCACGCCTCGTCTGAGAACATTTCCAAGACGATCAACGCCCACGCCCAGATGTCGCTCGTACAAGGAGTCACCGTGGATAGCCCGCTACCGGCGGGGACGCCAAACGAAGACACATCCTGCCCCCCGGACCCACGAGCAGAGTCCCCAGGGGGCGACACGTCGCCATCACGAGCGTACTTTCCCCGTCGACTAATAATGGTGGTCGCCCGTTCACCCCTTCCCTGATCGTCTTCCACGTGCATCGACTTCGTGCTGAGATTGTTGCCGCCGCCACCACCGTGGTCATCGCCGCAACGACCGACGACACCTCCCGTCGATTTATAGTCCCCTCCGTCCCCGATACAATCAAGTTCATGCCCGTGATTAGTTTCTTTGCCGCTCACGCTTCCGGGCCTGGTGTTTTGCGGGGAGGGTGATGGAAGCGTTTGCTCCCCGCGCTCCTTGGCCGGTGGAGACAACTTCGATCGCCGCAGCGCTCGGCCGGACACTCGCACACGAGGCGGACTCGCTCTCCGAATTGTCGCGATCTCTGGGCTCTGAAGGAAACAACAGGTTGAGGTGGGACGGTTTGTAGTGGGCGGTTTTGGCGGGGGACTTTCGTGCTGAAACGTTTGACTATGATAGCAACGCGAGCAGCAATGGCAATGTCTTGTTATCCTTAAAACACCAAAAACAAAACCACCTCGAGCCATCCCGAATGGGGGAACACGGGGTAGGCTCGTGCGCAGAGGTGGTGCATAATGGCGCATGTACGCAACAACGACGTACCTCGTAGTTCAGTTAAACACCTCATGCAAAAGCAAAACGCAACTACAGAAGCGAGCAGCCAAGTCGATGTCGTCTTGGAGGGAATATCTCCGCTAACCTACATGCCGTGATGGGTTCCATAACCCGACAAACTAAATGGATAGAGGAACACTAGTAATACGTACACCCACAAAACGAGAGACTTGGTCAAAATTAGAAACTCGCATTTCGCTCGTAAAAATAGGAGACTATCTGGCCAGGTGATACGATGGAGGTAGCATTTTTTGGCTGATTATTTTTTCCCTGAGTGACGGCGGGGCTCCTTAACCCAAAATCATCGGAATTTCATTCTTCTGTCGCAGAATTTTCTAATAATTTTACTCAGGCCATGAGAGTGTTCATCGGATACGTCGTATATAGCACTTTGATTTTCCTCCAAAATCATGTTTTTACTTACTATTAGTGTACGCATACTAATAGTAGGATGAATCTCCTCAAGGGAGGATCTCCTCAGAAAAAAAAACATGGTTGGTGCACCTCTACCGTAGCACATGCGTCGGCCGCTCTCACGCAGTACGGTCCCACGAGGCTCGGGTCTCGTCGTGAGACTGACTGCACCCCACGTCGCCGTGGCCGGTGGTGCTACCCAGGGTGCCATTTTGGAACCTAGCAGCCTGAGAGGTGCCGCCTCTGGGTGGGAACCAGCTGACATGTTAGTACCTAACGAGATGCTCCAGAGAACTATCATCACGTCGCGCTCTAAATACGCTTCCATCACCACCGACACATAGTAGTCAAGCGACAAGCAGAGCAACCCGGTCGTCGTACGTGAAAAAAAAAACGTTACGAGTGACATAGCTAGGAAACAATACATCCTCAAAAACAGTGCACGATCGCCACCTCTCCATTCAGTGGCAACACTGTTTTCTCTACGCTGACAAACAATTGTCGATCGATGATAAAAAATCGTTTTTGAGGCCTGGCCGTGTGAGCCACCTCCCATAGCGCGTTGGGTTGTACCCCTATAGCGGGCAACCAAACGCCTCCCTACAATTTTCATGCCAATCCTGTGCCCCAAGTTCCCTCCCATCACCATTTACAGTTGCCACACGCTCGCCTGATAGTCCGCTGGTATCGTATCGCTGAAGGGTGCGGTGAGTGGTTCGTCTCCCGATTTCAGAGACGCCCGCTGTTTGAGCAGAGTTTTTCGCCGTGGTGACGTCGGCCGCACCGCCGATGGCAGCGGCTGCGGCTCTCGAACGGACGCGGTGGTCCAGGCGCGGCCTTCGCGAGCGTGGGCATAATTCGGGCGCAGCAGGGCGTTCCATTGAGGAGTTACACGCACGACGCTCGGCGTGATGTCTTGCAGGAGGACCTGCCATGCCGCAGCGAATGAGGGGACAACCGTGGAGCTGGTCTTGGGTAAAGGAAAGGCGTTATCACCGTATCGCCGTACCGGTCGTGATATATATATATACATGTCGTAAAAAGGTGGTTTCCTCTCCCTGCAGCACCACCAAGGCCAAAGCGGAACGGGGCCGCCAGTTCTACTGCTTGCGTCCAGCGATCATGCGTTTCCATACCCCGCAAATGTAAAGCACATCCCAAAGTAGGATTAAGAAACACTGGCGTTGAGGGGCCCGTTCCGATTTTATGGGTATATATAATCAGCCTCTTGGCGCGACGTTAGAAAGGAATCGGGGAGTGCTTTGCCCGAAATTCAATTGCCGTGCAGTTCTTCCTTCCAGGAGTGTTGCCTTGGTACTAAAACCAGTGACCCAAGCGGACCACCAACCAACGTCACAAAAACAATAAGCCGACGGCTAGCTCACCCCTCTGCGGTGGCAGTGCGAAATCGCCGATGCAGTTTGCCGCGCGATCGTCAAAATTCTTTGAGCAGCAGCGCCCTCCGCGCCGAGGCCTTTTTCCTCCGCTCCGTGGCCGGTAGAATCGCGTCCACGATACAGACTACCGCACAGGGCTTCTCGCAGCGTTACGCAGCCGCTCGGAATGTCCTCCGCCACCAGCACCAGCTCGCCCGACCCCCACGTGAAATCGCGCAAAGCCCCCGACAGCGCGGTATGGAACCCCACCATAGCTGCACGCCCAGCTGCCCTCAACACCGGGACATACTCGCGGCCGGGCGTGTTGCTCGACCGAGAAGGTTCCGAGGGTTGGCCCGATGAGTCGTTTCTGACGTGCCCGGAAGAACCGTCGAGTAACGCCTCATCAGTGGTCTTGCTGTCTATGCCGCCTGCCCTGCCAGGCCCTTCGTCGGCACCGAGTGCTGGGTAGGCGTCGAGGGGCCGACTTCTTGCTGCCGTCGCGGGCGTGGAGGTAGTAGCCAACGAGGGCAGGCGGCTATCCCGCTCGAATCCCATGCGGACAAGGTGGTACGACCAGAAGGTGTTTGGGTTGTCATCGCCTGATTCAAGCCGCGGCGGCGTAGTCGCTGTGTACGCTTCTCCCCGGAAGCATATACTCGCCTGCTCTCCAGACAAGAAGCCACCTATGGCGTAGGTTCCACCACCACCACCACCACCACCACCACCACCACCACCACCACCACCACCACTACCACCACCACCACCAGCGCCACCAGCACCGTCAAGAGTACAAGGGTAGCAGCGTAGCGGGTCTGTCGCTTTGACGGAGGCATATTCGTCTTTCCCGCACGCAACTTGGTCTCCGATCGAAAATCGTCGGGCCTGAGGGGGGAGGAGCGGGGGGGGGGGGCGTACTCATTTGTTGCTTGCCTTAGACATTTGACCATTGACCACGCATCCCTTTCGAGACGGAGCACCGTTCCTACTCCTAATAGAGACATCTCCAACATTTGGGGGCTCATTACGTTGTTTCCATATATTACACATAAAACTTTTGCCTAATGGTCTTGGGGGTTGGTTGGGTGTGGTTTCATAAAACTGAAGAGTCGAAACTCTCCTACGTGCAATGGCCAGTATCTCATCACATACACTAGCACACGATGTATGTTACCGATTCGTCGTTGTTAGCTAGATACGCCGAGTTAGTGCAGACGAGCGCTGAATGGCATGGCAGAGTAGATAGAGTGCACGATATATATGCGCGTCATTTTGTAAGAAAGGGGAAGATAAAATTGCATTGGAGGCGGATATCCCTACGTGCCAGCCGCCGGCCGCCGCAACTCTTGCCACAAAGATTGGAATGTGTTTTTTTTTAAATCAGGGACGTTCTCCGGTTGTCGAGAAGGCTCTACTGGAGAGACAGCAAGTTACGGTACCCGTTCACCACCAGTTTGAGAGACCCCCTCTCCGTCAAATACCGTGTGGGTGGAGAGCGAGCGATACTCACATGTATAGCGGGAACCATGAAAAGTAAGGAACAAGACAAATGAGATACACTCCTACACCCGCACCCTACAGCGGAGAAGACACCCCCCACAAATAGCTTTCCTTCACCACAAGACCCAGGGTGCAAACGCGACGTGCGCTGGCTAAAGACAGGAGAGATCATGGGGAGGACCCGGTATACCTTACAGTTCTGCGTTTCGTTCTTAGCGCCAAAGCTCAAAGCTCCCTTATCCCTTTATGTCCCATCTGCAAACAGTATCCACACTAATTCCAAGTATATAGCTTGTCCCTAAAAACGTAGGTGTACTTCTTTTAGAGGGGTCAAAGCAAAAAACCACCTACCTGCGCCTCAGATAGACACCCCCCATCTCGGAAGACTTTGTCTCTGAAAACCATGGATCCGGCGTCCACTGCACCCCTCCCGATACCCCCGACGTCGCCGCTGCCTCCTACAGTCCCTCTTCGGGTGCGATACTCCATGAGCTTCTCGAGAGTGAAGGTTTGAGGAGAGGCCGCGTATTCCAGCGCCTGGCGATGGGAGCTGAGGTAGCGCAGAGATGCCGACGGAGCGGCCGCCATCGACATGCCAGTACTCGCCGCTTGCAATGTGTCCGTCGCTCCGCTCTCCGACGGCGATGATGGCCAGCCCTGAATAGCAAACAAGATGGCGTGAAACGAAAATGGTCCCGGCCCGGCCGGCCAGTAGAGGTTACCTTCTTACTCGAGAAACATGGTTGACACACACACTGCTCTGTACACACGAACAAGACTAGCCCTAAACAATGGTTGAGACATAGTCGCGCCACACTGCTCTGTATCAGTACGCAACGAACAGGACTAACTCTAAACAATGGTTGATAGGGTTGGGATAAAGGGTTAGGGTTAGGGTTTAAGCCACATTTTTATAGTCTGTAAATAATTTTCTTGAAGACGTGTTGAAGAGGAATCCCGCGGTAGGGGTGATGGCTTATTTCCTGAGCAGCCTCCTCACATGAGTACGTAGCTCAATACCTCATCGGGAACGCGACATCGAAGAACGTTTGTTCGCCCGATCCGACCGAAAAATCACATGCGCTGCTCCTAAACATAAAATCTGCTATGAACAGCGTCATACGTACCTAATAGGTAGTTGCTCACTTGTGGAGCTCAGCCGCTCAGAAAATATTGCTTCAGAAAGAGAAAAAGTGTAAACCCCTAGTCTACCTACCGTGGAATGAGTCGTAAGCTATAACCCTCCGCTTGGCGGGACTCCAGCGAACGGCGACCATCGCTCGCCCATACCGGCGACCATCGCTCGCCCATACTGCAGCGCACCTCCACCCGAGGGGAAGTCCGGGGATATTACCGTAAGTTGACACGGCGACTGATCGTGATTTTCGCCCTGAGTTATCAATGAAAGCCCCTATTGCCCACTACGGCCATGCATGCATGACATGAGTGCAACCCCCGCCCCCCTCCCCCCCCCGCTACCCCCCTGTCTTGCCTGTCACACATAAGTTATCATGAGTCAGGCCGGATACCCCCCGACCACAAGGTCCGAGTACCTGCCGGGCCCCCTCATCGGAGTCCTGGTGCTCGCTGCGCTTCTCCCAAGTTTTTCGTGCCTCGCTTTCGCGCTGCATACGAAGCTGGTATCTATCTTCCGCATCTTCTTCGTCCAACAGAACTGCCTCGAGCAAGTCTTCTCGCGCACCGGCCTCGTCCCCCGTCGCGCACTTGGCAAGGCCGAGCGTGTGGCGGTACTTGGCGTTTTCTGGTTCTATTGAAACCGCCTCCACAAGGTGAGGCGAAGCCTCATCAACCTGACCATAGATTAGAGGAGCGGGACGACTGGTGGTGAGTACGCACGTAGCTTGGCAGGAATCGGAAATTAAAAAGACGAAACTACTACACCTGGCGCTCTAGATTGAACTGTTGTACGTACGGTGTATGCTGACACTTCCAAGTCAAGGTGCACCTACTGCCTACTGTACCGTTGCAGTCGAACAGGCGTTCGCGTCACAGCTTACGTTTGTACTTTTTCTTCCGCCGTATTCTACGAAGTAGGGGATCAGCGCCACTCTCACCCACTCCAAAAACGCCACGGTATATCCCTCAACTCCCCACCTCGCCGGCCTCTAGCAAAGCCTTCCCCAGGTACCAGCGGAAGAGAGCCATGCTCGAGGACCCTCGATCAGCTTTACTCTCTTCCAGCACTCTGACGCCCTCTCGGTACTCTTGCAAGGCCTGCTCTCGTCTGTCCTCCCCCTTCAAAAACAGTGCTTTTCCCAGCCACATGTGTAGACGCCCTAGCTGCAAGGGGGGAAATTATCGCGGTTCGACGACGCGGGGAGCGGTGCGTTGTGTGCCGTTTCGACGGTGCTGAGAGGAATCGTTACAGTTTCGCGCGGAGATGGAAGCGTCGAGCGACAGCCCTCAACGGTGTATAGCTCGTTTATAAGCTGTCATTCTTCGAAGTAGCCCGCAGGTCTCTTTTATAATGCCATATCGTAGACCATAGCCCCTAGTTTATCACAACATAAACAAACAAAAAAAACAGCTGTGGGATCGAGGATTCTGTCGAAACTCATCTTTGCAAGATGGGTCTGGGTATATGATACGTCGATCGCGCGGACGACGGGTTTTGTATGACCTGGTGAAGGATACATATTGACCCAGATTATAGAGCACAAATCTTGTGCTGCGATTGAGCGTTTTCGTTAAAAGGTAGTTCGAAGAAGGAGGCGGCAGCGATCGAAGAAAGCGAGGACTGTCTGTGTCGTATGCTGTGGGATTGCGTACATGGCGCAATAACTGCGCGACAGTGCTCCCATTGCGTCATATCCAGCTTTGGGTGGTGGGGCCGTTTTTTCCAGCAGAATTCAGCCCCGACAGAGGGAGAGACTTGAGAGGCTGGTGATACCAAACCGTGTCATCGAAAACATCAGAGGGGACCAAAGGCCAAACCCTCGCGGCGGCATCAGACGATCTCGAATAAGTATTCCCTCGCTAGGTCCCTCGCGTCTGTAAATAACTGCCGTTTTCCCCGAGGTGTGCATCGCGCGATATATCTAAAGTTGACCAGCAGTAAAACCCTACCCTCCACCGTTCTGCCTTCTCGCTGCCACATCAGACGCACCAGGCGATGTAATCTCAAGCGGGAAAAAAGAAAACATGTTAACATGGACGTTATGTCGCTACTTCTCTTGGTGCCGATATCGTCACCCGTATCGCCAACCAACTATGAAGAAAAAAACCCAGCATTTCATGTGCACCCTAAAGAAGAAATGGGGAAAAAACAATAATTGACCCCTTTACACCTTTCGACGAGTATTTATGATATGCATCTCTTAAAAAAATCCCTGACTCATCAACCGGTAGGGGTTGGACTTTTTGTTTTGCTTAATAGTTTCTGGCGAGTTTGAGCTTCTCCAGCGAATAACTACCTTCGTCATCCACGGCCAATCTACCGATAATTTAGTGTTTTTCCGGAAAGTGACGTCACGATTCCGGATGACGACAAATGTCGACCAAGGATTTTCCACCAATCAAAAGTTCCAACCTGAACAATCGACCAATCAGAAAACTGCGGGCACGAAATATCTATTACTAACCAATCACAAAAGGAACAACTTTGTTTTGGCTGAAACATTGCTGAGACTGACCGGTTGGTGTTACACGTTTCTCAGTATTGTTGTTTGAGGGCTAACGCATTAAAATCCCGGGCGTGCTTGCGCCAACGAACATCTTCGAAGTTCATGTTTCGGGCGATATATTGAACTCCTACCCTCATGTGAGGAGCTCAGAGAATAAGCCACCGCCCCTATAAGGCGGCATTGCTCCCCTTTTAGGATTACACTCCCGCTTTTGAGAGAGAATCCCATGGGGTTTGACTTAAATATGTGTATTTCTGTACACTCCAGCGGTAAAAGGGGTAGCATGGTGGTACAGCCTCCCCTTTTTTCTCTCGCCACCCCTCCTAGGTCACCTTGGCATGGTTCTCCTCAACTTCAGCGTAGGCGGGCGCTTCCTCGCACAAGGACGAAGGCGAGGGTGCATCAGAGCTCGGGCAGGGCACCACCACAAGACCTTTCTCGAGCAACCTGCCTAGGGCTTGGGAGAGGCGCGCCGCTACAGCCTGCGGCGAATAGAGAGAGAGAGAGGGCGACAAAGAGTCGCAGAGAGGGCACGTGCTGGTTTTCTAGTTGTATGAGAGGGAACGAGTCAGTGCTGTACGAGGTGCTTCGAGGCTCGAAGCAGCCACAGCAGTCCATGGAAGGTGCAGAACAATGGGTTTTCTCTTCTTTCCCCCCCCCCCCCTTTTTTTCTATCTTCCGGTGGATTGGTAAAGAATAAAGTTTTTGCTGACCACATCTCCACATAAAAAATAGGCACCGTGTGTCAATGACAGCACTCTGGGTACAACGACCAAGGCCTGATGAAACATCAAATAAAGCGAGTGAGGCAGAAGCCGCATGCCCGTCGCAAAACAAAGTAAAGACAACATTTGCGCGTTGAGTGTATTGTAGCAAGCGTTTTCTTTCACGTCGCTACAAGTAGCTAAACATGTCTCATCTCTTCCTCTTGTCAACTCTCCCAATAGTTGGTTTAAATGTGTTTTACGATTCGTGTTCTCGTCATCGATTCTCCGTTTCTGAACGTCAGAGCTCGAGTGTGAACTTCTTTTTTGTTTTGTTTAACGAAATGGTTCACCTCCATCGATACTGGCCTGTCTCCTGCTTCCCGCTTGAACATCTCCCTCAAAATTTCCAGCACTTCCTCGGGCATACCCACCCGAAGCTTTCCCCGTCTGTTCCTTCCTCTGCCAACGTCATTTCCACCCGCTGCCCCGCTAGCTCCCAAAACCCTCCCCCCCACCTCCACCTCCGCGCCAACAGTGGCGTCCCTGTGGCCACCACCGTTGCTGGTAGCGCTGCAGTCCTTTTGCCGGGCACCATCACCTTGACAAAAGTCACTCTTTCTGCTGCTCTCCACCAGGATTTCGAGAAAATCGCCGGCTTTCTCGCCCCGCCCCGCAGGCAGGGCCGCCAGCCCGCCCGCGTACATCTCGAGGATGATAACGCCTGCCGCCCACATGTCGCTGCGGTGGGTATAGGGCGGCGGTTGCCCGTCGCCAACCGTGTGATCTCTCGCGTGTGGTGCGGTGGAGTTCTGAGAGCGGAAACAAATATGTTGGAATGGAGCATACGGTACGCGACATGTCGTAAAAAATTGGGAGAATTTCAGGTTGAGTTTTTGTTTTCATATTTCAAGAATTTACAGCTATCATATGACAATATTTTTGTGCTCAGCGAGGAAAACCAACACTACATCCTACATAATGGCCTTTAAGAGCCTATAGCCTATACTCACCCTTGAGATCACAATAAGCCGCGGGCCTTACGTAGGAAAAATAGGAGAATCTTAACTCCTGTTCTTGTGTGCTTTAGGCGGTGTTAGGTGGCTTGTAGCGTGACATACCTTGCCACCTCGCCTTCGTGGTTGTTGCTGTGGTTTGTCAGAGGGCATCCATGCCTCCACAGAGCGAGGAAACCAAGAGCCTTATATGGGTTTGGAGATGTCCACGTATGTGTGCGGGCAAAAGCGTGATCGTGTATAGGTGCAAATGAAAAAAAACGAAATAAAGTCGCACTACCATGTTCAACCACAACGTGAACTCCCTGTTCGCTGAAGCGTGCACGAACATCCGACAAACCTGAGCGACTCCGCTTTGCACATCGCGGACGCCGGCTTGCGATTGTAGCGACTTCTCTTTCCTTTCCACGATTCTGCTGACCTCGGGAGACTGATACCTCGGCGTGAGCCCTTTGAGGGTGCCAAACAGGACGCAATTACGGCCGGGAACCTTTTCGATGTCCCTTCCCTGCTGCTCCACTTTCTCGACCGCCTGCACGACGGTGCTTGTTTTCTCCTTGTACACTTCACTGGCGATGCAGCCGGCGATCGGGTGTGGCTTCTCTTTGTTTTTTTGCCCACGAACAAAAACGTGTCCTTTGCCGACTTCGTTTTTCGCGTCTTGACGCTCTTCTTGCGCCTGGCCGGCGGACGCCAGGCCAAACCCAGCCGCGTTCGCTTGCCTTTCTCCTCTGACCGCGCCTACGCCCACTCCCGCGTCGTTGCCCTGTCGCTCAGAACCATGGTCACCGCTCCAGATTGGACTTTCCTCCTTCCTGTGGTCGACATCGTCAGTAGTCAATCCGGTCGCATCCAGTGGCTTCCTCCGAGAATCACCGCCAACAACAGTGCTGCTTCCCACTGAAGACACAGCAGTGGCGAAGGTTGGTGCCGCGAAACTACCCTCCTCAACGAGCTCTGCCCCCGCCAGCAGCCCTGTGTCGAGCTTAGCGCCAATGGCGGCAGGAAACAACACCGCCCTTTCAAACGACGGCGAAGCATCCGGAAGAGCACCGGCACACTCTGGTTGTCGCGGCGTCGGCGGCTGCGGCGGCGGTGGACCGAAGTGGCCAACCGTGGAGAAGCCGAAGTCCGTGATAAGCATCTGTCCGGCGTCGCTCACCATGACGTTCGCCGATTTAATGTCCTGGGAACGCGCAGGGGGGGGGGGGGGGGGGGGGGGGGGGGGTTGCAAGCGGATCAGTGGCGGTTTACGCTCGACGACGGGGGCTCGAGGGCATGCGCAGTTATCAACTATTGTTACAGCAGCAGCAGCAGTTAGTTTTGTGTTCATCGTTTAGTCTTGCTTTTGTTGTTCTTCAAAGTGTCGTTTTCATAGGTTGGTGTCTCCCGTCCCGACAGCAGTGTTTAGCATGAGCTTTTTTCAACCTCAAACACTCCACAAAAAAAATCCTCTCGAAAGTGTATTGACAGGCAAGCTGCCTGGCCGAAGGTGCGCATGTAGGGTGAGTTGCAGCGGTACCCGGAGGGAAAAAACGGCAAACTGACTGGCGCGATCTCCTCGCGAGCGCACCGATTAAACGAAGAACAAGCAGCAAATACATCAAATACATGGTGTCACCTGGTGCAGTACACCGCAGCGATGGATGTGTCCCAGCCCGCGAGCCAGTTGAATCGCGTAGCTCAGCAAACGCCCCTGGACCTGCGCGATTGAACACGCCGCCACCCGCGAAGAAGGGAAGACATTTAAAGCAAAATCCGAACTTTAACTATACAACGAACCAAGGGAAGGGGGAAAAAAGAAAAAACGCATCATACCCCCCTTGTGAGAATGTTGAGCAGTCAGCAGCTCGGATGCATTGTTGCGATAAAAACGAAATCCTCGATCTCACAGCTGTTGTTGTTGTTGTTGTTTTTTAAATTAAATAAGTAGATGTTTGCCCACAAACGATGAGGGCTCCTGACTTGATTGAGGAGTTCCGCATCTCACCCCCCCCAAAAAAACTGGCTTTGAGAAGAAGAAGAAAAAAAAAAAGGGAGCGCTTGCTTACTGCCCCGATGCCTAGGAATGTATGAGGTAAAATACGCGTGCTACGTACGACATAGGAACCTGTAGCATTCTGTTTTTAATGAACTTTTTTTTTTCTGAATAACGGAGCTCCTTAACCCCTCACACATATTTGGGGACAAACTATTTGGAATTAGTGGGAGATATTTTTTTTTTCAGTTCTGAAATGACGGTGCTCCTTAACCCAAATTCGTCGGAATCTCATTCTTGTTGATTCAGTTTTTTTTTTCCCTTTTCTACTTGAAAAAAGCCATGGGTTTTTTTTTTTCATCGGATATGATATTAATCGTAGCACTTTTTATTTTCCTCCAAAATCAGTTTTTTTTTTACTTACTATTACGGAGGACCATAGTAAAATAGGACCAAATATTGTAAGTAAAAAGAGGTAAACGTATAGGTGTATGTGTGTACCGCAGGTCCTATTTACTACGGTCCCCCGTAATATTAGTGCTGAGCCTCGGAAACATCATGGTGCACCTCTATACCGTACGTAGCGCTCGATTTTTTTTTTCCAGAACGGGGGGGGGAGGGGGGAAGGCGGCTGCCATGTGTTATAAGGATTACCCTGGGCTGGGTAATCGATCGATCTTTTACCCCTATAGCTCAGCGGTAATACCCTCACATTTGACGTCGTCGAGGACACGGGTTCGAATCTCACTTCGAACGTTTCTTTTTTCAGAAACGCTTGCGCGTGCGTCCCCAAATAACACGTCTCTCTGGTTCCCCAGGTACTGAAACGAAGCGGGTAGGTCAACGTACGGCCGTATACGGTACCGACGTCCCAAATATCCCGCCGTTCAGTGGGGGGGGAGAGTGTTACAAGGATTACCCTGGGCTGGGTAATCGATCGATCTTTTACCCCTATAGCTCAGCGGTTATACCCTCACACATGCCAATACCGAAAAACATGTCGTTTTCGGAAAAAAAATCTGGTCGAGAGCTTTCTCCGAAAATATATTTATATTTTACGTAGGCTTTTTGTTTTACACCCTTTACCGTTGTTAAGAGAAAAAGATCGCAGAGATCGCACCCCCCCCCCCCCCCAGTGCGAACTCAACGCTCTTCTTTACGCACCCACTCTTCGAGGTGGACCACCACCACCACCACCACCCGCGTGCTCATTACCTCTGCGGTGGTGCCGTCGTACAGCTTCCCCCTGCCCTCTAGGACCAGGCTGCCCAGGTCTGCCCCGGTCACGAAGTCCTCGAAACACAAGTACTCCTCGTCTTCGCTGCAGAAGCCCATGATGTGTGCAAACCGCACGTTCACGACGTTTGGGTGAGGCTTCACGCGTACCGCCTGTATATCAACGGAGGCGTACAGCGGGGGCGGGACAAAAGGAAACGAACATATGGGAATGACAAGATGGTTTGTCCGTCAAAAAAGGGTGCACGAGCTGAAATTACTCAAGACGGCTGCACACAAAAGTTACCCAAAGGATGGTGACGTCGCTGGTGCCTTTTATGCGTATTCACGGACCTAAACAAATTCACGGCTCTTCACGGGTCATGACCCGACCGGTGACCCGACCCGCGGGTCGAGTTAGGATCATTTTGAAATATTACGGATCGGATTGGATCGGGTCGGGTTGGGTCGGGTCGGGTCGGGTCGGGTCGGGTCGGGTCGGGTCGAGTTGGGTCGGGAGGGTTTCAGACTCTCACGGGTCGGGTCGGGTTGGGTCGGTTCGGGCCACCCTTGCCCGACCTGACCCGACCTGACCCGCGAGGTTTGACCTACACTCGTGAACAGCCCTGGATTTTCTTAACCCCATTGTTTATCAAAGTGCCCCAGGTGCGGAACTTTGTACCTCGCTCAAGGGAGAGTATTGAAACCATGTCATCGAACGCCATTCACTACCTGGTACCAGGTATTGCTGCTGTATGCGTGAGTGCAGTCGTCCATGAAGTCCTTGCGAGATAAGCGCAGCCTGGATAAATAAGAGGGGCTATAAATAACGCGGCACAAACCTGTCCTGGAGGTATTTGCTACCTATATACATGGCATACTGCAGTGATAAGTTGAGCGTGGTATGATATGTATTATATACCACGTACATATTATAACTTGCTACAAGGGGCTTCGCCGGCGGCCTGGACGGCCGCCGGTCGCAGCCTTGCGTGATACCGGGAATGTTAGCAGCATTGTGGCTAAGGATAGGAGTCAGGCATAATGCCAAGAGTTACACACGATAGCAGAGCAGCATTGTGTCGAAGGATGAAAATCAGAGCTTTTTTTTTTTTTTATATCCTCCGGCGGATGGGTCAAAATAAAGCTTAGAAAATCAGACGTGCTGCCAAGAGTTTTGAGCGTGCTCTGCACACTGCCCACGGAGAGTGTCAACCGTATCACTCGTAATAAATGTGATCCTGCTGCTGCTGTACTCATACGTGTGTGCGCGTATGTATCTTGGTTACATACCTGACACGTGCACATTGTTTGCTGTACAGTTCTGCCTACTACTACTGCTGTGTGGGCCTGTGGGTCTACACATCTTCGAAACAGGCGAACAACGGCGACAACAGGAACAAAACAACAACTGATACGACGTGCGTGTATCTTTGATACTGGTCATGATACATATCCAACCTACGTACTGCTCACACAGCTCGTGATAGGTACTGTTGTAGTACAGCAGTATTTCAGAGTACTGGTACACTCCACACACGCGTCTTCGATATATACCCGATGCACGTATACATCTACGCGCCCCCTCCGCCAAAGCAAGACCAAAGAACAAAAAACAAAAACGTAAAAAAACGTTTAAAAAAAACGTGTTTCCCCATCCCCGTTTGTAAATGCCATTTTTTTATTTTGAAACCCTCAACGTATATTGAGCATGATGAGGAGATTTTTTTTTTGAGGCGATGCTCTCGATAGCCTCGTATCCCCGATCGTCCTTCCTTCGCCGACACGTCTCCGATTCAAGCGTACCGAGACTCTCCGTCCTCTCTGTCTCAGAGAGCCCCGTCGTCTCCGGGCGCGCTTGACGGGCACGCCATTTGAGCTCGTTCGACGAGTCACCGACACGGGGACTCATTTCGTATCTATGATTGGAGTTGGCACCACTCTGGGCGCAAATGTAGGGACCGTTTAGACTTGATATGTATATTAAAACAGTTCTTATTTTTCCGTCCAGAGTGCTGCCAAAGTCATGCAAAACTGTAAATTTCAAGCTCTCGACCTCTCTTTGCTTGACCGTGCTCCCTCTACGTGCACGTGACGGCGAGACGCGAAATCGTGCATATACCATTTGTAGCTCCGTGATGCTGCTGTGCATATACCATGTGTAGCTTCGTGATGCTGCAGGCTCATCATAGCAGCTTCAGCTGCTGCTGTACATTATGTACATACAGCATATACGTGCTGCTGTAGACTACCCGGGGTTCAAAAATATTGAGAGTTCGCAGTTCTCCACGAGGCCTGGGTGGCACGTGTTCTCGGGGATTACAAACTCTTCCCCAGATCCTAGCACAAACCTCGCTCAGTGGCCTTCACAATGGCGACGCCGGCCACGTAATCGACTCCCCCCACGGGTCGGAGGTCAGAGAACACGTACCGAAGAAAACACGCGAAGACATGAGCCCTGTATGCAGACTACGAACCAAACGTCTCACAGGGCACGATTTTTCGGAGATCTCGTCGTAGATCTCGACGTCAAGGCCTCGTGGGGACGCTACGGCGCCGAGCGGGCGGATCAGCTAAGCCGGCGGTTGCAGGCGAGGCGGGGGCACGCCACAGCGAAGAAATCGCGCGGAAAGGCGATCAGAGGCGGGAGATATCCGCAGACCTAAGGATGTGCATATGTGATAAGCGAACTAAGATATATATATTTATATACATATTGAAAAAAAATACTCACTGTGATGCATGTACAAAAACAACTTACCGTGAGAATTTCCTCGACGAGAAGTACGCGGTACTCGTCGCGCTCGCCAGGAGTTATGTCAGCCAGCCGCACAGTCTTCATCGCCAAAGTTGCGCCCCGGTCCGCCCCGATCCCCGTCCAAAGCACCTTGTACACTTCTCCGAAGGCACCTTGGCCAACGAACTGCGTAACCGTGCAAAGGGGCGCCCTGCCAATCGAGAGGAAAGCAGCAACGAGATTAACGCATAGGGCATCAACCACGGCAAGGGGTATTACGACGTTTTAGGGCAATTGTTATCGAAGACATTTTCCTCTAGTTTCCAGTTTATAATTTCCCTCTGTTTTGTTTTCGGTTCACGGTTACGGATGCCGGCTTCTGTAACATAAAAGTCTCGTCAATTGTGACCGTTCAGGTTTCTCGTTTTTTTTTTTTTTTTCCCCCCCCCCCCAATCACGATGTCACCGGACACCGCGAGGAGCACCGTTTTTAACAGAACACCTTTGCGTGATCGTGCGTTTTTACGTAACCCATGCCCGAGCATAACTGTACATTTTCAGGGCTGTTCACGAGCCATGAATCGACCCGCGGGCCGGGTCAGGAGGTGTTTAAAATCTCACGGGTCGGGTTGAGCCGGGTCGGGTCGACTCAGGAGGTCTTCAAACTCTCACGCGCGGGTTGGGTTGGGTCGGGTTTAGGTGACCCGACCCGACCCGACCCGACCCGACCCGACCCGACCCGACCCGATCCGACCCGTGAGTTTTAACCTCACAGCCCTGATTTTTTTAATCCTATTGGCACACGATGTGCTATGTATGTATCATGACTGACCTGGCTGCCTCGTCGGCAATAGTTTGCCCGGTGACGAATCGGGAGGACGCTGGGGCGGCGGTGGCGGCAACAGCGGATGCAGCATAACATGCCGGCTGGATTCGCTTGATCTCGACCCACAGCGCTGTAGGAACCTGAACGAAGAAAAAGCGGGGGCCCGACAGGAAGACGTGCCGTCTGTTTTGTTGCTCATTCGGACTCGCCAAACCTCACCTACGGGACACCGTGGTGAAAATACTGTGGTGAGCTACGGTGGTTGGAGACAGACGGCCTGTCCATCCTTCGACTTGCTAAAGGGCATCACCAATAGGAACCCAGCGCGCAAGGTACGCCCTGAGGATGATATGTAAAACCTTAGTGTCAGGTATAATCGCTTTCGATACAATAATATGTCGAATCACATTATCAGGTGTATATACAAGTATATATAGTTCGTATATATATGTCCGCATCTGACACACAAACAGGACCCAGTTTCAAAACGCACAATCCTGCCATACGCAGTTTTTAATAGCGCACAATCATGGCATGCCCAGTTTCATTAGCGCACGATCACCGGTTTCAACAGAACACGATTCATACACACCTTAGCGCGAAACTTCGCATGGTGGAACTCCTTCTTCTTGAGGTCTGACAGGGTCAGAGCCGCCAGTCGCTTCCCGTCCACGCTTTCACCCGAGAACGCTGCCGCCCCCGCAAAAGCCGCCAGCCCTCGAGGCAGCGCCCGGAGCCACACCCGCACGTCCCCCGCGGTCCACGCCAAAACGTCCTTGCCCGCGAGAGCCTCTGCTAAAGTCGGTGTCGGCGTCGAAATGGCGGAAGTCGCCGTACATCGCTCATCTCCCCTTTCGTCTGTCGCCCGACTCGTTGATATACACACCGAAGGCCCGTTCGAGGTAGGGTGGCAACCGGCATCATTGTTGTTGCCGCTGCTGTCGTCCGGGTTGCCCCGAGCCCCTTCGCCTTTCCCATCCTTACGGGCTTGTTGGGCACGTTCGCCTCCCTCGTGCGTTGAGGCATCGGGCAGAGTCGCGGCGGCGGCGGCGGCGACGACGGTGGCGGCGCCCCCACCGCCCGTGTCGGCACGCGCTGCTGACCCCCCGTGTGTAGCACGAGCGGTGCCCCCCCCCCCGTGCGTCACTCGCCGGATGGCGCGTTCCGTTCTTCTCCCGTCTCCTTCACCCAGCAGGTTCACGCCGCGTCTGCCGTGCGGCGCGTTCGTAGCCCCTTCCGCAACAACCTCCCGGCAATCTACACCCTCGTCCATATTCTCACGCCCCACCATGTGACCGTCTCCACTGTCGAAAGAACGATGCGAAGCGGACGCATCGACAACGCTCTCCGAAGTGCCGCGCGCCGTGGCCCAAAAGTTTGCCGGTCTTTTTTTTACGGCTTTCGAAGACGAGACCGGACGCAAGGTAGTCGGGGCGGCGGGGGTCGCCCTGCGGTCTCTACGGAAGGCGGAAGAGACCCAATGCTTCGCGCTCGGTCGAGAGACCCAACGCTTCGCGCTCGGTGGAGGCTCTCCCGAGGGACGTGGGGGCGCTGCCTTTTCTGGTGGAGGACATGTGGGCCGTGGTCGTCTTGGGGGCTGAAAAAGGAGGCCGAAGTCGTTTTCGCGGACGAGACGGGGGGGCGGGGGTGGGTCGACACGCCGGTTTAGGGGGGAGATTTGCATGCACCGTGGAGAAGGGGGTGGGGTGCTTTTACCGTTTGATACTTTTACTTGCGCGCGCGTACGTATGTATGTGTGGGGTAATACAGAAGGTGATGGCAAGGGCTCTCACGCCGCAATACTAGGCTATGAGTGTTATCTAAACCTAGCATTTTTTGTTTTGTGTAACTCGAGAGCATATCGGTAGGTACGGTACGACAGCCATAAAAAATCGTCGCTCAACAAAGACATCTGCGTGGTGTAGCGGGAGCTGCTGACGCGGTTAGAAGAGATGAAGCTTGTCGCGTTACAACCGCGCCCTGCAGCCAAAACACTCCGCTCAATCCGCGATTCTTTCAAATTGCTGTGCCGGTGGGCACACAACAAATACGCGCTTGCCTTGAACGCCGAGCCTCTCCGCTCCCCGAGTCCGTTCTCGGCTGGGCCAAAACACTCTACCCCCTGTATGAGCGGGAGGCAATGCTTGAGAAGGTCACCCTTTGCTATTTTGCCTCGTCCCAAGGGATCCAGCATGTCAAACAATCGTGTCGCCTGTGTCGGAGTGATGTCGTATCTGCAACAAAACGTTTCATCGAAACGGACCCAGCATGTCAAAACAATTGCGTGCTGCCTGTATATTGGATGTTCATGTCGCATACACCCGCCACACACGTTGCTCGTACGTAGTGAAACGGAGCGAGACAAAAGGCGATGTGTTATTGCTGGTGGTCGAAATCTGACGGCAAGGGAAGGGAGGGGTAAGGGTGTGGGCCGTCCGTAAGAGATGACGTTCCAGTCCGAAAATGATCCCGACCATGCTTTTTGTAACATGCAGTGCTCTTGCATGTCTGGAGGTCGCAATAATCAAGATTCGAAGACGTCCCCCTATAACATCTCTCGCGGATGTTGAAAAAATGAATGCCTCGGAATTCTATTCAGTACCTGTTATTTTAGTTGACAAAAACATCGGTTTTTCTACCCAACGACATCCAGCACATACATCCAGTGTCCGCAATCGTGCTGATTTTCTCTCTGTCGTGTAGCGATTCCTCTCCTTGCCGTGCCCTTCTCATTTTGTTTCATGTGTGTTCATCATGTATGTCGTGGGGACCCGATATATACCCCCCTCGTCTTTCGCGGATTTTGAAAAAATGAATGCCTCGGAATTCTATTCAGTACCTGGTATTTTAATTAACAAAAACATCGGTTTTTCTACCCAACGACATCCAGCACATACATCCAGTGTCCGCAATCGTGCTGATTTTCTCTCTGTCGTGTAGCGATTCCTCTCCTTGCCGTGCCCTTCTCATTTTGTTTCATGTGTGTTCATCATGTATGTCGTGGGGACCCGATATATACCCCCCTCGTTTCTCAAGCGAGCGACTCACCCGAGGTCTCGGGCGAACATAACCATTTCACCGCGTTCAATGAACTGCCCGCATCCTTGCGCGGAAAGTGCTCGTTTCCCACTGCTGGCCCCGGTGAGCTCATCGATTTCTAACGGCTCCATACTCTGAGACCGCGCAGGTCCAACCATACTGTTGCTCCCACTGCGAAGCCAGAGAGAGAGGGAAAACATGACGGGGGCAGCCGCAACGCTGAAAAACGAATGGAAAGTGGTTGCACGGCGAGTGTGTCTACTACCACTAATGTAGTCAAGCCATTTGAGGTGGTGTTGTACTATATAATAAGTGCCAGGCGAACTCAACTATTTTTATATCGATATGACGCGCACGGCGAACGTAGACCTACCTGCAGAAGTGGGGGTATTTAATAAAAAGGGCTTGCGATCTACAGTAGAAACTCAACACTACTTCGTCTACGTTTACTAGGTAGGGTTCCCACCATCCCCCCACACTCTTGACGGGTGCAAGCATCACGCGTGCTCGTGGTCTCGGCGCTACCGCAGCCATGCCATGATTGCACTCGAAGGGCTGCTGGCTCTGTCGTTTTCCGGGCAGTTTCCATTGCGCATCCTTGACCCTGACATTCTCATGGATCGATCTGCGGCAGTCCCACTCCATGAGAGCGCGCAGTTCCAACGACACTACTACTGTACTGCTACTATTACGGGGTGGGCTAATGTAGTAAATACTAGTAAATAGGACCACCGGTACACACGAAAACCTACCAGTATATATTTTCCTAATTTTACTCAATATTTTGTCCTATTTTCTATGGTCCCCGGTAATACTACTGCTATTCCGACGATTACGTGTGGGGATAAAACGGTGGGGTTGCGCACGTACGGCGACATGCGAAGGTGATACCTACTGAGCTACAGGGGTAAACTATCGAGCGATTGCCCAGCCCAGGGTAAATCCTTATAACACCCCCCCCTCCCTCTGAACGGGGGGGGGTCTTTGGGACGTCGGTATCGTATACGGCCGTATGTTGACTTATCCGCTTCCATTCAATACCTGGGGAACTAGGGAGACCTGCCGTTTAGGGACGCACGCGCAAGAGTTTCTATAAAAGAAACTTTCTGAGCGAGATTCGGATCCGTGTCCTCGACGACGTCAGATGTGAAGGTGTTATCTACTGAGCTATAATAGGGGCAAAACATCAACCGATTACCCAGCCCAGGGTAAAATCCTTATAACAGCAACGTGCGAGTTCACTGCAAAAGTTTGGCTCAGCTGTCTTGTTGTTTGTGGAACTGATCCCCGACCTTTCGAGCCAGCACGAGGAGCGACCGATAAACTGTTTTTCGGAATAGTCGTGGCGCATATACAGCGCATACAGCACATACAAAAGTACGGACACGAAATCCCTTTCTCTACGGTACCATCGTTTTTGTCACGGGTGGTGCATCGCAATCGCAGCAAGCATTGACAGGCCGATGCTATTTTGTGAAATAAACGGAAACGAGCGACAGCATCGCATCGCCACAACACATACGATCACGGCTGGTGTTAGTAGCAAAAACAGAGTCTCCACGAGCGAAATATAATACTACTTGTGGTTTCACGCACCACTTACAGCAGTAGCAGTACTGTTTTAGTAGTGTACAACAGTACGAGTATTCACGTTTCATTGCCCCCGGGGGCACATTTATCACTTCCCGTTAAGTATTCCCCCCATCCTTCCTCTTTGTCCAGAGATGTCAAGCAGCAGCAGCAGCAGCAGCATCTCGAACTCGATCTTCCCGAATCTTCTTATTACTCGTAATAATCTACAGTAGTACGGCGCACCAACAATACGTAGCATACTCGTACCTCAGTTGTTGCTGCTCGCGGGAGAGTCTCTTGCGCTCTTCTCGGGGAATAGGGGGAGACAGCGGTTTCGAGCGCAACGAAGAAGGCACTACGCGTGCCAGGCCCTTTCTTATCGAAGCACTGGGAGAGACGGCATCACCACCACCACCACCACCACCATCACCGACGGCGGGCGATGGCGATGCTTTGCCTTCGCCCAAGGGGCTGCCGACGCCACCGAGAAGGCGATGGTTGTGGTAGTTGGAGGCGAGGAGGTTTGCGAACAATTCAAATTTTGAACCAGAAATGGTACAGCGGCTGTCGACGTCGCCGTCGTCATCCTTTTTGACCTGGCGAGAACTTGCGCTGTCGTCGGTGGGGCAGGCTGAACTTCCGGCACCCATGATGGACGGCAAGGGGGCTCTCGCCCATACCGGGCGGTAAAATACTCCGTGTGATACGAGTACGTATTGGTAGCAGCGCTGCTCGTAAAAGCACCAAGAACATTTTTGGGGGATGTTGGATGTTACATATTCCGAACCGTAACAACGTTCGAAACCGTTTCAAATATCAAAAGCAAGGTACAAGGTACGAACGTTCGTAGCGGACGGGCGAACGCCGGTGTCGACGTTTCGCCCTTTCCTTATAACGTCAGACATTGTGCCCGTGTATGTATCCGGCAAAACGATCATTTTTACAACTTTTACGTGATAACGTATGTACGAATACGTACGTATGGCGGGTGGACCGTCACACTCCCCGCACTCACTCGTAGATAGATGCTTTCACAGCAGCAAGTGTATATCATACGTCGCTGCATGCTGTGTGTGCGGTTTCGATTTTGCCGGCGGTTCATAGTCCGCCACCGCTGGTACAATAATACTACAGTGTCTGCGAACAACCTCCTGGCACACACTTTACTCTCCCCTCAAATCATCGGCGTTTCTTCGCTCGTACACTATACATACATACCGGTACGTACGTACATACATACATAGAGTGTCGCGCTGAGAGAGACGGGCCGTCGATTAGAACACAGATCGAGCCTCGAAATAATTACAACAATTATGGCTTTGTTTCAAGCGCAAGCCAAGAGCAGCAACAACACCTACCTGTCAGGTACCTTACTGCACCCATATTTTTCGGGCCAAAAAACTTGGAATTAGACTTGAAAAAAAATAGAATTACCTCTACTATTTACAAGTAGTTTCTCATCGAAACTTGGGTACAGTTTTGAATTTGGACCAGGTGTACTCGGCGAAACACTTTGTTTGTCTTGTATCGACCAGTCAGCGGATCATCCAGAGGACGGGGACGGATGATGTAGATAAAATACGCCTGAATAATGCTCTCTTAAAAAAAAAACCATCCAGCTCCGCGGTAGTTGGACAAATATACGGCCCCCCTCCAGAGGACGCGTTCGCCTCCACAGCAACCGCAGGGAAGGGATAGGAGGGTGGGAGAGCGTGCTTGGCGAGCATGCACGCGTATACGTATGATATGCGTACCATAATGCGTCGGCTCGGGTACCCATGGAAAATTCAACGCCGGATTGGACCGACGAAATGGTCGCCCTGTTGCCCTGTTCAAGATGTACGAAAAGTCACTAATGATTAAAACGTTGCCTCGCTGCTCCCCAGTGTACAGCTTAATTACTGCAGTAAGGTCGGCATATTTACAACGGGAATACGAAGGAATGTTTAGGCATCAAGAGCAGAAAACACAAACATTCGTTACATTTCTGTCCAAAAAGGCCATTGTTATATACGACAACAGGAGTTGGGTCGGTAAACTACACACCACGAGGCGTCGCTAGTTGACCCCCTTTTTTTCAAATGCCCAGCGCCGGTTTCAACAAAAAAAAAACAACGTTAAAAAACCGTCCCGACATCATCATCAAACCTCCTGGGGACAAGCGAGAGATGCAAGGCTTCATGGACGCAGCATTCACCACCCCGTGCTCCAACAAGCAAGCGTTCTCTGTCGCGACCTCACAGCTCTCCACGGAGCACACAAATAATAATGCCGTACAAATTTGTACCTCGGGTATTGTGGGTGCCAGGCTCTCGACCCAACCATCGCATGCATATGTATAGGTATTGCGGCGGTTCCGTCAGTCGTCGAGGTCGTAGATATCTGTACAGACTCAAGCCGAACCTGAGTCCGTATGATAGTCATATCATAGTGCGACCATTAGGAAGACTTAAGCTCGTGCCCTCGCACAAAAGTTCAGCATTATTGTCGTCGTACCGCCACCAAAAATAGGCAAACAGTGCCCTCTGATGATGCGCGGACAAGCCAAAATCCCGAAAAGCCACGAATCGCGTGAATGGCCATAACTAAATGGTCATTGTGATCGTTGCAATAAATGGCTTCCACAGGCGCAGCAAGCGAGCCCAGGAGGCGCAGCAGGGACTTTCAGGGGAAGCTGTACCTGGGGTACGAATCAACTGGGATTCAGGGCACCGCATTGAGTGATATCTCGGCCAGCATGGCGGTGCCCGGATTTACTATCAGGCCGCCAGGGGTGCACCAGGGATGGGCCATAAGCCACTATGGCGCGAACGGCGGCGAGTGACGGGAATATTGTTGTGTGGTTCTTGCTTACTGATGACCTGGCCGGTCATGTCTTAGGGTCATTCCTAACGAACAAAAATAAAAGTCACCAATCGTGACAGAAAAAAAACGAGACATGTAGTTTTCAATAGCGTGACACAACGCCAACTTACAAATGCCAAACCCTCAAATGGTGTGAATATGTAGAACTCAAAGCTGATGTGCTTGAAATATTTTATTAAAATGTTCACAAATCGACTTTTTTTTTGGGGGGGGGGGTCGTTAGGGCCGACCCTCAGCAGTTCTCCGAGTCTTGTTGCTCTCCCAAGCTGTTTTATATCACCGTACGTGATGAATCCATACTCTGAAAACCACTTCAGCTATATACGATACAGCTGACTCTACGTCGCCAGCTGATGTCAAAACCTGGAAAAAAAAAACCACCAAGTACTCTTGAGTGGGGCCAATCATTAATTGATGGTACACAACGTGTCCACGGGGTAGTCCATCACGCCGCCGCCGCATCTTCTAGCTTTTGGAGGGCTCGTATGGCCAAGAGGACGAGCTGCGATATCGGTACCATCTGCGGCACGATAACGATCCGTTCTGTCGAGCACGTGCGGGCAACAACGGCATGGGGTAGGGAGCAAAGAGCGGGGATGGTTTGGAGGGGAAAGGAACAGCGCCTTGAATGGAGGCCGTCTAAGACGTTCAAACGAGAAGCACGTTGGGAGGTCGTTTACAACGTCCAAAGGAGCGGCACGTTGGGACGTCCTTCATGAGGTTCACACTTTCGTTGCACCTGTGTAAGGAACACTCTTCGACATTACCCCATGCTTCCACCGGGAGCCTTGAAAAAAAACAAAACAGACACCAAAACAAGTTGTCCTCTACGAGTGCAAGCACAAACCGAACAAAAACCAACTGCAAGTCAATCAGCATCCTGCAATCAGTCAGTCGGGGGAAGGCGCCGAAAGTGAGCTACTCGTACTATACGGCAACGAACCCTTCCGAGGACCAGAAAGGGAGACCAAAACAATCGAGAGGTGCGACCGGCCTTATCAACAGTCCAGCGTGATCGTGGAGCAGCATGCCTCTTCATATCACGAGGAGGGGGGGGGGGGGTGTACTCATGTCGTGCACGGCCGTAGTCATATGACCATAGACCCTCGCATCCCTACAATGCCGGGATGGAGCACGTTGGGTTTTCACCAACCAGGCAGACATTGCTTGCATCAAGCGCGAAGCGCCGTGAGGAATTGGGCGAGTCGCATGGAAGGTGAGCTGCATCCTGCTAAGAACCGCCTCTGAGGCGGACTTGCATATGGACGACAGCTTCAATGAGTTAATAGGCATAGTAATCAGAACCCATGGTGCACTAAAAAATCACATCTCCCTCTATGGCTACCTACCATATTTAGTGATGACTAGTTTTTTATCATCCCTAGTGACAGTATCATGCTGCGCGCTTGTCGTACAATACCTTGCATTGCAGCCTGAAAAAGTTAACTGACCATCCTCAAACCTACGTGGCAGCCGGCGTTTGTTTCGTGTAGCTGATGCTGTAAACAAATCGTCCTTTGTTTTCGACAAACGTTTTTTCCCTCTCTAGTGCCATTTTGTTTACAATAGACCGAGCGAGCATGGAAAAAGCACTGGGGCGGGGGGTAAAAACAAGGATAGAAAGGCTCACCGGTGGCCACGCCCCCCGCAACTCCTCCGGTTGCGAGGGCCTTGTCGAACTTGACGAAGGTCTGCTCGTCGTTCGTCTGCCTCCCTCGCAAAACTACGTCCACCTGAACAATACCACAGACGAAAACAAAAAATAGCACCCGCGTGACCGCGTGACCGTGCGGGTGACCCATCATGTCAGGAATACAGCAGTACGTGACACGACTTAAGAAACTCTCATTTTTGTGTCAGGATTAACTTTTTGTGTGAGGCAGGGCGCCTCCTACACTCGAATATATAAATTCTAGAAAACATATACGTATAGTTTTATTAAGTTTCGTGCAAAAGCCGAGCTAGTTTTTCTTAACTCCCAACTTCTCAAGTGCTCGGGCGCGTTTATACTGCACGCGAAGAATGTAACGTTGAATCTACTACAAACCCCCTGTAGCACACAGGGTATATTACGAAACCTCAAGGAACGAAACAATGATGCCCAAAATGAAACCTCCAGGGCAAGACTGGCTAGTGCAGGCAGAAAGGAGGAAGAGAGTATCGCTGCACCATGTCGAGGGAATACAAGCACCGTCTCACTGCCGACACCTTTGCCGCATGCACATCCTACACGGCTGCCATTGGTTAAGCGCCAAATCGAAAGCAGTGCTCCACCACGATCTCGGTTAAAACTACACGGTGCTGGGGTATATAATCGACAACATTTATTTGAGCGAGCGGAGTTCGCGGGTATGATATTCCCGCGACAGACCTCCTATGATACGACCAACGCGTAACGCCAGCTTGAGCAAGACGGCCTCACCCTCCGCCCTACCTTGCAACGAATTTGGAGTAAGCCACATAAAACATCAGCAGTAAGTAGTGCCACGTGTGATCTACCAGGTACGTGAGAGTTGCAATCGAAATCGAATATTTAAACTACTGTTGTACATAGATAAAGTAGTACCTCCTCAATACCTGATACCTATTATACAGTGGGTACCCCAATTGAAGAGCGCGTAAGATAAAAACATTCGAGATTTGACCCTTTTAGTACTCCAGTGCACATAACCATATGTTTGGATCTAATTCCAAGTAATTCGTCCCCATAACGGGACTGCAGTCCTAAAGGGGTTAAGAGCGGTCAAACCGGGATGTTCCGCCTGTACTACAAGCAAGATATTGCCTACTACAGATAAGAACAATGCGTAGTTACGAGCGCTTGTTTTGGCTTGTCGCGAGGCGCTCTTGAATCGGGGTACCCACCCACTGTACCCGGCATTACCGGTAGGTTGCCTACAGCAGCAGCAGCACCAGCACCAGCGGCAGCATTACGGGGAATCATAGTAATCAGGGCCGAATATGCTTAGTGAAGGTACCGTAATATATGAGTTTTGGCGTACGTGATGGGTCTTGATTACTATGCCCCCCCGTAATCGTACTGCCGCAGTATGTACTCGTATAAAGACCACCTACTGGCCGATGATGTAACCGTCATGCGTTTTCGACCCCTTTTCCCCCGTGGAGCCTCAAAGGGGTAAAGCGTTTACCTGACTCTTCATGTGGAACTCCTCCGCGGTTTTAGGCTCTCGCTGCTCGACCAGATTCAGCTGTTATATAGGAGGTGCACGTGGGCAAGGGCGGCGGCAAAACACGCAAGCAGCAGCGCAGAGAAGCATTACACAGCCGTAAGTGCGCGACATCAACTTTTGAGATAATCGGGAGGGAACAAAGTTTTGGCCCGATTTTTCGCACGAAACACAAGAAAATCATTTTGCAAAACACAGCGGGTACCCCGAGTTAAGAACGCCTCGTGACAAAGCCGAAACACGCGTTCTTAACTGCATGCTATGATTATATGTAGTGGGCAATACATATATTTCAGTTTAGGTGGGACAAACATTTTTGGCCGCTCTTTAACTCCAGAATGCTCTTATCTTGGGCGCCCTTAACTCGGGGTGCCCACTGTACTGAAATTAGTGTCGGACACACCCTGCTCCACATGAAAAACAATGAGCCTGGCCCGACAAAACATTTTCTTGACCCTTACCCTTGTACGATTGCACTGTACACAAACATGCGTTCTATTCTAATTCCAAGTAATTATCCCCCAAAACGATGGTGCTGTCTTAAAAAGGGTGAAGTGGTATGCTACCGCATACGCACGATACTGCTGCGGTACGGGACATTCGGTCGCCGCCTGCTACGAATACATATATCATATGGATGACGTAATGTGTAGAGAGATGATATGTACGTGACTGCATCTTACTCGCACATACCACAAACGGAAAAGGGAAGAAATGTAATGTTCAGTCCCTTAGCAAGAAGTCGTTCATACATGACCCCACCCCACGACCGAGCTGAGGCTAACGCACGGCATAAGTGCCACATACCGAGCTGAGGCTAACTACCGTATACGTAAGAGGTTATTACTCGGGTGGGCATCAACGCAGTATCGATCGTCAGCGTAAAATACCTCATAGCTTTGTCAGTCTCGAGGTAGCGGATGCTACGTACGTATGTATGTATGTATGACGAAACGCAAAACATGGCGGTATGATACCACTCACGTTCTGCATAACGGCGTGCAAAGCTCCGATCCATTGCGTGCGGTAGCGCTTCTCCACGCCCGTCAGCGTCTCTCCCGGCACGCGGGTAGTGCTGTCCAGCAGCTGCAGCTCTAGCAGCAGCGCCTCTAAGGGGTACCCTGAGGAAAAAGAGATGGCACCGCAAGTTAGCCCCTTAACGGTCCCACGATTTTGGAGACAAACTACTTTGAATTAGTGTGGGGTAAGTTTTGCAGTTCCGAAAGGGTTAAGAACCGGTCCCCCGTTTTTGGGGACAAACTACTTGGAATTAGTGTGGGATATATTTTTCAGTTCTGAATGGGTTGAGGAAACCGCCGAACTTCTACCTAACGTACAAGGTTCATTCGTTCGGGCGCGGGGCGACGCGGGGTAAAATCCGATCACGTTTTAGCAGTAGCCTTTACCGCACCACTGAATTATTATCTAGGATAAAGTACGGAAATCGGGGAATATTTTATTATATACGTGGTCGACCAATTAAAAAAAAAAAGCCTGATTTTTTCGAGACAAAGCTCGTAAGGGTCGGGGCGGGGTCGGGGTTGGGGTTAGGGTTAGGGTTAGCGTCTAAAGTATTGTTTTCGGCGTTTTTAGAAATATTCGGTCTCATAACACTGGAACCACACGTGGGCCACAACCAAGTCCCCGATTTCCATACTTTATCCTATATAATAATTCAGAATTGCGGTAAAGGCGGCTCCCCCCCGAATTGGGGTGGAATATAAAGCACGCCACCACCAGCGATTAAAACGACCGTAGGGCACCAGACTTGTCTGGGGATCGTCTACGGCATGTGCTTTGTTTGGTGGCGTGTGCAGTAGTTCCGCCGGCCATCGGTTCTCGCCCGATATCCAGACGGCTTCGTCTTCTCGATACTAAGGATCTTTTCAGGTATTGTTTGGGGGGCTACGCATACGTGCCTCTCTCTGCTGTCATCACCATCATTGACCTACACCACCACACCACGCGCCGACCAGTCTCTCTCTGCTGTTGTCCTGTTGGACTGCGCTTCTCTGCTGACTGGCATGTTTTTTGTACCGCCGCGATATGATAAGTTCGTGTGTGGTGCTGGTCCTGCAGGCAGCAGCAAAGCAGCAGCAGTGTGGTTTCCGCACCCAGCCGAGAGGGCAGCAGTATGACACTACAGTACTGCTGTAGTACGTAATATGATACGTAGTGCGTTTCTGCTGTTGTCATCGTGTTTGTGCCCACCACGCTCTCTGCTGTGTATCATGTTGTGCGTGCAGCAGCGCTGTCCTCTGCTGTTGTTCGGCTGGACTGAAATAACGAGCTCATGAAGTAGGAATCGATTACGAGTATCTGTCCGAGTCCTGCATGTTTCTGACGTCAAGCACTCGGAGCTCGCTCGGAGCCATGTGTAGTACTGCTGCTGTCAATAAAAGTGACTGGGTTATTTCTCGTTACGTTTCAAAGAGCGGCGCATCCATACTTTGTTGCTGACTTACTACGCTGACTGCCGACTGCACGGGCGAAACTAAGACACGGACTTATCTACTTATAGGGTATCGACCACTCTCGGGTACTGCTGTTGTCGGCTGGAGGTGTTCCGAACTCTGAACTGACCACAACAGCAGCTGCTGTTCGAATGGAACCTGGTTTGAACGTCGCGTGTGCGAGTATACCGCAACAACAGCAGTAGCACCAGGAGCAGTCTTGAGGATGATATCATACCAGTTACAGAGGGGTATGACTGCTGTTTCGCTGCTATCGCTTCTTCTCCCCTCACCCGAAACGAAGGCCTCCACAGCACGCTCCACAAGGTCCGTCATGGCCATGGCCAAAGGCCGCCCTTGGTTCTCAACACACATCTCCAAGATCGCCGCATTGACAGCCTCTGCCAGAAACGCTAGGGGACGTGTCTTCCGCGGCCTACCCGACCATCGTCCTGCTCCCTCTTCCCCCTCATGATCCCCAGCTTGTCTGTCCATCAGAACGCGGATTCGTCTGCTCCTGCATCTTCTGCTGTGCACTCGACAGGTCGAAGGCCGCGGCATTCTACGTGCGCTGAGGAGGTGGCGCTGGTTGGAGCCCAGTGACAAGCCTGTTGCCTCGTGTGGTGCCAGGAACGCTGGGCATGATGTGCTCGTAGCGGTGCTACAGGTACCCGTAGTTGCACTATGGATGGCAACAGCATTTGCTCGGGAGGAGGCAGCCGCGATTACGGAGAGCAAACCTCCTGCAGATATGCGTTGGCGCGATGGCCTTCGGTTCAACGGCATCCCGGAAGGTCGGCTAGTTGGGAGCCAATCGGTATACAAGTCTCCAGGAACCTAGGCAGGCAGCGTGATTGCTTGTGTGAGACGAACACTCCTCCCACAAGCAAAGCAACGCAGCGCAAGCAGCACACAAGCGACAAGCGGGACAACGCACAACATGTCTCATGCGTCTAATTGGTCAGATATAGTGGAGAGAACGTTTGATTGGCTACCCCCAGCTACACTAAATGTAAGTATTGAAGACAAAAGCAAGTTCCAGTGAGTTCCAGTTCAAATTATTGCAAGCAGGATCACAGGGGTTGTGGTTGTTGTTGTTGTTGTGGTAGATGTTGCTGTTGTCTGCGTTTCAGTTGCTAATCCCTACTCGTATAGTCTGATCAAGCTAGATCACAGCCCGTGGTCACGCATACTGAAACATAGACAGATGACACAGTAGTATACATACGTACGAGTAGCAGTGACAAGTATTATCATAGTACGTGGAGTTCTCGTACCATATATATCAAGGCTTATCACGGTACTCGATAATCGAGACGGGACGGGACGGTACTGTTTTTACTTGTTTGGCGGGAAAAAAAATGAAGACGGGACGGGACGGGACGGTAAAATGACGACCAAACAGGTTTTTGAGACGGGACGGGACGGGACGGTTGGTGTACATTTTCTCAACGGGACGGGACGGTAATTTCAACGGGATAGATTTTCACGACGGGACGGGACGGTAAAATTCAACGGATTTTTTTTCCACGACGGGACGGGACGGTAAATATAATTTTTCACGACGGGACGGGACGGTAAATANTTTTTTGTACCGCCGCGATATGATAAGTTCGTGTGTGGTGCTGGTCCTGCAGGCAGCAGCAAAGCAGCAGCAGTGTGGTTTCCGCACCCAGCCGAGAGGGCAGCAGTATGACACTACAGTACTGCTGTAGTACGTAATATGATACGTAGTGCGTTTCTGCTGTTGTCATCGTGTTTGTGCCCACCACGCTCTCTGCTGTGTATCATGTTGTGCGTGCAGCAGCGCTGTCCTCTGCTGTTGTTCGGCTGGACTGAAATAACGAGCTCATGAAGTAGGAATCGATTACGAGTATCTGTCCGAGTCCTGCATGTTTCTGACGTCAAGCACTCGGAGCTCGCTCGGAGCCATGTGTAGTACTGCTGCTGTCAATAAAAGTGACTGGGTTATTTCTCGTTACGTTTCAAAGAGCGGCGCATCCATACTTTGTTGCTGACTTACTACGCTGACTGCCGACTGCACGGGCGAAACTAAGACACGGACTTATCTACTTATAGGGTATCGACCACTCTCGGGTACTGCTGTTGTCGGCTGGAGGTGTTCCGAACTCTGAACTGACCACAACAGCAGCTGCTGTTCGAATGGAACCTGGTTTGAACGTCGCGTGTGCGAGTATACCGCAACAACAGCAGTAGCACCAGGAGCAGTCTTGAGGATGATATCATACCAGTTACAGAGGGGTATGACTGCTGTTTCGCTGCTATCGCTTCTTCTCCCCTCACCCGAAACGAAGGCCTCCACAGCACGCTCCACAAGGTCCGTCATGGCCATGGCCAAAGGCCGCCCTTGGTTCTCAACACACATCTCCAAGATCGCCGCATTGACAGCCTCTGCCAGAAACGCTAGGGGACGTGTCTTCCGCGGCCTACCCGACCATCGTCCTGCTCCCTCTTCCCCCTCATGATCCCCAGCTTGTCTGTCCATCAGAACGCGGATTCGTCTGCTCCTGCATCTTCTGCTGTGCACTCGACAGGTCGAAGGCCGCGGCATTCTACGTGCGCTGAGGAGGTGGCGCTGGTTGGAGCCCAGTGACAAGCCTGTTGCCTCGTGTGGTGCCAGGAACGCTGGGCATGATGTGCTCGTAGCGGTGCTACAGGTACCCGTAGTTGCACTATGGATGGCAACAGCATTTGCTCGGGAGGAGGCAGCCGCGATTACGGAGAGCAAACCTCCTGCAGATATGCGTTGGCGCGATGGCCTTCGGTTCAACGGCATCCCGGAAGGTCGGCTAGTTGGGAGCCAATCGGTATACAAGTCTCCAGGAACCTAGGCAGGCAGCGTGATTGCTTGTGTGAGACGAACACTCCTCCCACAAGCAAAGCAACGCAGCGCAAGCAGCACACAAGCGACAAGCGGGACAACGCACAACATGTCTCATGCGTCTAATTGGTCAGATATAGTGGAGAGAACGTTTGATTGGCTACCCCCAGCTACACTAAATGTAAGTATTGAAGACAAAAGCAAGTTCCAGTGAGTTCCAGTTCAAATTATTGCAAGCAGGATCACAGGGGTTGTGGTTGTTGTTGTTGTTGTGGTAGATGTTGCTGTTGTCTGCGTTTCAGTTGCTAATCCCTACTCGTATAGTCTGATCAAGCTAGATCACAGCCCGTGGTCACGCATACTGAAACATAGACAGATGACACAGTAGTATACATACGTACGAGTAGCAGTGACAAGTATTATCATAGTACGTGGAGTTCTCGTACCATCATTGATCGATTGCGGATGAACGAGCGCTATATCACCAAACCTCACAGACAGGCCGGGCGGCGGGGAGTGGGTCGGGGCGTAGCCCCGACCCGCGCCCCGCCCAGCCAACATACCCCATGCACAAACCAAAAGGATGGCTTCATTCCGTAGATTTTTGCTAGAAAGGGCCACAGCAGCAGGAGGCGAGGCGGAGTGGGTCTGCCAATCTCGAAGAAGTGTCACTGGGACCGCATGCAGAGCAACTACCAATATGTGGAACTCCCTACATCCTTGCTGCTACAAGCTGCACACGAGACTAACCAACCCCCCCTAAATGGCTACGCCAAGGCCCTTTGATTCGGAAGGCGCGCCGCCGTTCTGTCTGGACGAGGATGATGGACGCTTAATGGCAACAAGTCGGGACAGGGCTGTGAGCTCCCGTGTTCTTGGAGGTCGGGAAAGCAACGAAGACCATGCCGAGCCCAACACAGGGAAAGAGGCTGCAATGAAGGTGGGATGTGGTATCATAGAAACGTGGACTAAAATGTTACGTAACGCGGATCAACGTGGAATTGACCCTTCTAAACCCCAATTCCACCACACTCTCCAACACTAGACCTGACATATGTCTCGTAGACTATGCCAGGAACACCAATGAGATTCTGCCTCCAAATTTTCCTCCCGATTTCTCGGTATTGGACTCAGTACGTATACGCAACCCATTGCTCTCATCGTTATTGTCTTAGTTTTAGTGGGAGATTTTACAGATTCTTGAACATGGAAAATTCCTTTTTTTTGGGGAATGAGGCCGTTTCCTATGCGGTTCGATTTCTGAGCTTCAGATTATGGTCCGATCGATTTTTCAGCGACCTTGTTCGAAAATCGAAACAGTCTTCTTAATGCGAGAAAACACGGATTTGTTGTACGTGTAGATATTTGAGCAAACGGCGAGACCAACTGTTGTTGTTGTGGTCTGGCGCCGCGAAGAGACGCGCCGAGTGCGCTGTACTGGGCGTAGAACCCAAGCGTCCGAAGCCACGCTGGCTGCCTCTGGTCTGGCGGCGACGCGCCGAGTGCGCTCGAGTCGACCTGTCTTGGTATTTTGTATTTTGACACAACGACTGCTGCTGCTGCTGCTGCTGCTGCTGTAAAGTCTACCAGTACGGAGAGGCGCGCGCCGAGTGCGCTTCCCTTCGTCTCTAGGCCCGAGCCCGCGCCAGCCGGCTGTAGTTTGGCGACGGAGAGACGCACCGATCGCCGGCTGCGCGTCGGGCGCGAAGCAACGTCGCTGTGTCACCATCCAAAACGCATCGATCGTGCTGCTGCTGCTGTTGCTGCTTGCTTGCTGCGTGGATAACATCTTGAATTTAGAGACCATGCCATTTTTCGATTTGAAAATCTGATGACCCAAGTCGTCGGATTTTGGGCCAAAATCCGACGACTTGGGTCATCAGATTCTCAAATCGATTGTTTTCCGGTCAGATTTTGCACAATCGGACTGCATAGGACGGTGCTTTCGTTTTTGAGATCGAAACATACAAATCTGAAGCTCGAAATCGAACCGCATAGGAAACGGCCTGATGGCGAGGGTCGAACCAGCGACCTCGCCTGCTGAAAGCACCATGTCCTGCCGTCGACGCCAATGTGGTAGAAACGTGGTCTAAAATGTTACGTAACGCGGATCAACGTGGAATTGACCCTTCTGAACCCCAATTCCACCACAGGGAACAGCAGGAGTTCGAGCGGGATTCCAGCATTCTCCTCAGGCCAAAGACTCAGGTGAAGATTCACCCTTCGAGTGTAACATATGCCTGGACGGGGTGACGGAGCCGGTGGTCACGCGGTGTGGCCATCTATTCTGCTGGCCGTGCTTGTACCGGTGGCTCAATACGAACCAGACGGAGTGCCCGGTGTGCAAGGCTGGGGTTACGGCTACAAACGTAATTCCCCTCTACGGCCGTGGGGCTGCAAACGTTGACCCCAGAACGAAATCTTCAGGGCATGGAAATGTACCAAGTCGACCGGAGGCAGAACGGCCACGAGCAGAGAGGCCCAGGACTCCTAATCCGTTTTCTGGCGGCGTAGGGGTGGGCGGCGGGTGGGGTGGGTTCGGGGCAAATGGAACGGGGATGGAAGCCGGCGGGGCTGGGGCTACAGGCGGTCATTTGCATTTCCAAGCTGGTCTGGGTTTCTTTCCTTCCCTCTTCGGCTTGCAATTTCAAAGCTTCACCTTCCTAGCGGAACATGGAAATTCTAGGAGCGAAGAACGGGGGAGAAACGCCGCAATGTCAGCAAGAGAAGAAGAAGCCAGTGGGACGACGGGGATGGGGGGGGGCGGAGCTGCAACAGGTGGTCGTAGACTAGCGGCCGTGGGTGATGAGAGGTTGCTGGTAGCGGAGGAGGCACAGCAGGATTTTCTGTCGCGTCTGCTGCTCGTGCTTGGGTCTTTCGTGGTGCTTTGTCTGGTCTTATTCTGAACCAGACACACGCTCACAAAGCCCGTGCTAGTTCACAAGATTGATGTACGTACAGTTCACCTACTTTTTTGTATTTGGCTTGTCTAATTCTGAACCAGAGACACGCTATATAACAAAGCCCGTGCCAGCATACAAAATTGATGTACGTACAGGTGACCTACTTTTTTGTATTTGGCTTGTTGTGGGGAGGGAGTCAAGTATTGAGCGTCGCCTGCCATTTATAGAATGATGGACGGTGGGTTGAATGTTTTGGGGGGGCGTTCATTCTTTGCAAACCTTGGATACATGCCGGAACACATCTCGTATGTACGAGTCTTGAGTTGTTTATGGTCGAACAGCGCCGCACGTATGTCGTCGTAGTAAGACCAGCTTGCGTTTTGCTTATTGTGTTGTTGTTTGTTGTTTCTTGATTATCTTTCGTGCCTGGTACTATTAATTGCTCATGTCGATTTATCTGTGTATCCCGCTGGGACCATCTTCCGAGTCTACAGGCAGTAGTGGGGGCCCGCTGTTAAGAAACGTCAATTTGGCTTCCAGGCTCAAAGTCTTATTTCGTGTGCCCTCACCAGCAACATTTACGGCATTTCTTATATGATGATTCTTATTTTTCTAGAGTTAAATTGTAGTTTTTCTAGTGTTTCCTATTTCTTATTTATATGCGCAGTGTTGTGAATCAAAAACGAAAAATGGCTCGGTCGGTTTTTCGGCTTTTCACCGAAAAGTCGGTCGGTTTCGGTCGGATTTTTTTAAGAAAACGGAACCCGAAAAAACGAGAAAACCCCCGAGAAAACCGAGAAAAAAACGAAAATGTCGGTCGGTTTCGGTCGTTATTTTGCAAATAAACCGAAAAACACAAATTGTCGGTTTTCGGTCGGGAAAAACCGACAAAAGAACCCGACTTTTTGTTGTCGGTTCACATCGCCGTGATAATCACATATGACGTTGGCATTGTACAGGTCAGCCGCAAACGACGAGTGCGGTACTATCACACTGCTGTAATACCTTGGATATGAGGGTACTCTCTTGACCTCCCTAATCAACAAACCTGTACTGTAACTCAATCAAGCCTGCCATACACTCTACGTATACCAAGTATATAGACTACTGTAACACTACGCGGATCAACTCGCCCCCAACTAAGCTGCATGCTCCGTGTTGCGGACATTCGGAGTCAGCGCCCGTCCCGACCTCCTCACCCCCTCCTGTTGCCCAATCTCTAGCAGCAACCACGCCCCAACAGCGGCGCCCTCATCCGTGCTGTACGACTCCAACGGAAACTTGAAATTGATCGTGATTCCATCAACATGGAGCATGACGCGGTAGTCATACCCACACTTAGACCTCTGGTGTGCTTTACGTACGTTTTTTTTCTTTTCCCACCAGGGGGCGTTTCACTTGTGGTGAAACGGTGAAACACAAAACTGTCGAGCAAAAAATAGAAATCAAGAAAAACAAATAATCTCGGCTGAGGTGAGACTTAATGATTTTACTACAGCAGTACTTGGTTTACTTTTCTGTACGTTGTACCGGCCCCGCCTTGGCGTAGGTCGTCGGGGTAACACTTGCGAAGTACATTCTTTATTAGCCCCTGCTGCTGATTGAATCATTGCTGGGCATATCTCGTCGTGCGGTAAGACTGGTGTTAATAGTTGCTGTCCACCCGCCGCCGCTCGGTCGTCCGCGCGCCCGCCGCCGCTCGGTCGACCGCGCGCCCAACGCCGCTCGGTCGACCGTGGCGGCCTTGGGCCGCCCTCGTCGATCGCCCGCTGCCGTCGCTCGCTCGGTCGCTCGCCCGCCGTCGCCCTTGTTCGTAATAATACTGGATTTTAAACAACACTGGCCCACCCTGACTGGTGTGATATAAGCCGTGTAGTCAGAAACGGTTTCCAGATTCGGATGTGCCTACGCACCGAGGTTTATTGTGAAGAACACACACAACACACCGAGGCAAGTAAGTGCGCTGGCAGATGGGTGCAGGTCAGGTGGGATGTGCCTACAGACGCAAGTGCGCTGGCAAATGTGGGCTGGCGGCGTCGAACACCGAGCGAACTTTCAGCGATGTGCTAAAACAACTCGAGTTAGAGGGAGGGTTGGATGGAGAAACACTCAGTCAGGTAGCATGCGGCGGGACTACTTCGGAGTTATGAGATGTTTTAGATATAATGGCACTCGTAGAGCGGGAGGGGTTACGTACTATACAGCAGTACGTCTTCTTACACGTAGCGATTTTCCTTCGACTAGCGGTATGGCCACGGCTCCGCCCGTGGCGCTAGCTTTGCGTTGCCCATAGTACTCGCATTAACAGTGTGCTGTGATGTACCACTCTGAACTGGAAAATAAGAACCACCATGTGGGGCGGTATCGACCCAGGGGGTGTCTGTTTTCGTCCCCGGGTTATTGGAGTTGTAGGTGTCCGCAAGGATTTCTGATCCGGGGATGCGACGTTATCATCCCCGGGTGCGGTGGGACCTCGCCGTTGCCCCGAGGGGCAACTCGCGCTGCGCGCTGGCTCCATGAGAGCCAGCCAACCGTTAATCAGCCCGTGGGGTTGGGGTTTCCACACCTTGTGAGGCGGTATCGAGCCCGGGGATGTCCGTTTTCGTCCCCGGGTCGTTGGAGTTGTAGATGTATGGAAGGATTTCTGACCCGGGGATGGGACGTTATCATCCCCGGGTACGCCGGGATTTCAACGTTGCCCCGGGGGGCAACTCTCGCCGCACGCCGGCTCTATGAGGCCCAGGCAACCGCAAAAAACTCGTGGTATTGGCGTTTCCACACCTTGTGAGGCGGTATCGAACCGGGGGATGTCCGTTTGTGTCCCCGGGTCTTTGGAGTTGTTGATGTATGGAAGGACTTCTGACCTGGGGATGGGATCATATCATCCCCGCGTGCTTTGGTATCTCGCTGTTGCCCCGAGGGGCAACCCTCGCTGCGTACTGGCTCCATGAACTCCAGCGCCCCAGAAAATCAGCAATCAGCCAGCAGTGGTGGTGGGGTTTCCACACCTTGCGGGGCGGTATCGACCCGGGAGATGTACGTTTTCGTCCCCGGCTTGTTGGAGTTGTAGATGTATGGAGGATTCATGACCCGGGGATGGGACGTTATCATCCCCGGGTGCGGCGGGACTTCAACGTTGCCCTGAGGCCTGAGGGGCAACTCTCGCCGCACGCTGGCTCTATGAGGGTCAGGCAACCGTAAGTGTTCCCGTGGTATTGGGGTTTCCACACCTTGTGAGGCAGTATCGACCCGGGGGATGTCCGTTTGCGTCCCCGGGTCGTTGGAGTTGTTAATGTATGGAAGTATTTCTGGCCCGGGGATGTGATCATATCATCCCCGGGTGCGGCGGGACCTCGCCTTTGCCCCGAGGGGCAACCCTCGCTGCGTGCTGGCTCTATCAACTTCAGCGCCCCGCCAAATCAGCAACCAGCCAGTGGTGGTGGGGTTTCCACACGTTGTGGGGCGGTATCGATCCGGGGGGTGTCCGTTTTCGTCCCCGGGTTGTTGGAGTTTTAAATGTATGGAAGGATGTATGACCCGGGGATAGGAAGTTATCATCCCCGGGTGCGGCGGGACTTCGACGTTGCCCCGAGGGGCAACTCTTGCCGCACGCTGGCTCTATAAGGGCCAGGCAACCGAAAATGTTCCCGTGGTATTGGGGTTTCCACACCTTGTGAGGCGGTATCGAACCGAGGTATGTCCGTTTGCGTCCCCGGGTCGTTGGAGTTGTAGATTTATGGAAAGATTTCTGACCCAGGGATGTGGTCATATCATCCCCGGGTGCGGCGGGACCTCGCTGTTGCCCTGAGGGGCAACTCTCGCTGCGTGCTGGCTCTATCAACTCGCAGTGCCCCAGCAAAATCATCAATCAGCCAGCGGTGGTGGGGTTTCCACACCTTGCGGGGCGGTATCGACTCGGGGGATGTCTGTTTTCGTCCCCGGGTTGTTGGAGTTGTAGATGTATGGAAGGATTCATGACCCGGGGATGGGACAATATCATCCCCGGGTGCGGCGGGACTTCGACGTTGCCCCGAGGGGCAACTCTCGCCGCACGCTGGCTCTATGAGGACCAGGCAACCGTAAATGTTCCTGTGGTATTGGGGTTTCCACACCTTGTGAGGCGGTATCGATCCCGGGGATGTCCGTTTGCGTCCCCGTGTCGTTGGGAGTTGTAGATGTATGGAAGGATTTCTGACCCGGGGATGAGAACTTATCGTCCCCGGGTGCCGCTGGCTCCCTGAGCCTCAGCCAATCAGTGACCAACTGATGGTGGTGGGGTTTTCGTACCGTGCGGGGCAGTGCCGACCCGGGAAATCGCCGTTTTTGTCCCCGGTTGGTCGGAGTTGTAGAGATATGGAGGGATTTTTGATCCGGGGATGGGAGCCTATCCTCCCCGGGTTTGGTGGAAACTCGGTGGCTCTTTTCAGCACCGATGTTCTAGAAAGAGCCAGCAGCCACTGGCATGGATTTGGGCAACCAATCAATCAGCTGCCAGAATAATGTAATTAAAAAATTGGAAGTCAGCAGGTAGGCTGGCTAGATGGCTGCCAGAACTGCGTCGGGATTGTGCCACGGCCACGGCTCGGCGCGGCATGGGACCCTGTGTTCTGCGGGTTGTGGCACCCAGCCCCCCTACCCATGGGGCAAGGTGGGGCTGAACCGCTCTGGATAGCGCTACTCAATTAATTCCAGACAGACAGACAGACAGACAGACAGACAGAATAGCAGCATTTAAAATGTCCTTCGATATCAATTATAAAGTTTGTTCCAAGCCAATTATTATTATTGGTAAAACCTCGGCAAAAAAACTATAATACACACCTCTGCTCTCGTTTGAGTTTGTTTATGTGTTTGTCTTTGTGTTTTGCTGACATGCCTGGGTCATATCTGTGGTTGCTACACCGATAATCGCTTTCCACCCGGGTCGCCTATATGCCGTTGCTCGCTTTCCAGCCGCCTGCGGTTGACGTATTGCTGCTATATGACTACGCCGTCGGCCGATTGATATTCCGTAAACCACTTTCCCCTTCCAAGTCCTTCCGATCAGGTCACTCGTCAGTCTACACACATTAAATATTTGCGATGAGGCTACCCTCCGACAGCTCGCTGAGGATGCGTGATTCTCGCTGTAACGGCTATTGTGTGGATGTGACTGTGAGGGTCGTTATCCCGTGATCCACCGTTGATGTAACTCTTAGGCTGACACGCCAACCTGGAACAGCCGGGGCCCCAGAGTTGGTTGATACCGTGACGCGGCCGTGCCCCCCGTCAGCCGCTTGACACAAGGTGCAATAATGTTCAGGGGTGGTGGCATGAATTTTTAATTCTATTATAGACTCATCCCACGGTAGGGGCGCAACAGAATTTTCTGAGCTCCTCGCATGAGGAGCTCAATATCTCACCCGAAACATGACGTCGGAAACATTCGTTCGCACAACCCGACCGAAACTTCCAATGCGGTGGTTCAAAAACAAACATACCCGTAATATAATAATAGTATCCGGTGGTTACTCACGTGAGGAGCTCAACCGGTCAGAAAATATTGAGCCTAAAAGTGGTACCCCTACCGTGGGATTGCTCTATATTTTGTTTAGCTCCTCACGTGAGGATCTCAATACTATCATCAATGCACCCGAATCGTACCTTCGCAAAGGTTGTTCGTGCAACCCAACCAACACTTGGTTATACTGATTCGACTATATAGGAGCTTGTTCTAAAACTAAATGCGCGACCAAAGTGAGCACTCTAACCGGTGGTTACTCGCTTGAGAAGCTGAAGAACCGGTCACACCATACGGCGCCTATACTATAATCTAGTCAAGCCCCTTCCGTGGGATGAGTGACAGGCCCTACAAAGCCACCCCGCGTACAGACGATTGACGCCGATCACATTTCCTTTGACACCGTCGTGCTATTTCAAATGACAGCAGTATCACAAACTCGCGTTTCTGTGATTCATAAGATTTACTGTAGATCGTCTACGCCTGACAGTTGACACGATTGTCTCTGTTACCGACCCGATGTGACGCGTAGACGCCCGTTCAAGCGGGGCTCGGTGTCTGGGCCGTTCAAATTTCGCTACACGGGCAGATCTGTAGCGGGTACGACTGTTGCCGAATCATGAAGATCATGAGTTTGAAGGCGGACGAAGTGTCATGGAAGTGTATAAGGGCGACCATGAGTAGGTCTTGACGGTGGTGTCCTATCTAAAACATAACAGATGCTTCCAGACGGCGGCGGGACATTGACTCCGCGGCAGTCATCGATTTACCACTGCCCAGCCTTTCATTAAGGCTTTCCCGCGTACACTCCGCGGTAGAGGTGTTGTACTGTAAGTTTGGGTGATACACTGGACAGGAAATAGCTATCTAACCCCAGCCAAATGGTCAACGGATAGTTCAAGAGTCCAAGAAAGTATGGGTAGGACCACTGGCTGGGGCAGGAGGCCTCAACTAATCCAATACTTACTTTAAATGATCGTTGAAAGCGTACAAGAATACTACAGTAAAACCTCGGTAAAACTAAAATAACGCGAGGATCCATATCACACGGACGCCCACCTCGCGGGGAATCTGGCAACACCCGCAGTAGCGTCGCGAGGGGCGCGAAATGGGCGTTGGGATGCGCGCCAAAGAATACAACAGGTAGGTCAAGGGGAGGGGGGGGGGGCTTATGACTCCAGTCCGAGGATGGGGCTAGACTGCCACAAAGAGGCATATTTCACACACGTGGATCAGATGCATACCAGTAGGATTCCTCGGTAGGTACGTAGAGCATTGCTCTGCGAGCCAATTAATTAACACCGGGGTGCAAGGACGGACTTCGGGCCGAGGGAGGTCAGACTGAGGGATGTAGATACTCTTGCACTCGTAAGAAATCAGAACCATTTCGGTTTTGTTTTTTTTTCACGTTATTAATGGTCGTCAGAGCAAGACCTTGTTCGTGTCTTGTTGCTCTGTGCTGAGCAATTCTGCTTTCGCGCTGAATGCTTCACAACTATCTATCACGTATCGGGTACGAGTGAAAAGTATACTGAAACCATAAACACAAGCTTTTTCTCTCCGATGCATAAAATACTGAATTGGTATTCAACCAGCGTGAATTTTGGCAAAGTTTGCGCCCCAAAACGAAGACCGATTTCACGCCAGCATCAACGGCGATGGGTCCACCAAACAAATTACAAATTACCTATTCCAAGCGACCACGGCGGTATTGGTACCGGTAACGACTTTTTTTATCCTACAAAAAACCCCGAACATCTACGATTTGTTTGTTACAAAGGTACCGAAACAAGGCACCGTAAAGGCCATCCCGATTATTTCAAGCCAGCAGCCATCAACGGCGGTGTGTCCATCCATAATATACCCATTCCCAGCAATTTCGTTAACACCACGCGGTATTATTGGTACTGGTACCGCGTTTTTCACCCCACAAGAAACGAACTATTAATACGATTTGTTTGTTACAAAGGTACGGGACCGAGGCGCCGCAAAGGCCACCGTTCCTATGTATAACTACTATCATACCACGACGATAAAACGACGATAAAACATAGAACAGTACTCGTACGTTGTGTGCTTCTATACCGCAGACCTGCTGCGTCCACCAACCTGCCAATGTAACAACACGAAACGGACTGGACTTGCAGCCCTATAAAGTAAGCGACAGCGGCACCTTATGTTCGCCAGCCGCCAGTGCCCTCCAGTTACCCGCTATGAATAAAAACCCACACAAACACGAGGGGACTGCTGTCCACATTCATTTACGTAAAACACAAATCCTAGAGCAACAGCGGAGCCCCCTCCGGCAGGCCCCGCTGGAGAACTAACTCGCTACGGGGGTTCTTGCTGTTCGTCGGCGCAGCTCGACGAATAAATCTGGGCAGGCGAAAGGAGTGGGCAGGGCGTCGAGGGGGGCACGTCTCAGGCAAACCAAGGCACTTTCAGGGAGGCAAGGCATGGAGAGGAGTGAAGCGGGTGCCACCAACACCAGTGTGGCCAAAGCTCCACAGCAGTACGAGTCAAAAGTTCAAAATCGATACAACGGCGAAAAATTGCTCTCTGTACCCACCATACTGTAGAGCAAGAGCGTTGGTTTCAAGGTTGGAATGTCGGCCAGCTTAAACAATTATCGCGCCTTGTGCAAATATGTGAAACGTGAATTCTCGAGTTGGAAATCACTCCGTAGCGAACGATGCAACGAAGGCGTTCGTGGAGAGAGCCCTCGCGTGTGCGTCTGCCGCACACGCTATCGGTCGCGGTTACCTCGCCGCAACTGCGCCACCAAATGGAAATCACCGAAGCAATGCCCCCTCCCCCCCCCGCCCTCCTCCCCCTACCAACCCTCCGACTCCCTCTCCCATATGACCCCAGGAAAACTGTATTTTCAGTGCGAATAAGCTTGAACACACCGTACCTGCGTGATATACGACACTGATGCCTCCAAGGTGGCGACCAAGTAACCTGCCTCCGATAAGCTTTCCCCCATCAAGTGCGTCAGCGACGTTTGTGGCAGAAGCAAGTCTAACGGGGCCGAATGCACCTGTAAGACAGGTGCACAAGGAGGGACGCACAGGGGTCGGGGGGGTGGGGGGTGTACTAATGTCATGCATGGCCGTAGTCGTATGACCATAGACCATCGCATCCCGACAACGTCGGGACGGAGCACGTTGGGTTTTCACCTACCACGCAGACATTGCTTGCACCAAGCGCGAAGCGCCGTGAGGTGCTGGGAGAGTCGCATGAAGGGTGAGCTGCATCCTACTAAGAACCGCTTGGGAGGCTAGGGGGGGGGGGAGGTGCCATAGACGGGTTAGCACATGCTGTGGGAATCAGGCTTGGCCCCTACCTGGTATGCTACAATAAAGTACGTACGTAAGAAGCTCGAACATTTTTCCCAGCGGGATCAACCAGCTCAGGTACAACTACTCCTACAACGGGCACAGGCCAAGCAAACCCCTTGAGAACGCGCAGAGACCACGTAAACCCCTCGATATGCAAACAAACATTAACTCACCAACACAAGAGAGAATAAAGGCAGGAAATCGTCCGCGCTCATTATCTCCTCTGGCTGCGCTGTCGCAGCGACCCCTCCCGCCTCCTCCACGTCGGGCTCTACTTCCCCCGTCCGGCCGACGCCATTCGCGCCAAGACTGCTCTCTCCACGTGCCCCGGCACCCGCCCGCTGGTCGCCTCCCCCTGTGGTTCCACCGACCCGGTCGCCAGAACCGCCGGTGGAGAGCTCGCTGTCGACGCTATCCCAGCTGGATGATCGGCTCGCGCCGGGCAAGGGACTAATGTCCATAGCCCTAGACGAAGCGCGCCAGCTACGGCTGCCCGAGACGGAAGAAGCGCACGCGAATAACTCTTCCTCGCCTGACGCACCCCTTCCTTCCCCTGGAGGCTGCTCGCAAATGTCGGCTGCCCGCGTCGCTCTCGCAGCGGCGGCGGTGGTGGCCTCGAACGGTTCTTCGACTTCCCCCCCGGCTTGTACCTGCTGCGGAGACAGGGGCAAGGCATGGCGTCGCTTGTCGGAGCTGCTCGCGGTGGCGCGAGTTGCGCCCAGAGAGCACCCATAGTTGGCATCGTCGTCGTGGTCGTTGTTGATGGTGTCGTTCCCGGCTCCCTGCGCGGCATCCTCACTCGGGCTGGCGGAGCTCGAAACCGTACCTGTACGGCCGCTGCCGTCGTCACTCTCTCGACGGCCGCTATCGCCGTTCTGGCAGAAAGGAAACCCGTCCTTCGCAGCGACCACCGCGTCTTTCACGACATGCGCCGCAGCAGTGTATTCCCTTCCCCCGTCCCCCAGCCGCCCTCCCGCCTCCCCTTCTTCGCCGCGCCTCCACCGCGCTGCTGCAACTTCCGAGTCTTCTCTGCCGGGCTTTTCGTTGGCGTTCCCCATTTTACAGTCGTCGTCGTCGCCTCCGCAGACGTCAACTCTTGGGGTGCCAACACTCGGGGTGCTCTGGAGAGATGCGTGGAGGGTGATGATATGCTGGGCCGCTCGGCGCAGGCCATCGATCTACGCGCGAGAGATACACACACGAGCCGAAACAAAACACGGCGGGCGTCAGAGCGGATACCCAGCTTGCAAAGATGAGTTTCGACAACTTTTTCGCCTCTCACAGCTGAGGTTGTCTTGTTTGTTTTTTCAAACGTGAAAAAAACTAAATAGGACGCAGTGCGCATTGTCAACTTACATCCGGCGGAAATCGTTCATGTAACCTATAGAAGTCGCCGATACCTCCAACCACACGACAACCAAAAACGCCAGGTCTTCTTCAATGCTACTGTTGGGCCAATTTGGGGCCTACCAGTAGGTACCAAAACAATGACGAGTCAGCCGTTTACAGCGAGCGTGCACCAAGTATATACGACTCATGTAGATTAATCGTGCTGCTTGTGCGTCGGAGACCTCCTTGCGTTGTAGTTCGGGCACACCCCCCTTTCCTCGGCAGGCCGAGCTACTACGTGCGAACCGATGGTGCAATCGTCATCGTGTATCGTTAATTTTCCCCTCCGCAGCCCCAAAAGAGTTACACAGATTAAACACCCCTCCCACCAACCATCGTGCCCACTTGGAAGTCGTGTTAAAAACTTCCAGCCACGTTTTACCGTACTAGCTTGCAACACGTGGAACGCTTGTGGTGTATGGGCCGAGAGGGTACGAATAAATGCGGCGCGTCTAGGACCGAACACCAGTGATACCCTTCCCATGGGACTGCTCCTGCCATCGAGTACACATTTCCGGCGCGAGGACTTGATTGACAGGGGAGCGACAAAGTGTAAGAAAGTCGGAGGTTGTCCACGACACCCAGCCGTAGTACCACGCCTCATCATTGACTCCATCGAATACACAGACTCCGTTTTCCTCCGTTCACTCAGTTCGCTCGGTTCCTTACCCCAGAATCACGGCCTCTCGCACCACGCACCCTTTTTTTCTTTGCCTTTTGGGAATCATGTACCACGCTGTCCCGAAATATAAGAACCGTTTCTATGTTAATATGTAATCCAAACTATCAATGTATTTAGGGACAGAGTAGCATACATATACATATCGATTGAGAAAAAAAAAAGACGAGTGCGATTTTATCAAGCGACTATTACGGGTGGGGCTAATGTAGTAAACGTAGTAATGAGAACGCACGATGGACCCAAAAAACGCCTTATCCCTTATGCGTACAAAACATGTACAGTATATACATACGCCGTACTTGGTTCTAATTACTATGCTCCCCCCATCAACAGGAAGAAGCGCGCAAGCAGTACATGCGAGTGTTCCTATTTACTGCGCGCAAGCCGTACAACTCCTTCCACTAATTGCAGGTCGACTGCCAACACACATAAAGCACATATATCCCAGCAGCCAGCCCGGGCTGCTTCGTGGGCGTACGTAGCCGATGCTGCAATCGCCATTTAGGCAGTTTCTTATGGGATTTTTTTTTGAGGTTCATAAATGGACCCCTTTTGACTCGTCTGTTTGTGACTTCATTTTTGAAGTCTTGTAGCCAAGTGTAGTTTCTTATGGAAGCGTATGACAAAAAAAACGCATTTCATTTTTTTCGTATGAGGCGGAGACCACAAAAGACGAGAGACCACACATAAACCAAGTACTGCTGTACCAGGTACCAGGTATGATATTGTACCAGGTATATTATATGTATACAGCAGCAGACAGCAGTGCTGCTGCGACCGACCGTACGAAGCAGGCACCACCCAGATCGTACTCGTTCAAGGCAAAGGTTTGCATCGAGCCACCCCAACATCGCGCAGCACGTGCCGCCTCTCCGCGCGCAGCTCTTTCGACCCCAAGAGAGCGGTGACGGCACATAGATGCCGAGCGTGCTCGGCTAGTCGAGAGCATCGTATCGGCTCTGTATAGGGACAAAACACACGCTCACAGCAAGATGCTGCAGCAGCAGTGGTAGGATACGAGCTGCCCAGCGAGAGCTCGTTCGTCGATAACGTCAAGACGATCGACGGCTCACATCCACCTCATCGTCCCTCCCCGATGCCGTAGTGAGAGTTCCCGACTGAGGGCCGGGCGAGGAGTGTGGGCTTGTACGCGACCGCTTCTTCAGTCCGTATATACAGCAGCTCTACTACTGGTGTGCCGGGTAGATGTATAATCGTACGCGTGCTGTTATACTAAACATAGTATGCATATAAAAACCTATACAAATGATCAAATATGAACCTCAGTTTGTAACCCCTGACCCTGATCATTCTGGGGCGTGAGTGAGGTGGCCTGGTCAAACTGATGTTCATATTTTTTTGTGATCAAACTTTGTCGTTTTGGGTTCCATAAGATGCTGTTTTTTTGCCCTTGGTCAAAAAGGGTCCATTTATGAACCTAAAAAAAAGTCCCATAAGAGACGGCCTTAGTCTCGCCATTTCCCCCCTCTCGAGCCCCAAAGGGAATGTGGGGGAAATACACCCTTTCGCAACCAAAATCAAAAGAGAAACGTGGTCGCACCTACCGTAACTACAACTCCTACTAAAATGAAATAAAATAAAAATCAGTGTGGTGGATGCCGTACAATCGTCATTTTTTTTTTCTCTCTCTCCCTCTTTTTGTCTGATAAAGTCCCCGCGAACGGACCTTGCCGAGGCGCACGGAGGAATGAAAAAATCCCGGCAAAGCACACAAGCCGTTCACCACAGCCGTATATATATGATTACCTGGTCTGTCGGAAGAACTGTCCTGGTTGCTTGCCCCATTGCCTTCTTTGCGGGCCCCCACTCCTCGTTGCCGAGGATGTCGGGGCTATTCAGTCCAAAAGCCGAGGGAGGAGAGCGGCGCAGGGCTTTGATGGCCCGCTTGAGCTTGCTGCCGGCACAGAGGAGATTGGAAGGGGGTGCGTACGACGGTTGTTGATGCCGATAAATAGGGGCTGAAACAGAGCTGCGGGCGGGCGCGGGGGGGGGGGGGGCTGGCTGACAGTCTTCTTGCCCAGCTGAGGCAACAGAAGGACGGGGCCGGCGATAAGCCGGCGTACCAGATAATTAGAAGCGGGGTGTACCTGTTATGCCTATTCACCGTTCACATTCTAAGACCAGCTAGTGATGGAAATTGTTTAAGCCGTGATTTCTGGCTTTTTCAGCGATCTCCGGAGCCCAAAACTGCGAACCATCTACCGGTATTACGCGCCAGGAAATATCGATATTCATAATCTCAGCTCCTAGAGGGGGCAAAAAGCAGCGAAACCGTTCAGAACTGGGGCCCACCAACAACGGCAGCTGCGGCGGCAGCAGCAGTAACGGCATAGCAGCGATGGTACTTCGACGTCACCGGCGAAAATCCTCCCGCACTTAGATGCCGAAACCACGCTCGCAGCGGCACGGCGGCCGTTGGCTTCGCTTCCTTTGACGCAAACAAGACTAACGAATACAATATAAAACCCGTTTCCACATCGGAATCCATAATGGACGTCCTTTATATCTCATCCAGATATTTCTGGAGCATCAAAACTAGAAAAATAATCGCCACAGATATAACGGCTCATTTATTTACCGGAAAAGTAGGTCTAAGCGCCGCTAACGTACGGGCGTCACACTAAATAGGCTTCGTCCAGAAACGACCCGAAACGATGTTGTGTGTGTTTCGACAAGATACATTCCTACCTCGTAGGTATGGTCGTCTCGCTTGGGCCGAAAATACTATCACGGAAGCTCGCCTACCGCACCGAGTATGGTGCCGATGACGAAAAAATATTGAAAAAAACAAATACAGCATGCCGCTCGAGGGAATTGCCCTTTTACTTCAGCGCCTGGGGAATAGTCGCGCCCTATCCGCTCGTGTATCCTTATTCCGTACCGTTTTGCCAGAACAACGATTGGTGATATTGATGGTAGCAAGGCATCCGTCACGGGGTGCCCCGTTTGTCCCCACGGCTTACCTCACGTCGCCCTTTAGCCGCAGCATCAGTTCCTTCCAGAGGCACCGCCGCAGGGGGAGATACAGCGACAGCTCCACCTGGCAAGTTTTGGGCGTTCCAAATGTTTGGGCGCGGCGTGTACATTTTTTCCAGGGTAAGTGAATCGACGAGAAACAACACCAACAACAGCACCCGCGCGCGCGAAGGTCTCAAAAACTCCAACTACTTGCTGTAACCGACGCGCAAAACAACCCATCCACTAACCGACGTATAAATAACCCGTTAAGGTCGAAGAAAAAAACGCCAAAACCCCTCTGGTACTACTCGTACTTACTCCAAATTTCTCGCTGTCCACCGGAGATCAGAAGCGTTCCTACCGTACACTGTAATCAAGATAACTCCACCCCTGCGACGAACTTGCGAGCCGATTTTTCTCCAGAACGAGGGCGGCACGGCATGCGCAGCAACGAAAACGGAGGTTATTCGGAATCGACCTCGCCGAAATATTTCCATTTACATAGACTCATCGCTTGACGTACGTGCACTCCCCCCCCCCCCCGCCGTTGGGAGAAGATTAGCTCCGAAATTCGCCCGAGGGGTTGTGTTGTCTTACAACTCGTGTGATACTACGGTAAACGCCGCCGCTTCCGCAAGGGTCTGATTCTTGCCACTCCCCCCCCCCCGAACTTTGATAAAAACTACAAACAAAAAAAACTCTGATCTTGCCTACGAGTACGGTGTATGCTTATGTTGAGCCCATGCGAGTATAGCCCCACCTGGTGGAAGAACCTACCTTCCATGCCCTGGCATACCTATAACTCTAACCCCTGCTCATTTCTGCGTCCCGTAGTGTCGCATTCGTCATACGGTAGTCCCTCCCGGTCGTGGCGGGACACGCCTCACATGGCCGAAGACGACTAAAAGGCGCCCTTCCACTGTTGCGCGACAGCAACGGGATACAACTACGTAGGTAAACCGTGGGCGGCATCAGCGGAAAAACCAAGCCCATCGCTCGTGTTGTCCTATATACGCCTAGTCTACACCTACAGAAGTAACGGTAATACCATATACCTGGTACATACTTCTGCTGCCTTACGTACCTTTCCTTTCTCTTCTTTCCTGCAATGCGTCTCAGTTGCGAATGCTCTGTTTTTCGTATCCAGTGCAGTTGCTTTTGCATTCGCTAATGAGATCGCCTTCTAGTTTTGTCATGCACTTTCTCTGTCTCGTTTTTTTTTACCACATATTTTTGGTACATCTCTCTAGGATGAAGAATCAGCACGGAACACTGGGTTTTGCCGGGTGTCGAGATGGGTATATAGAAAGAACGCTTCAATGTGAAGAACACGCACACACACGCACGCACACACGCATCAACACCCGGAGGAGCGCGGAGCTCGGCGCGCGTGTGTGGTGTCACCTGTCGCCGAACAGCTTTGCGTGTAGCGGCGTCCTTCGCCTCACTGGCGGCGTTCACGTGCGACGTCTCCATGAACGACGACAGTTTCTCCCCGTGTTGCTCAAGTACGAACTCCTGTACACGAGCGGGAGCGAGTGTGGGAGCGAGCGAGCGGGCGAGAGAGCGAGCGTGGCGTCGAAGACAACCCAGACACAACCGGCAAAGGCTTTTAACGATGTCCAACCGTTTGTCGACACAGCCGTAAGCCAAGAGGTAAAAACAACAAACATCCGTGCTCTCTTTTTTACCACAGGACACACATAAACCGCGTCGGTATCGCTGGAGGGGCCAAATATTAAAAACGGGCCTGGAAAATATGGCTCTTGCATTTCCCGGATGCCTGCCTTCCAAGGTGGGACCATATAATGCCGGTTTTGTTGTTTGCGTGTTTGGGGGGTTTCAGGGTCAAAGTTAGGGTGAGACAAATGAATCACGCCGCCTCCTCGAAAAAAATGGCCGACGCCAAAACCAGCATATACTGAAGGTGTGCACAGACATATTTGCAAGTCGGGTGGGAAAATAGGGGTGCCTGGTATCGATCGGTGAATTCACTGCTGCCTGCGGCAGGACGCCACCGGCAAGGCACAGCGCTCGGTAAGGCGCGGCCGAAGTGTGCGCCGACACCACATGGCACCCAAAGTTAAGAGCTACATGAAGGACGAAAACGTAATAATACCCGGCGAGTTGCCTGCTTTATAGTCGGGAATCCGGTGGTACTTTTGTCTCGCGGGTGAAGAGCTGAACAAACGTTAGCTGATTTAAAAAAGACGGCTGATGTTGAGATGTTTGTTTCAAACACAAAAATCGATCCCCTTCTACGCAAGATAGCATGGCACCACCGCCCGATGGCTCTTTACCCTCTCAACATACCACGCACCGGCGCGGCGTTAACAGCGAGCTGTGGATCAAGAGGCAATCCCAACTACAGCTGCGAAATAGCTCCGGACATTTCCTGCAGATCCGCCACAGCCACACCAAACCAGCAAACCAGCAAGGCAGCGTACAGCATCGCAAAAAACACTACCTTGTATTGTTCTAAGGCGTGTGTTTCGAACCTGAAGGCTTCCTAGACGCGATGAGGTAGCCCTCATCAGTGATGCCACGTCGGGAGCGATCCGCAGCTCATTGTCGAAATCTCGCATTAAAACATCCTGCCCCGTTCGATCGACAAGAGAGTTGGCGGAAGCGATTTCGGAAAGCGTTAGGCCAGGAATTATTCACCCAAACGGTCGAGGTTACAATGTAACGGGTGCGATAAAGACCCATCATGGGACTGTCGCCGCACAAAACCCGTCTTGGAATAACCAACCGTGAAGATACGTGTTATTTTATCCAACAGCGCCACCTGCCAAAACTCATAAAAGCAGAACGCGTCGGCCGAACGACTCAGCAAACATCAGCGTAACGCACTATCATACAAATGCACCACAGCACAGAACAGCAGAGCCCAGCCTAGCCTAGCCCAGCACGACACAGCAGTACCCCACACCACACCCCTCCACCCCACCCCTCCCGACACCCTATCCCCACCCGACAGCAGGCAGTACAACAACTACACCACGTCACACCCCACGCCCCACATCCCACACACCACCACTTCAGGACACAGCGGGAACCACGCCGCCGCACTTTGGACGTCGGTTTCACCCAAAGGCACCAGGAAAGAAGCCAAGGGGCCGATCACACGGGCCCACCCCCTCCCCATCACAACACCAACAGAGGGCACCGTACCCGCCGCGGCGCGGCGCAGCGCAGCGCGTCTCTCACCTTCATCCTAGCAGCGGGGGAGTCGGCCTGGTTGAGCAGCTTGTAAAGCAGCAGTTCCCCTCGCTTCTGGTCGCAGAGCATCGGCGGAAGGGCGGCTTCCGCTCTAGCCAGGCCCTTCGGCATTCCCAGGAAGTCTTGCACCAGACGCAGAGCGCCAGCGCACCTGCAGCCAAACAAGGAGGGGGGGGGGACAAAGCAGCAGGGACTGTGAGCAAGGCATGCCTTGGCTGAGCTTGACGGTTACTGGTAGTCGATATATTGGTAGGGTGCCGAAGTAAGCCAACCTAATTGTCCTTATTTAGCACTCTACCAGGGACGCATGACAAACAGAAAAAACCCTTAGACTACGAGGTACACCACATTCCTGAAAAGGTAAAAAACAAACAAACAAACGAACGAACGAACAAGCAAGCAAGCAAACAAGCAAACAAGCAAGCAAACAAGCAAACAAGCAAACAAGCAAACAAGCAAACAAGCAAACAAGCAAACAAGCAAACAAGCAAACAAGCAAACAAACAAACCAGTGGGGTGGGGGATTCTGGACGAACATACGAAAAAAGTTTTTTTTTCCCCCAAAGCTTTTGGTTAACTTGGTTTAGTATACCCCCTCAAGTAGTACCCTATTAATAGTATGCGACACGCGTTAAGAATTTGCAGCTAAGTATTTGCTCAGCAAGGAACGCCACTCGAAAACCCTATACAATATCAGTAACCCTTAAGAGCCTATAATCACCGTTGACATCACAATAAGTCGCGAGGTTTTGTCAACATATGACATACGAGACTCATAATATGTGTAGCGTACTGTAGTGGTCTCCTCATTGAAAACCGGACGATGCCACTCAAAGCCACTATTAATACGTGTCATGCCTCCGAAACAAACCACCCCCCCCCGCAAAATTATTAGCTGGGCAGCGTAGGCCGCACAGAGCACAGCTGGAGACGCGTCCTCGCGAAAATAGTGGTTGATGTTCTCGATGGGCTACCGTCTCATCAACCCTCCGGTAGCGGGAAAACAATACAGCACACAAAAGCGGCACCTCTTTAGCTTCTGAGGCGATGCAATACCGTCTACGTAGCTTTTGTGCGTTTCTTCCTCTCGCGCTTGGCGTTTGCTCGCCGACTCGCACGCCTCCCCGAAGCATCCACGTCGCAGCGCAGCCAGCACACCCCTTTCACCTACCTCGGATCTAACGACGCGTAGGTGCCGAGCAGAGCGAGCGCGCCGTGCAAGAAAGCCTCCAGCCCGACCACGCGCTCCTCGATAACCCCCGCCCCGACCCCGGGCTCGCCCTGCAAGAGCGTGGACACCGGGCGCTTGGGCGGAAATGGGAGGTCCGCTATCGGCGGCCACATGACGAGGAGCTCTTGGTGGATTTCGCTGAAGCACCGCGAGGCGACGGGAGAGAGAGCGAGGGGGTTGGGGAGTGCATTAAACAATAGCCCCAGCGGTATTCGAATCAACCAAGAACGCTGCGAACAACAAAGCGCTGGGCAGTAAGGATGGGAACCTCGATTCTAGGGGGGGGACACATACTGCTATGCAATGGATGGAACAATCGAGTCTAGGGGTACAAGATAACGTTGTAACATGGTGGGCGCACGCCCTTTCCACCAATTGAGGTTTGCGACAGCTCCCACGTCACGCCGCCCTCGTCCCCTCCCAGTATCGTACATCACCAAACGCAGTACTGCGGTATATACACACCCTTGCAGCCTATAAACGATTAATGCAAAACAACCGCCGCCGGTTCCGCCGATGCAGAAACAAACCGCCATGGCCCCAACACGACCCCGCGATTTTTCGACGTTTCTTTCGCTGTGGAAAGCGCGGTTCCACGCCCATATAACACGTCGCCGCGGCACACCTGAAGTCGCTGTAGCGCGGGAAAACCAGCCACTCGCGCCCCGTAGCGACGTCCTCTGCCCGGAGGACGTAAAGCACGGTCACGCGGCTACCCGGGGCCGGCGCCGCGGCTGAACCCGCCGCTTCTCCGGTCGCCGGCGGTCCCCAAACCGACGAAACCTTGACCGGTTCGACGGTAAACCTGTCACGCCATGTGATGTCATCATTCCAGCGCCAAAACGTTAGCGTAAAAATCAAACGACATGGTCAATCTCCAAATGCAACGACGAAGGCAATAATACAACAATCCCACAACAATGTCAGTAAAAACAATGTCAGCATATACCCTCAACGACAATATCAATATGGGTAGCTGAACGTGTCCGCGTCGTTGGCATTGAGGTGGCAACAGGTTGTCTCAAAACAAACGCCAGGGATTGCGGCCAAAACCACGGGTGCTGCCTTTTGCTTGTCACACCCCTGCAACTCCCGCAGGGTTCCCCGCACGTACATAGAACAACCTTCTCCCCCCCCCCTCCCCCTCCCCGCCATCACCCTCCCTCATCCCCCCGCCTTCCGCCCATACACAAAAGCACCCTGTTATCCCTTTCCCCCAAGAGTCTTACTGCTAACACTTTTTCGACAGCAGCAGCAGGCCTTCGAAACAACTTACTGGGCGCGCAGGCACCGCACGTAGAGGGCCTCCCTCAAGCCCTTCACTTGCAGGACCAGCGAGTCCAGCTGGGCGGAAGCGGCGGACTTGAGCAGCGAAGGGACGGGGGCGGCAGTCAAAACGGACAGGTGAGCCGGCGGGCGCGGAGGCTCTGGCGGCCCCATCGTTGTCCCCTCCTCCCACGCCATGCGTCGCAGAACCAAGCCCGCGATGGTGTATCGCTCCACGCTCGTGAGGACACTACTTGCGGTGAATTTTGAAGGAGCAGTGTGGGCGAGCGGGCGGGCGGGCCGGGGATGGGGAGGCATTGGTTCCGCGCTTTCAAACGCCATGGGGGTTGCGGGTATACGTCTCGCGGTAGGCATGCTGCAGCGAGCAACAGCAGCAGCAGCAGCGCGCATCAGCAGTGCGCATTAGCAGTGCGCATCAGCAGCAGCAGCAGCAGGGGCATGCAGCACTACACCTAGCCTTTAAACAGGGCAGTGCTTGCCGCGCGCCGCTTGACGAACAAGTGCGCAAACAAAACAAAACAAAAAAATACGTATTCGTACGCGTTCCCTTTCCAAGAACGAAACCTCGAACAACATCATACCTGGTTACTATTTGCGTTATAATTTCCGACGCTTCCATCCAACAAAAACAACGTTTGTGACTTTTCTTCAAGTAAGAGACGAGCAAAGACGACGCCGTGTGGCGATCACCATCCACCCACGCCAAAGGCAGGCAGTAAAAAGAGATTTTTCCATGGCGACGCCATCTCACCCAGCTTTCCTAAGCTGCGCCGTCCGCCACATTAGCTCCGTCACGATCGGGCAGTCTCGCCCAGGGAGAAGGTTTCGTCGGGTGGACGGGTTGACCACACGGGAAATCTAAAGCACAGGTCGTTGGCGAGGTCCCCGCCGAGCACGAAATCAGGCGCAGCCAGAGAAGCAGGGCACGAAAACCGTGGAACAGGCACAGCAACGGAAAGGCGGGAGGTGTTGTGTCATTGTACTTGTTCTGTGCAATGCTGAGAACACCCGCCAGTAATGAGGCACTGCACGCGACCCAATCAAAGGTGCAGGTACGATGTACAGCATGTAGATGGCGTCTTGGTCCGTTCCATGCTGATAAGTTGTTCAGTACTCTCCAGGGGCGAAGGATGGGGCTGGCCAGTGGCCGGGATAGGTTTATGTACGTAGGCACGCAAGGTGATAGGCCTCAACACTACAGTAGACTACTGCACGGCGTCTATATGTAACACGATCAGGGAAGTCCAGCAAGTCAAGCGGTAGAGTGCGGGAGCCACCGGAGACATACACCGAAATATCTATCCCCTGGACGAACATGCACCACCACCTTTATGTACTCCCGGACCGTTACATTGCCCCTCACACGTCGAGTACATTTCACTGACATTGGCTGGCTGGATCGAGCGAAGAGCAGCGCCTCACGCGAAGCCGCATGTGACCAGCGAGGACAAAGCAAGCACCGAACTCTTGGTAGGGTGTCAGCAAAGACTCTCTCGTTCCCCACCCCCGTCTGCTCTGACTCCTCAAGCTTTGGTCGAAAAAACACATTTTGAAACCCTGCCTGCCCGCCCGCCCCCCCCCCCTCCTGGCACAATAAATCACAAGACGAAACTACATATAGCAATACACCACGCACGCGGAATGAGGCAACATCCACCACCTAAAAAACACAACACAAAAAACACAAAAAAAAACAGAACAAAACCAAAACGAAACAGTCGGCCGACCTGAAGCTTGACAAACCCTGCCAGGGTGATCGCCTTGGCGAGGAGCGCCGAGGTGTGACGGAGCCCCCTCTCGAGGGGCTCGTAGTTGATTCCGTGGATGACGTCGCCGACGGCCACACCGGCCTGCTCGGCCGCGCCCGGGGGTTGCCCCGGCAGCTTGCGAAGGTCCTGGAGAAAAAAAAACACGGGCCACGAGAACCAAAACAGGAGCACCGATAACTCACAAAAAACGCAAAAACAAGAACCAGTCTGATCTGGAAATATACGGTACTTTTTTTAAAATGTATTGTGGGCATCGAAATGTAGTTTGACATTTTCGATCAGATTGGTACAAATAGTGAAGCACAACCAGCGTCTACGGTCCCGCGGTAAGCATCGTGCATCTACAGTTGGCTACGTAGGGTGCGGGGAGGGGGGGGCGGTTTGCTCGATTCGTTGTTGTGTGCATTCTCTCCTTCTTTGGGGGCGTCCTTGTCTGCTGTATACTCGTACTCCGGTGACATTCCGTCGACGCATTGGTTCGTATATAGTTTGGGGTCAATGAGGCCTCTCTGCTGCGATCAGCCTGAGATTCACACACCCAGGACTACTACCCCCGCGTTGATTCGCCTGTAACCAACGCGGCACAACGCGGCACCTCGTCGCAGAGAGTAGATACCCTGGAAAAATAAAGCACGACGACGTGCACGAAACTGACGGCGTTGTGGTGGGCGTGTGCCCCGCACAACGATGGGCGGGCGGGGTGGTCTTTTTTCCCCCTACGTAACCTCTTTCTACTCATCCGGGCTGTCGTCGGTCGGTCGCGAGGCGAGTGCTTGTCGTTTGAATCATCTCGATTTCTCTGTACAGCCCGGAGGCTTTTTCCACCACCGGGGACACACTACATGCGCCCCCCCTTTCTAATTTCTAAGATCCCGTACTTAGCGGTTTACATTACATCGAGGTTAGTTTCGCAGCGCGTCCGATACGTGGTGTTAACCGGTTCCAGCCCTCGCCACACGGAAAAATCGCGCAACGAGCTCCACAGCAACCAGCTCTCGGTTCGTGCTTTGTTCGAGGGCACAATTGCCGGTCCTCCTTTTGTCGTAAGCACTACGTAACCATTTCAGTGCTCACGCTGTACACTGCTGCTGTAGATATCCAGAAAGAGTCACGCACGGTGAAGCAGCGGCGTCCTCGAGCCCCTACCAACCTCTAAAACCACAGTCAACCATAGTAATTTCACCAAACATTCCACTACTCCCTGTTTTCTGAAGGTCCTATTGACTCCGGCGCTACGCATCAAAAAAAGGAAGAGTCAAGCGGGCAAGCCATCGTTCACCTCGACGAAGACAGCGCCGCCCCCCAGCTCCTTCACGGTTATCCCTAGCGACATGGACCCTCCGGTGGGCACGTCTATCGTGAAGGTCATCAGACCGTCGTCGTAGCCGCCCGGGCCGCCCCTGCCAACGCTACCGGCACCGCGTTTCGCCCCGTTGCCGCCGGAGCTGCGCCTGCCGTCATCACCGCCGCCACCGCTGCCGCCGCTACCGGGCCCAAAGAGATTGACGGCAATATCAAGCACGGCTGACATGCTGACCCTCGGCCACGCCGAAGCAGCCGGACGCTGTGGTCGCAAAAAAAAAGAAGCGTCAAACGTGCCGAAACGAAGTTGTTCGTATCAAAGAAAGTGTGCTTGCGAAAAAAAGGGGGGAAAATTCAGCCCAACCCCAGAGGATCGAAGCTGGTTGTATAAGGAATTAATTGTACTCGCGAAAAGGGCGGGAAAACAAAAAACAAAAAAAGCAGCCGAACCCTTGCGCCCGGAATAGTTGGAATACTTCGTATACTTGGTGCTTGAACGGGCTGCATCCTTGCCGATGCAAGGCACACGCTTCAGACCACGCACAATAACGATGTGTGGACCCCAAAACCCACAACAATGGTTCTCGCCGTGCGCAGCTCGGGCACAGGCTGCAGCCCACGTTTGCATAGCACGGGGAACAGGTGTTTGCTAAACAAAGCTTCAACAACGTAGCAGGCGAAACGTTGACAACGAAGCGCAGCAGCAGCAGCAGCAGCAGCAGCAGCAGCAGCAGCGTCACGAAGCAACGCGCCCGCCAAGTCACCAAGACAACATCACAACAGCTACGAGTAGTGCGATCTATACTCCCGGTTTTGAACAAGAAAACGGGACGCGAACCAACCAAACACCGTACATCGGCCATCTACGTGGACACCCGTCCCCACCCCTAGGACCGACGCCGGGGGCATCATTCCATCCGTCACCTCTTGGGGGCCCGGACCGCCCCCAGTCTTCCGTGCCGCCCCCCCAGCAGCTCTGGCACGGCCTGCCCTTGCGGCATTCAACGCGGCTGTTGCAGCTGTGTGCGCTATATTGCCGCCCCAACTTCTACGCGCAGCGGCAGCAGCAGCAGCAGCACCACCACTACCACGACCACGGCCGCTAGTGGGGGTGGAGGCTTGGAGGAACTCGGCGCGCGATTGTCGCGCTCCGCCTGCTGCCCCCATGTCGCTGGCTCCCCTCGCGTTGAGAGGGTGTCTCTGGTAAGCCGGAGAGGACAGCAACGCCTGACGAATTTCTTGCGCAGCTTGGACGTGCCCGACCTGTCCAAAATATTTGTTTTTCGTGACCGGCCGGCCGGTCGGCCGTCGCAAGCAGAGTTGCACACGGGGGGGAGTGATATGTAAGGGGAATACATTTATTTTAATAATAAAATTGCTTACAAGTATATACGCCAGCTGTGAGTTCTCGACCCGATCGCGTGGATGGTACGCAACTATTCAAGCTGCGTGAATTAACATCGGGCAAATAGTGGGGGGGGGTGGCAAAACGGAAACAGTTGCATGGGCGGAGGAGGCATGCGTGTTCGGGGTCGGGGGGGGGGGGGGGGGGGGCTTCTCTCCGAACAATCTGTGCTTGGGTTGCCTTATTTGGTGGCCAGACAGCGAGCTCACAGCTGTTTAAAAAAAAAAATGTTTTCATAAATATACTTTGGGCTCAGATTACCTACCACCTATGAACGTTTCCATAACATCATGGGAGACAACCCCAACGCCTTATTCAGCGGTGCCGCCCACGCCGTGCTGCCTAACCGGTGCCGTCCAGAGGGGTGCGGGGGAAGGGGGGGCGGGGGCTCGCGTCACACATCGGCGGCGGCACACTTAAGAACAGCTCTCACCATTACGCTGTTGACCCCGAGCATCGCGTGCCAGTGCTTGTCTTGCCTCTCCACCCCTTCCCCGCTCCCCGACGAATCACGACACCATTCTTCGGTGTCGCCCGCTCGCACCCACCCATCCTCTTCCTCGTCTGCAGCCGTCAGGTCTTCTGAGGAACGCGGCTGGATGCAGAAACGGCGTCAGCAGGGGTGGGTGGGTGGGTCGATGGGTGGGTGGGGTGGTGGGCGGGTTACCGGTTGGTCAAGGGTCTCGTGTGCTGCGTGCAAGGCACCTGGTTGCTAAATACGCGCATCATCCCGGAAGGGAAGAATGGATGCGAAAGGGCGGACGAGAGGTGATTTCGCAGTCCCCCAGCAGCAACGCCACGAAAGGTAGCGTGCACTTCGGCCCGAACAAGACACAAGAGTCGCACGCACATTTGGGTTCCGGAGCACGCACCTGCGTACCACTGTTGCTGTAGAGATAGATACCTGTCACTTCAGAGTCGTTGCTGAAACAACGAGGTCTGAACGAGCAAGCAGGGCACATACTTTGTATTCCACCGCTGTAGTTCGTCCGCTAGATTGTTCCGATTGTTATAGTCCCTACCTCATTCGCCACTGATGACATTCTCCCTTCGGGTACGTACGTACGTACGTACGTGACGCTGTTCGTCAACTCCATTCTGAGAAGAGAAACACGTAAATAATGCCGTACTCGTAAGGCGGTTCTAGTTTCGTTCAGGGGGTGCGATGGTTCCTCTCGGCACTCGTTTTTTGCGACAACAGAAAAGAGTGCCAAAGTTGAACATTTTTTTCCCCCCGGAAAGCTCTCGACCAGACTTGTCCAAAAGTGCCCTGTTCGGCATTAGCAACGTTAACCTTCCCGTACCTGGAAAAGACGATCGTTAAAAACCGATTGCACCTCTGTGCGAAACCAATGCGCTCTGCGTTACGTACGTTAAGGCCAATTCTGCTGGCCAAGCGGACGGGCTCACGCCGCTAGACGAGCCGCGAAAAACAAACAAGAGAGCGGGGCTTGTCACCATCATGACTCCTTAAGGATTGTAAGCAGTTCCTCCTCATGGGTAGCAGTCGCAGCCGAATTCGAAGGCTGTGTCGCGGCTGTTTTCGTGGGCTATGCCCCAGGGCATTTTCTCAGGCTGTCAGGCGCTGGGACTACTGCACGCATGATGTCTACCTCTAGTAGGGCGGCTTGGAGGGCTGGGCTTGGGGTATTTTTTCCGCTCGACCGAAAAAGGAAAAGATTATCATGGGACGACCCATGGGAATTTGTGCTCCCATGGGACAACCCATGGGACGACCCATGGGACGACCCATGGGAAGACCAATGAAATGATCCACGTCCCGCGGGACATCCCCCATGGAGACCACAATCCCCCCAAGGCTTGCCACATGGGTAAGCTACTATCGCGTACTTAGTACCAGGTACGAGTACACAGGCAACACATGTTAGCCTGTCCGTGTGTTTTTTTTTGCCCTGCTTCGTTTTAAGCTCAACTGCGCCGGAACCACACTCGACGCCCGCTCAAGCAAGCACGCATATGCCCATTGCGCTATTCTGCCCCCCGGAAAAGAAGGAGCGAATAATACCGAATGCCATGTGGCCCGAAAGAGAAAAATAAAAACAAAGCAATCTGGACTTAGATTATACTTCAAATGGTCCACGGTAACGTGCGCAAGCCCTTTTTACTATGCACAGCTCCCGGTTACCTTACCTGCTGCAGGTTGCGAGGAGTAACAACCGGCAACACGGACTGGAAAGCAACAGCACTGGTTCCTGGTTCCATCTTTGCAAAAACAGCTCACCACATGAACTGCAAACGATGTGATAAAAGGCGAGGGGGAGTCTGGTCGTGATATCGTTTCTGACGGAGATGTCGGTCGCAAAATTCGGCGACGCGTACTCGACGAAAGGTATGACACGAGAGTAGAAAGCTTAAGCTTGCCTAGGGTGGGCAGCTACACAGAGCTAGGTGGAACACAGACGAGGTATACACGTACCTGGTACCGAGCAGCAGAAGAATAGGGATGCGACGATTTCCTCCTTCTCTCGTCGACCACCAACACAAAGTACACGTAACAATGAAACCTGTACTACGGTACTACTGTACGGTTGTTCTCCGCTGTACGAGTACTGACGTACTGACTACTATCAACATTGCAGTAGACTACTGTTTCGTTACTAAAATAAGCACAACCGCAGTCGCCGACGGAAAAGTCAACTAACTGAAGCGGTAGCGTAAAATTAAACGTATCCATCCCCCATCCCCGGGGTTTCCGGGTGACCCTAATCTCTAGGTATGTTTCGGTACAGCAGTCACATAGTTACGTCGCAAAATATTGGCACCACGCTTGATTTGTGCCTAAGCAGAGAGCGGTGTGGGTGTATCAGCTTGGTGCTTCATATCTACAGCAGCTTGTGATTCTCTCGAGCTTGACCGCCCGCAGGCTCTCAACAGAGGTCTACATCTCGACTGTGGCGTGCTGCAGTGGTCGAAAAAACAACATCCCTAAACAAAAACATTTGCACAATCGCTTCCAGGCAGCTACAGCTGTCCGCAAACACCCACAGCCCACGAAACTTGGAGGCACACTCCTTAGGGGGGTGTGTGAGGGCATCGGGTGTGCACCAGACAGCAGACGTAGACAGCCAGAAACGACTCACGAGGTGTTTTCGTGAACTCGAAGTTGCGAGCCAGTACGACGTAGCACAAAATAAAATCGGAAATCGCTTAACCCCTTAAGAACTGGTCCCACGAATTTGGGGACAAACTACTTGGAATTAGTGTGGGACAAGTTTTTCAGTTCTGAATGGGTTAATGTTTCGTTTACGCGCCGGCTATTACCATGGCACCATGGCTATGTACACCATCGATGAAAAAAACGACTTCACCAAACGTTCGCTGGTCTCCTCGCGAATCGTTTAAAAAACTTAAGCCGACGTCGTACCCGAAAAACACGCGTACCAGGAAGTTTTGATCCCGTGAGAGATACCAGGTACTACGATATATTTCGTATCTCTCTTCTTTTTGGCGTTGCCCTTCTCTTTAATGAGGGATGGATTCTTTTAAGTTTCCGAATTCGGGAGACGAAATTCGGCTAAAACAAATGGCAAAAAAGGCAAAAAAAAAAAATGCCTGGGCTGTTGTTTGCAAAATCCCTTACGTACTCTTATCTCCACGTCGTTTTATATTCTGGCCAAACGTATACTCGCGCCTACTCGACAACAGATACATGAGGATTCCACCACCGTGGCCTTATAGAGTCAAAGAGCACCACGGGTCACGCTCACGTTTGGAAGAGGTTATCCCTCTTCGGCGGTAGTTTGATGTCGGCATGCTGTGGACAACCGAGATATACCATACGTTACAGGCTTGCCGCACGCTTGCCACGAGCGTTTGTTTTTTACGTATATGATACCTGGTGTATGATACCAGATACAAGGTTCTCCTTCGGGATGTTGTTCTGACTTGAAATCTCGGGGGTGTCACAGTGGGAGCATCATCGCCATCACCTACTGTAGTTACCAGACATTTGCCTCCGAGTACTGCTGTATACTGCTGTGTAGCAGGATGAGGCTCGAAGACGTGTGCTTGATTATGAAGTTGTACGAGGAAATGTGAACCTAATTGTTGCATGTGTATCTCCTCTTGAATACTGCACACACATATATACGAACACAAAAAAGCACCGTGGCTGTCACAAAGGCCAAAGTGTGGAAGCGCTGGTGCTGTTGTACCACTGTTGCACCGCTGCTGCTGCTGTCGTGTGTAGCCGTGGCTGCGCGTTTGCTCTTTACAATAAATAAATAAACACGTCAGCCTGCATCAGCTGTGAAGTCTCCCGACCGGCCGATATTCAGCTTTGCTAGCTGAATGGTGCTTTCGAAATGCGGAGCAAGTGTGCGTTCGAATCATCCTTGTCCTTTCCTGCCGAGATTACGTGTAAAATGTGTTCGTCCCTACTTCCTAGATCGACAGGAAACACGGCGCACGCACAGGCACACACACACGATGTGCACCGCCCGCAACCGTAACCAACAGGAAGAGCTTGATGTGCGACTGCTGTTATCCCGTGGCTGCTACACAGTAGAGAGTTCCATGGACAGTGTAATCGGAGATGATACAGAAGCAGTAGCAGCAGCCAGCAGCAAAGCAGGGCATAATCTCAAAATAAGGAGATTTGTATTGTCGTGGCAATCTCTACGTACGAGGCTCGGCAGAAACAGGTTCCGTACGTGGTTACTTGCCAGTTTTTGCTGCGACTTTGGACGCCCAGAGCACGCTACGTACACGGACCTCGGCCGTGGCCCAAACTCGAGAGGCGCGGGTACACGCGAGTACACGCGGGTCTCTTGCGTGCCCCGCGGCCGAGAGCGCGGGAAAAAAAGACCCGCGGCCGGAAGAGGTTCGTACGAATCGTGGCCGAATGCCCCCCAAAAAAGTCGATTTTGTACATACACGCGCTCGTAGTGCGGCACAGCGCGCAAGCCGCCAAGCCCTGGGGGGTGGAAATACACAACAAGCAAAACCCCCCGCAAATAACAACACTGGAACGGCCGCATTTCCCGCGTGAAAAAAAACCCCTACTCTGTAGATACAACAGCCGCCGACGCCTTGTCAATGGTACGAAGTGATGATGCCACGGTAAGCAAACTACTGCTCGTACAGCAGTAGTAGTAGGAGCTGGAAATACAGCAGCAGTACGATACCGGTACTGCCTGTGCCTGGTAAGGTATATTTCGGGTAGGGCCCACCAACAACAGACACCTTATCTGAGCGAGCCTTACGTACATACGTATAATAGAACCTTTAATTGTGAGACCATCCTTGAACAACCTTGAGCACATGCAAGTATATAGGATTTAATGTAGCGTTCGTCGCTGAGCACAACATTCTTGGGAGCGTCCCACCAAAAGCGAGCCTGGCGTTCTTAATGGGTTATTTCTTATGATTCGTGTGCATTACCAGGTATATAACCAGGTACCAGTATGATATACCAGTATAATAGTACGAGTACCTCCTATATACTTGACCGCGGGTATATCATATCATGCGTGCAGCAGCAGCAGCAGCAGCAGCAGCAGCGGTATGTGCGACGACCACGTGTTGTTTCGTTCTTTCAGGGCGTTAGGCGCTCGCCCGCCGGCAAGAAAAACAACGCCACGCATCATATCACATCATATCAGATGTACATACCACAGGCGGTACTCGATGATACAGCAGACAGCATACCTGGCATATGTGTACCAATACCACCCATGCAGAAGGTTACCAGTAGTTTACCAGATAGAGATGTACCGAGGGGGTACGTACTCACCAGCAGGTATATTACAGCTCTTTGCAGAGCTATTTAAAAATACCCGAGGGGGTTCGTATATAGCGGTGTTTACACTGGGAACCCAGAAACTGAAGGGCCTTACCTCGACACGCAATGTCCTGGGAGTGGGCGGGACGGACAGGTCCACAAGGCCGTGCCTGGCTAAGGAGGTTCTCAGCACTGGGATGTCGTTGTGGAACAACAGCTCCGGCGCCGCCGTCTCGACATTAACATTTGCTCCTGGCATTGGATACTCCAGCACGCGCCCGCAGCAGCAGTAGGCCTCCCTTTTGCGATGGCCGTTCAAGAAAGCTCTTCATCTAGGGCAGTTGCACCACTATATGAGGCAGCTGTAGCAGCGGGCCGCGGGGGGGGGGGGGCGTATAGCGTATAGTGAGCATCCGCAGACACAGGGAGGCATCAGAGCAAGGGGACTCAGCAAGTGATTACGCGGGCTGCGGGCTGACTGCTCCCAACACACGACGAGCTCGCTGCTACCCTATCGGATCGCTGTCGCGCACTGACTTGGTGCTCCAGCTTACGTGATCTCCGCATCAGACTCAACAGGTCCGTCACCTTCTCGCCAAGAAGATGCAGCATGCGTACAGGGCGGGTGAACGGCCTCCGGAGAACAGGGGGTCACCACACCGCGGTGTTGCGACCGCGGCCCTCAGGGTACTAAAAGGAGTTCTATACATCAACCGAGGCGTAATTTTTTTAAGAATATATTGGGTAACCCATGTTTCCATCCCCTACTCCGACGCCCAGGCACCATCGCACAGGCCACGAGAGGACGACATGCCGAAACAAGCGGAGAGAGGACGCACGACGAGATGAGACCATTCTGGAACATATTCCAGCCAGCTGAGAAGCCCCAGGCTGCAGTGGGAGAGGTGGGGCAGCGGAGGCTCTCTGTGCTTGCGTGTAGTTTTCCTCGCACGAATAGTGACCCTCTTTGCTGTTGGGAGGTATCATACGTACGATATGAACGATGAAATCAGCAGGGCTTCTGTATTGTGCGATCCAGTCGTGGCTCTTGGTCAGAATCAATAAATCTCAGCTCAACCATAAGCTCGTCATCAAGCCTTAGGTTACAGTGAAGACACGGCCTTCACACGCCCCTGCTCCGCGCAGATTGGTTACAGCAGTATCACGATCCGTGGTTAGTTTCCAGGTATACTGGTACCTGGTACGTACCGATTCATATTCATAGCTAACGTACAGGTAAAGGTAAAGAGCTTCACGTGATCTGATAGTACGTACGTAGCTCTCGAGCTAAACGGTAACACATCAGGTGCGACGTACGACTCTATTCCCTGTCCAACATATTCTACCAGGTACTTGATACAGCTGTACGAATGTATGATAACGCTGCTGCTCTATCTCGAGGCCATAGGACGTTGCTTGTTGCTTGGGTGGGACGTCGGCTCGTTGGCGTAATTTGTTTTTTTTGAAGTTAGCCACTCACAGCAGCAGTGGTCCTTTGGCTTAGACCTTGCGCCCTGCGGTCATCTGTGCTGTCGCTCGGTCAACAGAGCGGATACGTAACCGCCGTGCTATTCATAGCTCTGCTATTTTACAGCAGTAGCTTTGCTGCTACGAACACGGTACTATTCACATGAGTACCTCTAGACTCATTCTACAGCTGCTCTTTTTTGGTGTGTGTGTGTCGTTCATTCGCATATTCGACGTCTGTGCCAGCCATGCCTGGAACATACGGGTCGTTACTTGCGAAAAGAGCGGCATCGCCTGGACGCCCCCCCGCCTGGGAGATTGAAGGTTGGGCTTTCGATCTTGCCGTCCTCGTGTCGGTCGTGTTTGGTCGCGCCGTAGCCCCCGGCGTAGGCTCATCAACGTCGTCGGCTGCCTACACGAGCTTAACAAACAATAGCAGTACCACAGCTCTGCCGCAGCAGCAGCAGCAGCAGCAGCAGCAGCAGCAGCAGCAGCAGCAGCAGCAGCAGTGGCTGCTGCCAGCCTTTATTTGCCCTGCCAGTGTACGCGGGTGGTCCCGCAACTCTTGTCACGACGCGCCCGTAGCGGCAGTCAATAAGCGCCACACCTTCGGTTCAATTGCGTATACATGTATTTGTACAACTATTAAGTTACGAGCAAGGGGGGGTTTAGCATTTTGACGGCGCCAACAAATAGGGACCCCTTTCGAGTTGCCTGAAGCGCCCGACGTAACGCCGTCTATGGGGCCAACGCGCACAAGTTGACTACCTGGTACGACATATCTACATTTGTAAACAACCTGCTGCGCGAGTTCCTAGCGACAGCTCAAACCGTCTTACTTACTGTACGAGCAGCAAGTGTCCCGTGCCCGCAGGAAGTTGTATTGACTTCCGACAGCACGAATCTCGAAACTCGGGGTACCCTTACACCCATCGTAAGGCGACATGTACTCGTAGCAGCTGGCGAATGAATCACAAGGTAAACTGCGGCCACGAAATGTCTCTCTCTCTCGCTCGCTCCTCTAACCTCCTTCTCGAACCCGCGCCCAACGCGGACGTTGTCTCCTTCTTGACTCCCACATCAGAAGCACGCTGTGGGAAACACCAGCCCCCCGCAGCCCCTGCACGAACCCCGGTCTCCAATCTTCCAGCGGTACCCGCCGCGGAAGCAAGAATGGGTGTTTGCGGGGAACGCCGACGGTCGGCACCTCCAGTCACTGTGGCAGAACGTGAAGGCCGGCGACGGACAACCGATCGCCAGCCGCGCTGGCTTTCTCGCCTTCGCAACGGCTCTGAGACGGGCTTTAGAGATTTCAAGAACAACCGCCGTCACGGCGACGGTTTGTGGCGATGGCAGGACCGTTGGTGTTGAGGCTGACCCCGTCCCGGCGACGCGGTTGGCGCCCTCTTGGCCGCCCCAGCACGAAAACGATTCCGAGCCTTCGCGGTCTGGGCCCGCTGTCGCCGCAGTCCCGGCTGTCGCCGTGAGTGCGCGAGGCATCCCGACCGACGTGGTCCGAGGCCTCATGCAGGCAGTGCTATCTGCCTCGGTCTGCCGTTGCGGCCGAGAGGTGGCGGCGGACCCCCCTGCCGGACTAGGATGCCCGAAGCATGGGCTTGCCGCGCTCACGTGGGCGCGGGTTCTACCGAGCGGCGGTTTGCATGCGGAAGACATGCGCGGGGGCGGGGGCGACACGAAGGAAGCTTGGCTTGGTGATGGTGGTGTTGGTGGTGGCGTCGGTGGCGTCGGTGGTGGTGGTGGTGGTGGTGGTGGTGGTGGTGGTGGTAGTGGTGGTAGTGGTGGTAGTGGTAGTGGTAGTGGTAGTGGTGGTGTCGGTGGTGGTGATGGTGCCACCAACGACGGCCGTGGCACAGCAAGTTCAAATTTGGGCGGCAGAGCAAGGAGGTGCATGGTCAGTGGAACAGGGCGATGGCGAGCGTGCTTGGTCGAGGCTCTCCGCGCTCTCTCGATGGCCTGTCGATGGCCCCACACACGGGAGGAGTTGGCGCGGCATTGTCGGGGAGGACGCGGTGGCATAGCGAAGGGGCTGGGCTTGCTGTGCGATGCTCTGTGCGTTCGGGTGACTGAGCTAAGGCGGCGACGGCAAGGGCCGTTCCGCCGCTCGACTGTCGCGGCAGGCGCGAACGCCGACCGGTAAGAAAAACATGGCATGGAATGATCTTGAGAGTTAGTTATTTGTTCCAAGGTGAAGTCCTTCTCCCGGGCAGATGGCGGAATTTCCGATGTGTCGTTCTCGTTCTCGTTCTGCTGCAGCCCCAATGTTTTTACGTATTTTATACCTACTTAGTACCCGACCTTAAGCTCTCATATCGTCCCTCGCTCACCATGCTCGGCTTGGGGCTTTCGTCTCCGGTTTGTCTGGTGTCAAATACGCTTCGGATTTTTCACGACAGAAATCCTTGGATGTTTGTTGCGTGCTACGTTCTTTTCGAAGAAAGGGGGCGAATCCCCAACTAGCCGACCTGACCTTACCCATTCGTTTCGCCGGTCGTGTTTCGCCAACCTGAAAACCTTTTCCCGCCTCCTGCCATTCAGCGCCCGGCAAGACCTGCTGTTTTTTGTTCACTGCTTGGTGCCTCTGGGTCGAATCGTGGCAGACAGTGCCCCCGCTGCGATGGCTTGGTACGGTCTGGTGAATGGCAACACTCTGGCGGGGACCGGGTTGCCGCGCCACCCTTGGGTCGGTAGCGCTAGCGGCGGCGATGGCGGCGCCGGCGGTGTCCCAAGATGTGGTACGTCTACCGCTGCCGAAACCGCCGATGTTGCGCGAAGGCCGAAGGTTGACAACGTGGCGGTGGGCGGAGAAGACCTCTTCACACCAACAAACGTCGAGAAAGCTGAGAAATGCGACGCACACAATCCGGACATGGACAGCGAGGAGGCGAAGTTTACCGCCATGGACTCAGTCGCAGATACAGACGAGTGGTCTGCGATGCTCATCAGCGCTAGCCTCGTGCGGTCTCTCGTCGGGGCTCTGCAGGCGTGCCTAGATGCCCGCATAGCCGCTCGAGGGGAGGTTAGTGGCGACATGCCTAAGCGGGAGCCGGACGTGGGGAAGAGCGGCAACGCCGACTCACTCTCGTCGCCTGAACCAGCGGAGGCTAGAGCCACCAGCCGTTGCGTGCATCCGCGAGAAGAAGAGGGCGCCGGTGGGGAGACCGACGCTTGCCTCGGGTGTGAACTTGACTCGGCGCAGGTTACCGTGACGCTGGCTTTGGGCGCCCTGCTTTCGGCCCATCGACTTGCCGCTCGCGACCGATTTCAGCTCGCGGGAGGCGCGCGGCGCTTTTATCGGATCGTCTCTCAGCCGCACAGTTCCCGCGATGTTTTGCACGACTGCTTGCATCGCCGAGAGGGCTGCACCGATGCTGCAGCGACCGCCGTCGCTATGCCTTTCCTGCACGAGCACTGTGCCCTGGTGGCCATGCAGGTCTTGAGGTTGTGCCTGCGCTCCGGCGTGTCTGAGGTGGTCCCGCCCGATGTCATTGAGGGAGCGGCGCAGATGGTGGGAGCGCTTTCCCCGCTCATGCTGTCAGCTTGGGGGAAGCAGGGCGTTGGTAGACCTCTAGGCAGCAGGGGGGGGGGGTCTCGGCGACGTTCATGGGGGCCGTCTAGCGATGGCCAAGATTTTCGGCATGGCGAGAAAGAAGCTGGCACCACAGACGCTAGTGGCAATCCAACCGTGCCTCGCCCCAAAACGAGGCGGAGAGCGCTATCGCGAACGTTGTTGCCGCTCGATTGCCCGGGAAAGGTGGTCGTGGAGCCAACGTCTACTGCCGAAAAGGAGAGTAGCTGTTCTGCGCAACATGATCCTGTCTCAACCAGTGGCTGTAGTGCTGAAGTCCATCACAGTTTAGAGAGCCCCTCCTATCTTCTGTGTGGGTGAGTGGTGGAGGTACCCACCGTCGTTGTTGACGACGGGGTTTCGTAACGGTGTGGCGTTACTAGCGTTGGCTGTTTTCGAATGGTATGAATAGTATGTCGGGGTGGGGTGGCAGGGGAACGTTTTTTTTTATCAAATATCTGTGCTGTCATTGGCGAACCTCGATTCCCGAATTCGGCTTGTTTGTGCTCCTTTTATTTCTGCTGCTAGGAGGGAACGACGATCGAAAAAAAAGGTCAACAAAATAGTTTTGGCATGTTGGCAGTCTCTTACCCCAAGCTCTCGACACACGCTACGGCAGGGATAGCACCCTTCGTTTGCTGAGGGTGGTCACTCAAGGAGGTCTTAACCTCTCACCCAAAACGCCGGCTTTGAGAAAAAATGAAAATGCAGCCCGATGGGCATGAGGTATAGCAACGAACAACATGTGAAGCTCAAATGGCGTTTCAATTTCAACGGTGTTGGGTAAAGTTCCTTGGTTAAGAGGAGCCCCCCCGGCAGTAATGAATGTTTCGGCCAAAAAATGCTTCTCTTCAGTAGGTAGCTTTTGTGCGAAACGATTGACCAGGTGCTGCCACCGCTGCGGCCGTGGACATTTTTTTAATTGTTTTGGTGCCGGACTGCGCGCGATTGTCTCCCGCCGTATACTGTATGATTCCGCTCCCGCGCCCCCCCCCAAATGATTTGTTGCAGACCTCGAACGGACGAGGTCCCCTCCTCGTCGTATTTTCCCGGCTCGACCGCTGCGGGTGGGGTGGAGGGCGGAATACAGAGGCTCGCGCGCGATCAAGGAGCAGGTGCTGCTGCTGTGGCAAGCGCTTTCCACTCTCGACTGGCGGCCTCGTTGGCCGTACATGACATTCTGGTACTCGCTGAGCGTGGGTGTGGGACACGCTTCCCCCAGGCATCGCAGGGGGAGGTTGGTGAAAGCGGCTCTGATGGGGGCGGCGACACATTGCCCGCGTACGCGGAAGGTGTATCATCGGATGCTCTGCTGTCGGGGTGCTCGGTGGTGGTGCTTATGGGCTTCCACGACAGCATGCTCAGTATTATTGGCGACTGCGCGGCTGGGGTCGAACGACATCATAGCTCGGCGCAACCGCCGAAGACGACTGGAGCGGGGGCGGCGGCATTCGTGGAGGACTCGGTAGAGATTCACAGCGTGGTGCTTCGATCGGCGTTGACGAGTTTTGTAGAGTTTGTCGTCGGCCCACACGTAGTATCGTGCGCTCAGGGTGCGAGATACGATGTTGGGACCGACTTCCGCGGCTCGCCCGAGCAGTTCGCGGGCAATGCGATGCCGTTGCGACATCCTGGCATTTCTCTTGAAAGCCGCCAAGGGCAGGCGAGTCGGTTACCGGCCCTGGGTGAACGCGGCAAGGCTGTCGTCCCTGTTCCGCAGCTTATAGCTCTAAGGTTTTTCGTTCAAGCCATGCTCCGTTGGCCTCGCCTTGCCGTCAAGCTTATGCAGGAAGTTGGTGTGTGGGATGTTATTTTCTCTGCGCACTTCCTGTCGGGAGGGACGTCCCTTGTTGCTCGCGCGGTCGGAAGTCTGGGGGAGAATCCCGCCCTCGGCCGCATGGCCACTGTTACTGCCTCTGACAGTCCTAGCGCGCTCGGCAACGGCAGCAGCGTCGGCGACGACGCCGTCGGCTGGGGGCTTTTGCACGATGCGACCCTGCTCCTGCTGGAAGCCGTCACGGTGTCGCGATGTTTTCTGCGCATGGAGAAGGTGGCCGCCGAGAACTCCGCGCAGCGGCATGCGCGGAAGCAGGGGAAAACGAAGTGGCGCACCATCGGGGATGACGAGTTGGGACCCCACAGACCGTGCGAGGTTCGGACGTACGTGAGCTTTCTTGCACGAGATGAAAGTACCCAATCCTCGCCTATTACCGCCATACAGGGGTGTAGGTGGCTGAGAACGCTGGTCGCGACGGAATTCGCCGTCGGCGGGGGCATGCTCCTGCCAACTCCTCTCCGCGTGGCTGCCGTTCGCCTGGCCTTCCGGTTTTGCGATCGGGGGAACGGGGTTGGCTCGGAGACGCGAGGCTTGGGAGGAGCGGCGTGGCCTTTAGTCTACGCGTCGCTGTCCCTGGTGAGAGACCTCGTGAACGAGAGCGGGCGTCACAGTGGAGGGCTGCTCTTCCAGGCCGCGGTTGCGCTGGCTCTGGATGTGGGTGCCGCGTCGGCGATAACAGGGGCAGCGGTAAAATCTCGCGCTCATCGCCCCACGGCGTCGATGACTTCCGACGCCTCGACCCCCAGCTTGCACGCCGCTAACACCTGGTGCGCTCCTGAGAGCGCCGGGTCGCGCACGCCGGTCAGCGCCGACAACACCAGTCCCGTACGTGTTCGTCGCAGCTTTTCGTTTGGGGATGCTTATTTTTCACCGCTTCCTAAGCCGCGGCCTCTACCCGAGGTGCTGTTCAAGGCGGCGTTGGACCCTCGGGTTCGCTGCGTTGCGCTGCATTTCGCAGCCAAGCTCGGGGTTGAGGCGGGTACAGAAGTAATGACGTCGCCAGGCGTCGACGTTTGGAGTCTGAAGGGCCCGACTAGTCAGCGAGGGGAACGGAGGCCAGGCGATCGTAGCGCCAGAGAGTCTTTGGCCACGAGAGAAACGGCGGTTGAGGTGCTCAGTGGGCTTGTGGAAGGGTACCTTTGTCTGTGTGAGAGGGCAGCCGCGGCGACACTCACGGGGTCAGCCGAGACACACGATGGAGAAGGCCTCTTGCTCGATGCTCTGAACGGAGCGTGTACGTTGATGCGCCTGGGCGCGCCGTCCTGCGAGCCGGTAGAAAGAGCTCGGACACGCGGCGACGGGGACGGGGCTGGCCCGAGAGCCGCTGGTTTGTCATCGCGACATGCAAGGGAAACAGATTCGGGCGTATTCCCCTTGCTGCAGGAGACCTTTCGAGAGCACTGGGCATCCGCTCGCCTACTGGCGGTGCTGGAGAGCGTTGTTGCTGGCCCGCTCTCTCTTGTGTCGCCAGCGGTTGCGATCGAAAACGGCGTGGACGCTGTGTCGACGTCCCTGTCCCTTTTCACCTCCATGATGGCCGGTAATTCTCTCTGCAAGAAAGCGTTTCAGCGTGCGGTTGTCGAGCGCTATGCCAGGAGTATTGCTGCTCCGCCCGTCGCGCCGTCGGCGCAGCCTCCTCCTCCTCCTGGCGCGGTAGCCGGCGCGGCCAAGCGGATTGATGGAGGGTCATTCGCCGCCCTCGCGGATCTTGCCGCCGTGGTGCCAGCCGAACGGTTGTCCCGCGCCTTGATGGAGATGCTCATGGACGGCGAAGTTCCAGCTTGTGTCCTCGAGGTTACCAGGGCAGGGAGCGGACGTGAACGCGATAGGGCGGATGGGGCCAACGACCAGAATTCGGAGGGAGCGGGAGGTGACGCGGCCAAAGGGGAGGGGGGTGCAAGTTCGAGGCCAGCGGTATCACCACCTGAGATTCGGAACCCGCTGGTGGTCCCGCTGATATTTGGAGTTCTGCCGGACTGGCCCGTGTCGGAACAAGAGCGCATCATGAAGGCTTTCTGTTTGCTGCTTAGGGGCACGGGTGGGGGCATGGTGAACCGGTCGTTGTGCTGCGACATAAAACCCGCTCTGATGGATCAGGTACGATGGCATATTAGCTGCACTGAGGCTGTTACTCGTCCCCGGATCCGAAGCCATACTCGACGGTCGTTTCCTCCACTTGCATGAAGTATACTTGAATAGTGGTTGTCCAACATCGTGGGCACCGATCGCGCATGTTGATTTGATTAGATTTGATTTGATTTGTGAACTCGTGATATGCAGTGCCTTCTAAAATTGTATTGTACGTGCGTGTATTGTACGCCGACGTGATTTGGTGAGATGGAGCAAGCCGGTCGCCTGTGATGCTTTTGTGTGCTGTCAGCGTTTGGTGTTCGACGAACCCACCAAACCCTCGCTTCTTGCAAGCGCTACGAGTAGTCGCGTGAGCTAGGACTTCAAGCCTAATTTGTTTTTGGCTGCTGTGCTCGTTCCTTCGTCTTTTCCCCCCTCCCCCCTCAAGCTTTTGGACACCCTCCCGCGGCTAGATGCAGGCGGGAGCGAAGGTGAAGACGTCCTGCAAGGGCTTGCGATTGACCTCGTACGACACCTGGGCTCTCACTCCATCAACGTCGCGCAGCTCAAGAAAATGTTTCGCTTGATGCAACCGTTGTCCTCCTCTCCGTTCTCCGAGCAAGACGGGCCCGCCAGCTACATGGACAGGCGACGACGCTCCGGCTCGGGTGCAAAAGCGTCATCAGCCTCCCTCGCCGCCCCTTTACAGCCGCCCTGGCTGTGCTGTCTCCTCCGTGCGCTTCGCGGCATGATGGACGACGAGCCCGGGCCCCGGCGCTTCTTCCTGTTTGACGGCCTCAAATCCGGCCTTCGGCTGCCCCAGATGCCGCGCTGGCCTGCCCAGAAGGGTTACACGTTTTGCGCGTGGGTTCGCCTCGAGGCGCCACCAACACCTTCTGCCGCCGGCAGCGCTGGCAGCGTCGGTGGCGTCCAGAACACCAACCCTAGGATAGCGAAAGCTCCCTGCCTATTCAGTTTCTGCGGGGAGCGGGGGCAAGGGGTGGCAGCCTGCTTTATCCCCTTGCGGAAGGGGCACGGACGCCAACGCGGCGGTACCACGGCGGCACCCGCGGGGACAATTGTCGCGGCGACACCGCAGAAGTACGCGCTGGAGCTGAGGGTAGGGACGGGGCGGAACCGACCCCCGGCGTGTGTCCGTTTTCCGGCCGCGGTCGCCACCGCCGGCGAATGGGTGTTTGTCGCCGTCGTGCACTCGGCGAGTAATTGGGGTCAGCGTGGCGAGGCGTCCGTTTTAGTTGACAGCTGCTGGCGCACCTCCGCCTCGCCTTTCCCCCGCTTTGGAGACGGCGGGGTGACGACAGCGTCCGTGGCCTGTCACTGCCCGCCTCAGGTGCTCGAGAGAAGGGAGCGTTCGTCGGAAAAAGAGGGCGCGGGCGCAAGGATTGCTGGGCGGCCGAGCTTGTGCAGTCTCCGTGGGCAGGTGATGTTTTAGCAAGGGCTATTTGTAGCGATGGGTTTATTGGAGTTGCAAAGCTGATTGACCGATGAATGGGGATGTACGGTGGGGTTAGGATAGCAAAATATTGCCATTCGATTCCCGTATCATCGTAGGAGTTGGAGGGGAGTCTAGGATACTCGGTGCCGACGCCTGACACTCTGACCCGTGAGGGCCTACGGACAACGAGCAGAAGGCGTTCTTGTGCATTTTTTTTCTGCTCGCTCTTCATGTGGCCACATGGGCAAGAGACGCGCGGTCCGGGTGTCTCGGTTGGTTGAGTGAGTGTGCAAGCATCAATGCCCACGTTGTACACACCGAACATAACCACGAAACTGGTTTGGCGATTAACCAAAAAATACCGTTGTCCTCGTCGTACCAATGTCTCAGATGGGACCAATCTATCTCTTTGCGGGGAGCATATCCGAGGAATTGCTACGCGGCATCAGGAAGCTCGGTCCTGGCTACGCCTACAGCTTCGAACCTCCTCAGGTCGACTCGCGGGAAATATCTTTGCTTCCAACGCCTGATCCCCACCTCCAAGCACTGTCGGAGCTGGATACGGATGCTCCAGGAGCGAGCGCGGGGAACCCGGGGAAACCAAGGGGGCACGGCGGCCCACGCCGCGCGGAAACGCCGGCTGAAGCGGCAGCGGTGGCAGCGCGGCAGCACGCGCACCTGGCGGCGCTCAGTGGCGCCCTCACTCCGCTCATTCTGCTCGCGTACAACCCGGGCGTGTGGGGTGGCGAGTACTTCCTGGACAACACCCCGGAGTGCAATCCTGTGCGGTGGACCACCGGATCTCCGGCGCCCTCCTCGACTCGGAAACACTGGGAACCGGATGGGGCGTCGCGTGCCCGGGCCATCTATTCCATGGCCGGTAGTCACGCGCACGTTCTCGTCCAACCCGTTCGTCCGAGCACCCATCGAGGGGCCAGCGGGTCGGCCGGTAGTAGTGACGGGGCGCGAGCTGCGCAGGCCCACCGTGACGGCCGAGATCCCTCAAGTCACCACCCGAGCGCCCCTCGGCTAACGCGCGGGTGGTCTGGGTGGTCCGGGCACTCGGAGGAGGACAATGTCTTGGGTGTGGAAGAGGTTGGGAGCGCGCCGTCCGTGCGCCCCCGCCCACGACCAGGGTACATGCATGCGATGAGGCTACCTGGGACGCGGGAGTGTGTGACGCGGGACGTACGAGATGCCCTGGACTGTCTCGGTGGGGTGAAGGTGCTCTTGCCCCTCTTTGCGCAGTACGACCATGGGGTTCTGCATGCAGGACGTGTTAGCTACCGGACCGACCCGCGGCTGAACGAAACCGTGCTGGCTTTGCTTGGTGGGACGCTTCGAGATAGGTGTGTCCTTTTTTTTTAGCTTGTGTGTATATATCATGTTTTCGTGGGTCTCCCTCTGACCCCCCAACCGCTCGTTGATAAACCGAGCAATTGATAGAGTGCGTGAACATTAATTGTGCGAGCAGACCACACACGAGAGGAAAGCGGCCGTCTTGCAAGTAGCGCCTTTGCGGAGTCGAGCTATGCGTTGGTCACCGTGTCTGTAACCCTTGCGTACCAGATTTTGTTTTTCTCGGCAACCCTTTTCCCGGCTACACGCGGTAAAGGCGCTTACATTTTCTCCTCCGTTTTCCGCATTGTTTTTGCCGGGGTGCCCTCCGCCGCCCGCCCATCCCACCCCAACTCCGGCGCCCTGTATATAGCCTTCCGAACCACCGCTTCCTGCGCCGGCACGGCGGACTGTCGCTCATCCCGCACTGCCTCGAGCGGGTGAGCCCGCAGCACATGAGCCCCGATGCTCTCGCACAGGCGTGTAGGTTGGCAGACCGCCTGGGCTCTTGGAGCGAAGAATGGGCCGACTCTGCCATCGAGTCGCTCCTTTCCCCGTCCCGCCTGTGGGTTTTCGCCCCGCCGGAGGCGCAGCTGACCCTTGTTGGCGTGCTCCGGGGGGTGACGAGGCGGTGCCCGTGTCGAATGCGCCGCGTTGTTGGTTTTCAGCGTTGTTTGGACGCGCTGGATCTGTACTACTGGTACACCCCGCCCTCCAGCGAAAACTTTGACGGCGAGTCTCGTGGCCGCCGTAGCCGCGGGGGGCACGGCGGTGCGGATGGTGTCGGCGCCGTGGACAGCAAGGGCTGGTCCTACGCGTCGCGGCAGTGGGTGCATCCGTCGACGGGAGAGGTCCTCGGGCTGAAGGCTGAAGGCGCCGCCCTCCGCGAGATTCGGGCGCGCTTGCTTGACACTGCGGTGATTATGGCCTGCGATGGGGACGGGATCAGCCGGTCGGAAGTGGCGGCGATGCTCGGTTTTCTGCGTGGGTGCCGGGACGACTCGACCCGATGTGAAGCATTACGGCTTATCCTCCGCTTGACCGATGACCATCGCCAGGCTGGCCGGTTTGTGGTGGCGTCTGGCTACGTAGCGGCAGAGAGCTACGATGGTGATGATGACGATGCTGGCGACGCTTGTGGTGCTGGCGATGATGACGTTGGTAGTCAGGACAGCACCGGCAGAGGCCCTGGCCGGGGTGGCACGGCTATCGCGTTATTTTTGGGTCTTCTCCAGGGTGACGACCCCACCGTCCGCCTTCTCTCTTTTCTAGCGTTGGGGCAGGTGAGACAGTGTGGTGTTGAGGCAAAAATGGTGCGGGTCTTGTCGATACCTCGATAGTGTTCATGTTGGCACGTGTTTAATCACTGCAGGAGATGTTGTCTGCATAGCCTTCCCCCAAGAACTTCAAGTGCATGCAGTCTTTATGGACTTGTCATCTGGAGAAATACAGGTGTCTAGAAGAGGTCTAGTTCAGCACCTTTCATTGGCCGAGGACGTTTTCCGGAACGTTTTTTTGTATGCTTCGTTAGGGACGTTCTCGAACCCCGTTTTACGCTTGCGCACCCCGCTTGTCACCCTGCTCCCGCTTCACACCCTGGTCCCACCCGGACCTGAGCCCTCCGAGATCCAAACTGGCCCTGGGTATACGTTGCCGCCGGCAGGGCTGAGAGCGAAGCAACTGGCCGGCCATAAACTTCCAGCCCTCTACTACGTGCATTTCCACATGAAACCCGACGGAATTGAACGGGCCTAAGTATATCTTGCCCCAGGAATTGGATCCAGCATCGTATCATAGCAGAGCTATGTATTATCCGTTTGACCGTAACACCATAAATAAACTCCGCCGCCACCCCCTCCGCCACCCCCTGAGTTTGGGCTATTCAACGAAGAATTCTGGTTCTCAGGAATATGCTCAGGACGTTTTACCCCTTCTAGACGAGTTCCGTCTGGACCCACCCCCCCCCCCCCCCCTCTTTTCCCTTCTGCATGAAACTCCTGCAGTAAGTTCTGTTCCCGTTTCCCCGATCGTTGTCTCGTCGCTGCCTACAGGTGTTGATCGCGTGCCTTCGAATAGAGGACAGAAGCAGCAACGCGAGCAACGTTTTCCCGGACAAACAAGGCCGCGGGCACCAGCCGGCGGCGGCCACCCACGGCGGCAACCCCGGCGATGTTTCAGCTACCGCGAGGCGAGGCGCGTCGACCTCGCCTGATGCCGCAACGCCGATGCCGGCATCCCAGTCCGTGGCTTCTTCGACGCCGCCGAACACAGCAGTCGTGGAGTTCATGGGCCGCGCCGATGCGAAGGCGGAAGAGCTCGTCGTTCTCACGGGCGCATCGTCTGCGCGGGACGGTAGGCACCCGAGGAATGCTGAGCGAAGGCAGGGTCAGACTGGTGGGGGTATCGGCAAGGGACATGACGCCGAGGAACTCTTGGAACTCCGTGGTGGAATCTGGGAGCACATCGGGCTGCCCAGGCGTAGAATCGCCGACGTCCTTCTATGGGCCCAGCGGTGCGTGACCAAGGCCGACAGCGGGGGCGCCGTGCCGAGCTCGAGTGGGGGTAGCCCCGGAGGGGGCTGGAGGCCGGACGTTCAGCGGCGACGAGGAGGCGGACGTTCGGAGAGAGAACGGCACCCGGATGAAGGAGCAGCGGCGGAAAGAACGGTGGCGAGAGTCGCCATGGGAGTGCTGCAAGGGCTCTTGGTTGGGGAGCTTCCGCGAGGCTTTGCGGCAAGCGTGGTGAGCTCGTCAGGTAGACGGGAGGAGCCGCGAGGCCCGAGTACGGCCCCTGCTCGGGAGGCGACGGTGCCGATCGTTTCCTCGTCGAGCGACCAATTGCTGGACCCGTTCTTTCTAGAAACTCCAATGGCTACCGCAGGGGCCTCGGGAATAGGCGGCGAGTACGGCTTTGGAGGGCGACACCGCGGACCGAGTCGCGGGGACGGTACTGGTTCCAGGGGGGGGGCTGCCCAGCAACGTCCACATCCTCGCTCCCGACCTGGGCGAAACGGATCGGCGAAGGCAGTTAGTCCCCCCTTGCGCATTCGCCTCCCCGAGGCGTTTCCGGCGCTCTGTCAGCAGGTCGCAACGGCGCCGGTGGGGCCCGCGCCGCGTGGAGAGGTAATCGAGACCCTCGTTGCCGCCGTGCATAATCAGCGCAACTCAGAGTCTATCCTGTCCGTGGACTCCTGGCAGCAGTACTTGTTGAGCGTAGTCTCTTCGGCCCAGGGTAGGCAGGCGGTTGCCGCTTCGGCTGATGCTGCCGCCGCTGCCGCCGCTGCCGCCGCCGCCGCTTCCTCCCGCGACGAGCTCGGTTCTGGAACAGACCGGGCGTCAGCAGCGGGATTAGCGGAGGATGGAGGTTCACGACGTTACGAACGTCGCGGCGCCAGGGACGAGGCGACGGAAGAGGGGTGGGTGATGGATCGAACTCTTCGGCTCATCTGTTGGCTGTCCATGTGGGAGGCTCGGGCGGGAAGCCCTGGTAGGCCTGGCGCGGGGTTTGCAGCGCTCGAGGATACCATGTCATTCTTGCGTTGTCAGGGGGAGCTTGGGACAATGGAGTGTGTTTCTATTGGGGAAAGCATCCTGCGCCACATGGTAAGAGCGGCGCCCACGTGGATGGGGATCAGCGATTTGACAACGTGTTTGCGAAACAAGGATTCACTGATTTAGTGCCTTTATTTGTGCATTGGAAGCCTACTATTAAAAATAGCAAACCCGGGCTTCAGATGCCGCGCGTTTCATTGTGGTGGCACAACTATACATGTTTTTGAAAAGTATACTCCGCCGCCGCTACTTGACATTGTGTTACAATCTGCGTTCGTTACAGGTGGGCTTGCTCAAAAGGGAGATCGACAGTCTTGAGAGCGAGATCAACGGTTGGGCACGCGGGTCCCACCTGCCTCCTCTTCGCCCCCTGCCGGGGGTGAGCGGCGGCCGTCATGGTACTGCTGCGGCGCTGGCGTGTGTATGGCCCCTTACCTCCCTCGTCGTCGAGTTCATCGCCATCCCTCCGGTGGCGCATCCTCCGGCGGCGTCTGCGGCAAACGCTCCAACTCCGTCTGCAGCTGCACTCGCGGTTTCAGCTGCAGCGGCCGACCACGGCTGTGGGCCTCGGCTTCGGGAGAGTGATGGTTCCCTCACGTTCCCGTCCCCAATGCAAGGGGTCCTGCGGTGGCTTGACACTGGCATGAGGCGGCCGTCGCATGCCCACCTGCCGTCGTCGTTGCCGTCCACCCCAAACGGCGGCTCGAACCTAACGAGCATGGGATCATCTCTGCTACCCGCCACCTCCAGCTCCGCCGCCGGCTGGCGGGCGTGGGAGTTGCTCGATGCCGCGGTGGACCTCATAGGCCCTACCGGGGACACGCTGTTGTGGGATGCACGGTACCGCCACGGTCTATCCGCGGAAACGGGGTTCGGCGGCAGCAGAGGCGAGGGAGTCTATGCTTCTGGTGCTGTGGACCCTAGCGCTGTCCAAGTGCTAGACTGGGGTCGCCCAGGGTCGGCACCCCTTGGCCGACGAGATGACACTCGCACGGCTGGGGATCGTGGAACGCCCGGTGGTGCTCCGGCCAGACGCGGAGGCGATGCCGACAGCCGCGGCCCCTGGTTCATTGGTGACAGGGGCAGAAAGGGAAACCCACTCGCTGATGCCGGCGGCGTTCCATGGATGCTCGTGCGACTGTTGCTCGCGATTTTCGTCAGCGGCGGCGCTGCGGATGGGAACAACGAGGTTGGGACCTGGGCGCAAGGCGGCAACGCACGGCGCCCCAGCAGCGGCCGCGGTAGCACCGGTGGAAGCGCCGGTAGCGGCGGGAGTGGTAAAGGTGCTGGTGGTGGCAGAGGCAGCGGGAGTTGTAGTGGTGGCAGCGGCAAAGGAGGAGGGGGCGCGGGAAGTGGGCCCCCGAGTATCGCGCTCGTGGCCCTCCAACGCCTCATAGCCCTGATGAACAGCCTGGAGTCATCGGGGTATAAACACTTCGAGTTCGAGGCGTTACATATGGTGGCGAGGATATCTACTGCGTTGCGCACGACAAGACTGACGCCGTTGTCAGCGTGGGTCTTGGGGGCGCTTCAGCTTCTGGTAAGACAGCTTGTACATGCCCACCATATATTTGGTTATTGTTGGATTGGAACCATGAGTTGGGCGCGGTGGTAAAGTCGATTGTTTTGCTAGAGGGCCCCCCTGGTAGTGTTTTGGTCCGTCCATAGTCAAACACTTGTGAACATGTTTTTCTCTGCGGTTGGTCCAATTGCCATAGCTTACTCCTGTTGCTTCGTTTGATGTATCACCTCGCTTATCCAGGCCAAATGCCTGGCGGCGCAGGCAAATCAGATCGAAGACCTACTTGTGGCAGGCGAGGAGCGGCTACACGCCCGAAAGAACGCCGAACACGCGAACAGGACACCACCAGCGCCTGCGGCGCCTGGCGAGGAGCGGGAGTCGATTCCGCCGCGCACTCGCCTGGTGTTCAGCCGTGGGTCAAAGCGCACTGGGTGGTGGTTTTGGGACTTTCTGTCGGGAGGAGGAGGCGACAAGGCTAATCGGCGTCGCATCGTGCGGAAGGGGGTGTTGCACCAGATCGCAGCTGAGACCCCCTCCCTTGCAGTGGTCCCCTCGGGCGACCTCGCCCTCGAGATTATCCGCCGAACGCTGGGCATCGAGTTGCCAGGCCGCCCTCAAGGACAAGAGAGAAGTAAGCGCGGCCGAGGTGGTGCGCCGAGGGGCGGTGCTGCGGCAGCGAGTACCGTGGGAGCGGCACCGCTCACGTGGGAGCTGTTGGAAGCGGCTTTCGAGCCCGTTTCTCAAGATGGAGCGGAGCAGGAAGCCATGGGATTCGCGACCCGCCTCAACCAGGGAGGGATTCACCGCCACATGTTGCAGGTGTTGGTACGTGTCCGTGCTCTGGAGGCGCGCGGGGTGGAGGCTGGAGTCCGGGTGCCTACTGACGTCCAGACTTTGGGCGCCGAAGTACTAAGTATGGAAGCCAGGAGGGCAACGACACTCGGAGAGGCCCAGGAAAGGTAGGAGCTCCACAGCGCGTCGCCGCATATTCACTGACAACTTCGCGCACGCTCTGCCTTTCGGCACGACATGGTTTTCATATTTGTTTCAACATTTTGTGTGGCCTGCGATGCCAGAGTATGTACTACGCGGCGTCTCGTATGGTCTCCAGATGTTTTGACGCTGTGTGGTTTTGTCGTGAAGATGGGGAAGCGCGTTGTACCGCGCTTGAGAGGGCAACACTTGGGGCGCGAGGGAATTGACTTTTTCGATCCTTCCGGATATTGTATGTGCGAGGAGAGTACCCTCACCCAAAAACTTGGTGCCTATGTGTTGACTTTCGTGACTTGTATGAACGGTTTCCTCGAACTAACAACACAAACGTACGCCGCCCAAGTACAACCTGGTGCGCTAGTGAATTGTATGAGTGATGCCCGTGACTTAGCATTACATGCGCCGCCCAAATACCACCGAGTGCACATTCATACCTCCCACCCTGTTCTTATTGTGCGTTTCACTTCCCCTCATGGTGCGGTTTCCTCATCTCAGGGCTACAACCCGCCGACAAGCGCAGTGGGAGGCTGTGCTCAAGCAGCTCGCCACCGAACGAGGGCCGTGGGGCCGAGGCATCGAGGCCATCGATCTCGACTCGGTGTACTGGGCTCTCAGCCCCGGCGAGGACGACCGCGGACGGAGGCTCAAGCTCGTTCGAAATCCGCACGGCGGCGCGCACACCATTGCCAGCGAACGCACGCGCGGCGTGACGAGACCCATCGCAGTTTCTTCTCGCCTGTCGTCGTCGTCTCGGTGGGGGTGGCGGCCGTCTCTGAAAGGACCCCTTCGCAGGGACAGCGAGTGCGGGAGTTTCGCAGGCTCCGCCTCCGGTGATGCTGCCTCAAGCGCTGCCGACGTGGGGCAGGCGGAGGAAGGCTCTGGTTTGGGGGGGGAACAAAGCTCTGGACGGGTAGACGAGTGGCGCGACGTTCGCGCAATGTCGGCGCAGACCAGTCTATGGAAAGACTTGTGTAAGTACCAGCGCAAGAGCATCAAGCCGGCTAAGGTGGGCGAAAGCTTGGACGAAGACGACGAAACGGAGGACGAGGAGGACGACGAAGAAGAGGACCTTGAAGATGACAGTGAACTTGGGGAAAGCGACTTTGCAGACGAGGATGGCGACGGGGATGCCGGGGGCGATGGACCCCGCAGAGGCGGACGCCCCACGGCCCCCGTCGCGTATTCGAGCACGGCCGACATCGTTCGCCCGTTTTGCTTAACTCCGGGTGTCGTTTCTTTAGAAGACCGCCGTCTGGTCTTCACTCGATCGCAGGACCCAAGTCTGGGTTGCGCGGAAGGAACCAAGGACGCCAAGCGAGGCGATCAACCGCTCGCAGACAATTATCGGTGGGCGTTACGGCAAGCGCCGAGCTCCTCGTGGCCCACCTCGGGACTCCGCCGCGTGCTGTTCCGTCCGTACGGCGGCATGCGCTTCGCCGCGCTGGAGATGTGGTTTGCGGGCGGAGGCGCCGACGAAGACGGCTGTACGGAAGGGACGGTGCTGCTCGGCCTGCCGAGCGAGTCCCTCGCCCGCGGCCTGCACGAAGCTCTCCGCCGCGCGCGACCGCCTGCACTGGAACCCTTTCTCGGCCGACTCCCGTCCACGGTGATCGCACGCTCGAATGCGGGCACGTGGGGTGCTTCCGCGTCAGGAGGCGTGGGGATGCTGGTCGGGCCAAGTTCGAGCGGGCGCGGCGGAATGCTGGGGTCTGGCGCCGGAGTGAAAGCGGTAGCGGCGGCGGAGGCGGCACGCACCCCCCTCACGCAAGCGTGGGTGCGTCGACGGTGCGGAGTCACAAATTTCGACTACCTGCGCGGGCTGAACGCCGCCGCTGGGCGTACCACCGCGGACTTGTCGAGGTACCCGGTTTTTCCTTGGGTGCTTTCGGAGAGGGCGTGGCGGGCGGAAGAGCTGGACCTGAAAGACGAGCGCAACTTCCGGGATTTAGCATGGCCGATGGGGGCGCAGCGGCCAGAGCAGCGGGAGGTCAGATGGAGGAGGGGTGGGGTGGTGGGGGCTTGCTGAATTCGGTTAGGGGTTGCGAATCGTGTTTTTCGTGTCCGTTGGTTTAACATCTCGCTCGAGAGGGCCTGACGTCTTCTCGATACATGTTCGGCGTTTATGCGTGGTGGAGCTGCATACGCATTTTGTGTGATTGCTGTAGTTTTTTGTTTTGTTTTGTTTGTACAGGCGGTTGGTGGCCAACGTCATTGCAGACGTAGTGTGCGAGTGGGCCCTGTTGTGGACACCCGTATTCGTAGTGGCCCCTCGACACGCGTGTGCGAAGAACCTGTGCATGAGCTTGAAGATGCGCCTGTCAAGCTTTACCGACGGTGGCACATTGTTTGCACCTTGTCACCACCTTACCCTACCCTGTTTTTGGCGCCGTGACACTCTTGCGGCAGGCGCTTCACATGCGCTACACGGAGCTCGAGAGGAGCTATGTGGAGCAGCAAGCCATGGGCGGCGAGATGGCCGAATTTGCCCTCCCTCCCTTCCACCACGGTAGTCACTATTCGTCCAGTGCGTACGTGCTGTGGTTCCTTATGCGCATCGAGCCGTTCACGTCGCTCCACATTCATCTCCAGGTGAGTTTTTTTTCCAGCCTTGCGTCCTTGTGCATGCGTTTTGAGAGTATTTTGCTGTACTGTAGCAGTAGTGTCCACTTTTTTTTGTTCGGTTTTGGGCGGAGCGGATGGTAGGGCTGGGGATCTTGATTTTTCTTGGCAGATCGCGACGTATTATAGGTGTGCGGGTATCAGTAAACCGCGATCGGCGCAGGGCCTACCCCATCCTTATCGTTTGTTGTGCAAGGTTCGGCAGGCGCGGTCATGTTGCCAGCAGGAGTCATGGAAACATTACTGCACCTGGTGACCCGGTTGAACGTGCGTCCCCTGACAGGTGGTATCACCGTTTGCGGTGCATCTCTATTCCGCCACGACCTTCACTTACATACACGTTTCCCCCTGGTCGAATGGGGTTTTCATTAGCACCTCCGCCAGCTCAACCTTTAGTTTGATTATCGAGCTCGTTTCAAGTCGCTAGGTAGGATACGCAAAAAATGCCGTGAAACTCACCAAACGCCGCTTTTGCCCCCTTCCACTTTTTCGCCCTCGAAAAGGATGGGCGCTTTGACAAGGCCGACCGCCTCTTCCAATCTCTCCCCGACGCGTACTCGTCGTGCACGCGTAACCCGGGGGACGTGAAAGAAGCCATCCCCGAGCTGTATTTCTTGCCCGAGCTTCTCGTCAACGCCACGGGGCTAGATCTCGGACGCCCCCAGTCCACCGGCACGCCTCTGTCCGATGTCGAACTCCCGCCCTGGGCGCACGGAGACCCGTGGGAGTTCGTCAGGCGCCACCGGGAAGCCTTGGAAAGCGAACATGTTAGTCTGCGGTTACACGCGTGGATCGACCTTGTGTTCGGTTGTCGTCAACGTCCACCAGCACTGAACAGAGGCCGGCGGGGCGCCGTGGAGTCGTGTAACGTCTTCTTTCACCTGACGTACCCGGGGGCGGTCGACCTACCGCGTTTGCGCGAGCAAGACCCACAGGTGAACTCTCGGAGGTTACGAATTTTATACGAAGGCGTTCCGGAAAGACCTGCACACCCCTTTGGGAGGTCTGCTTGTCACTGCGATGTTGTATGCTTGGCGTTTGCTGTATGTGTGTTGCGGAGTATGTTTATCCATGCCACTCACCGGAGCGAGTACGTAGTCCACGCGTGTTACGTTTTTGAGGCTACCGGCACCAAGTGTTTTCAAATGTACCTATTGTAGGTGAATATGGTTCATGGATGCGCAATAGTCAGCGTATCACTTGATGTCAGTGTGCCCCCCCCCCCCCCGGACGGCCGAGCTTAAAATATATTGAGAGGTTGACTTGTGAAATTCCCGTCAGCCCCGTGTCGGCGGGAATGCCGTCAAAATACCTCAAGGCATCGCCTGTCGACCCGAACTGCCCCGTTCACAGGTGACAAGTGTCTTGCTCTTGCCCCCTTCGTACATTTACCATGCCTCCCACGCCCGCCCTGCTCCCTTTTTGTATTTTATTCAAAACAGCTGTACGAGTCAACGATGAAGCAGATCGAAGAGTTCGGACAGGCCCCGGCGCAGCTGTTCCGGTCCGCGCATCCGCCTCGCCTCCCGTTCGCGAGAGCGGAGGTCGTGCGGCCGATAGCGAGCCCAATCCCTGGCGCCAACACCGTTCCCCTTACCGAAGCTCCCCCCTCAGTTGTGGCTCAGGCGGGATCTGACTCAGCTAGAGAAGTCGACGTCACGAGACTGGCGCAGACGGTTGTGAGCTATCCAAGGAAACGGGTCAGCCGAGGCGCTGTACTCGTCATATCCGACCTCCATCCGTGGACCGAGCGCCTAGTGACGGTTGACGCGAGGCGCGCTATCGGGTTTCACGGATGGCGCGTATTATCTCCGGAGATGAGCCCACCTTTCCGCTTGCGCCCAGACGCGATAGAGGCAGCGTTAAAGGACGTGGATGGGCGAAGTGGGGTGAGAAGCGGGGCTGACGGGGCGGGAGACGGAGCAAGCGCGAGGGTGCGGCGTTTGAACGTACCATTTGCCCCCGACGGGGTGGCCTCCTCTAGGCTGCTGGCGCCACCCATCGGCGGTGGCGGCGGCCACGGCGGTGGTTACGGCCACGCCCTCCCTGCTCGGCTGCTGGGGGGGCTTGGGGGGTCTTATGAATCTCTCACGTCTATGAGATCGCTCTTATCGCTACCTCAGTCGACGGCGCCGGTATCCGAGCCTTTGGAGACTGCATGGTCCCAGTACGCCACGAACGTCCTGTCTCCAAGAGGAGGAACACCACCAAATGCTTTCGACCACCGGCAGCTCGGATCCGGAACGTCCCTCTGTGCTCTCGACTCTGATAGTAACGCGGGCAGGGGTGGTGGGGGCCGCGGCAGTGGCGGGTGCTGGGGACGCTACAGCGGTACCGGTGGCGGGGTGGGTCTAGGGTCACACCTGTTTGCCGTCTATGCGGAGTTCCGCTTGCTGTTCAGCGGAGGGCACTGGGACTGCTCGTTTCGTGTGACAGCATTGGACACGGGAAGGCTTATCGTCTCGATCGCCCGCCACCGCGATGTTGTGATGAGCCTGTCACTGACCGATGGGGGTCACGGGTGTTGCCGTCTCGTGACATCCTCAAGAGACACCACGCTGATGGTGTGGAAGGTGGACCCCGGTCGTGAGCCTCCGGTGTCAGCCTCTTCTCTGTTACATGTCCTCTACGGGCACGATACTCCGATCACTTGTGTTTGCGCCAGCGCTGCACTCGACGCCATCGTGAGTTCCGGCGAGGACGGCACCCTCGTGGTGCACACCGTTTGGAGGGGAGAGTACGTCAGGACGATAACGCCGCGGGGCCAGGCCTTGCCGGTCGCAGTGCCCGATAGCGCGGCCGGAAAGCATCGACACTCCACGGAATCGACGCGTGCCCACGGGAATGAAGAACTGGATGAGATTAGCAAGCGCGATGACGACGACGACGGGCGGGACAGCAGCATCAGCTGCGCGGAGGCCGCGGGAACGAAGGCGGCGAAAAGTGAGGCGTGCTCCACAACGACCGCGAGGAGGAGGGGGAGGAGGTTGCCACCGCCGTGGCCCTCCGTGGAGTGGGTTGGGTTGTCAGCAGCCGGGTACATCGTCGCCTACTCGCCAGCGGACGCCACGCTCCGGTCGTATACCATAAACGGCCACGCTTTGGGGGTGGCCAAGGTTCCTTCAGAAGCCGGGCCGCTGCGTGCGTTTGTGTTTTCCGAGGACGGCTCGGTGTTGTTGTCGGGGGGGTGCGACCGCGCCGTGACTCTGCGGTGGGCGCACAGCCTTGCCGTGGCGGATGATGACACCCGCGAGGGCTGCGGCGAGGCAGTCCTCAACGGCTCCATGCCATCGCTGCCGGGCGCATCCGGGGCGGTAGGGGTTGTCAAGAAGTTTGGTTCGGCCGTGCGGTGTCTGACCCTCACTGCCGGGGAGCAGCACTTGCTGGTGGGGCTGGAAGATGGCACTCTAGGGGTCTTAGCGCTGGATGCGAGGTACCTTCGGCAGCGCTTGCGATCGAAGCTCGACCAGTTGGGAATCTGAGGCACAATGAAGGTTATGGCGGACTGTTGATATCAGGTGGTGGCGTGAGTTTACAATGTTTTTATAAGTGACCGGGATAGGTAGGCACTGCACTTGGATACTGAAATAACGTAGGTTGTGCGAGTATGAGCTGTTGATTTAACTGTTTTTTATTTTTATTTTGAGCATTGGGAATTGTAATTAAGCCGAGTAGAGACATTAGTTAGGGCATACAAAATTTATTGGCGTTGTGGCAGTGTTGGTATTTCAAAGTCTGGTGTTGACATGCAAATATGCCGACCACGTGTCATTGGTCTTCGAGGCCAGTTTGGGGCGCGGTGCTGTTTTTACCTACAGCCCAGAGAGTAGTCTATAGAGTTTCGATTTATTGGCTTTGTGGGCGTTCGTAGTAGCCACGAACGTTCGGGTCCAGCCACACTTCGCCGAGGGGAGAGAACATTAATAAATATACGTGCGTGATGATAACCACTTGCAGGAAACAGCGTCTCGACGACCATATTTTGTCTTTTCAACGTATGCACGTTTCGCTCCGATCGGTGGACTCACATCAAGCCAGCCAGTATAAGAGGTCTGCATAGGTTATCAGTTTGGTCTGTGCACACAAGCAAGAGCCCCCGCCCCTTGTACTAAGCACTGCCTCTAATTCCGTTGTTGCTGCTCATCGTTATTTGTAGAGTATACACTTACTACCGCTACACTGATATGCAATAGTCACTCCCCCAATATTCGTCAATCACGTCTCTATCTGTTTTCGCTCGGCTGCCGTTGTCTGCCTGCACCTGCCCCCCCCCTTCAACAGCTGCAGCTTTAAGTACCGTCGCTTCCTTGGGAGTTCTATTCGCCGCCGCTGCTGCTTCTACGGCCGCCACCGCGCCCTCACTTGCCCTAGCCGCCCTCGCCCCGAGTACCACGCAATTGCGACGAAAGTTAACCTCTAGTTTCCGAAGCCGCCCGCGCCACTCCATTCGAGCGTCGGCGCCATCCACAAAATCATTGGGGGTGGACGACGAGCGGGGTTCACACACTACCGGTTCATTTAGAGTGGCGGGGTTGCCGCTCGTCGTTGCGGCTGCGCTCGCATGTCCGAGATCGTTCGTTTCGCACGGCGACGACTCTCGTTCCACGTCGAACAATGGTTCTTGCCACCGGAAACGGTCAGCAATCTCTCCGCCTCGATGTCGATCCCTCCGTCGAGCACACGATTCTTGGCGTTGGTGGTTGTCGTCGTCGCTGCTAGTATACCTTGCGAGCCTGATTTCGAGATTCCGGATCTGTTGTACGAGCGAATGCGCGGTTTTCGAATAGTTCGTGGGAGTGCAATCCAATACGGGCGAGTTGGTGGGGGTAAACATTGTCTCTACTGGTATGTGTTTAAGGATAATGCTGGGGATCGGGGACGGAATCTTTGGGCACGTAGCGTGGAGGACAACTAACTGCTCTTTTCTGCGCAACAGAAGTAAACAACGGTCCAGGTTCTTGCAGCGCAGCTCTACAGCGGCCGGTCGGGACATCATCTATCTGAGCGCATCTTCTTACCTGAATCTCTTTGACCTCGCGGGACAGCTCCGCGGCCTGTGCCCGCTGCAGCACGCTCGACGCCGTAGCCTCTGCTGCAGCCAGCCGAATCTCAGCCCTCCTGAGGTTCTCCTTGAGGGCAACAATTTCCTCTTCTAGCAGGCGGTGACTTCTCTCTCGCCCATCCTCATCGATAACGTTGCTACTCGCAAGTGGTGAGCGTCCTGTGGAACCCACCCCAAAACTTTGTTCGTTCGCATTCACCGTGTCAACCATGCCCAACACTCTAACTCGACCAGGCCGGGTGCACCACGAGGAGGCCGCCGCACAACTTGAGTCCGACCGGGAGTCGAATTCGAAACCGGGCGCCGCCGTTGACAATGGAAGCGACGATCTGCCGAACGATACTCTTCCAGGCGCACTTATATTAGGGTATGGCCTTCCGTGAGGTTGATATTTCCGTGTCGCTGTCACAACAGGAGCTCGCGCAGCATCTGTGACTTGTGCGTCTGTTTCGACGTGTTCCCATCGCGAGGAAGCTCGCTCGATCTCCGATCTACGCGCCCCCCCTTGTGAGATGTGTGTAGCACTGTCATCCCCGAAAAAGGGCGGAGCCATCAGCAACGCGCTCGGCGGTTCCATCGAGGGCTGGTGAAAATAGGTGTACCCGTTTTCGTCGTCTACGCTTGCTGATGTGAAGCTTTCCGTCGAGAGCTCAGAGACGGCATCACTGTCGCTGGCCATGGTCCGCGGCGAAGCAACTCCTTGTATTGCGTGATGCTCAGCCCTCGAGCTGGTACCACCACGGTGTCCGTCGCCATCGCCGTCGCAGCTCAACGTGGGTTTCCTCGTAACCTCCAACCCTTGCACGTTAACTTTATTACCAGAATATTTGGCTAAACAAGCACGGCGTGATTCCGACGAGGATTCCGCGGCATTCTCCGCATCGCCGGCAATAACGCCTCTTCGGTCGATGAGCGCACGCGCACCAGCCTCGTTGCCAACACCGCCGTGAGAATTTTCCTTTGTCAGGAAACGGTTTTGACCCCTCTTCTTACCGCCTGCACTATAAATAGTATCCGTGAGGTTAGTGGCGTTCTTCGGTTTCCCTAAGCGGTTAAATTGCCGCCGTCTGCCGGGCGTTCGATTCGCTGGCTCAGACGGCCTCTCCTTGAATACAGCAGTCACCACCACCTCCTCGCCGCATTGAGACGCTCGTCGGCTGCTTTTTCGGGCGACTCGGTGACGTCCGTGCGTGGATTGGGGACCTGTGGAATGCGTCAGAACGCCGAATCGAGAGAGAGAGAGAGATAGAGGTTAATGTTCGACGTAGTATGCAGAGCGTCTACACATGAGTATGTTTGGTGAGCGAGTCCCAAAGTAGTGCTTGAGCGCGTTTTTCTTATTCTGCTTCCCGTGTGATCTGAGGCGATGTGAACGCTAACAGAGTAAACTTCACTCCCCAATGTAACAAACAAGCGCCTTCATCGGTGAAGGCGGGGGCATACAATTGAAGTCCGAAACCGGTTGTTCTAAAAAAGCGATTTTTCTAATACAATCTACCAACCTGCTGCATGTCCATCTTGACGAGTGACATTGGAAGTTAACAAGGAAGGGGGAGGAGATTGTTCACATTCGTTCTTGATGGCTTTGTTTTCTCGTGGTTGGTGATACACGACACGGGCTACCTACTACTACAACGTATTTTACTGGAGCTTGGCGACCTGGGTGCATCGATTTCGGCACCATTACACAGAGAGCGTTCTTTGCTTCGCGAGGAAAATTCTTGGGATACTTTCCTTCAGCAGCAGCAACGACATGTTCACGCGCTGGACAGATCACGATCTACTGCTGTAGATCATCTTATTACAGTACAGGCTGGTTCAAGCATACCGCCCAAATTTTATTCAGTACATAGCCAATATCCACGCCGTTTTTTGGAGATAGACCCTGAAATTTGGCACACGTGTGTTATGCACCCTGTCCGAGCCGTTAACGGATGGGGGTGTTTTTTTTTTCGCAAGATATTGTTCGTTTCGTATTTTTTTGGGAAATTTGGGTCCTATCCAATTTTTCCGGCGAAAAAAAACAAAAAAAAACAAAATCGTAAAAGGCTCGGGTAGGGCGCATAAAATACGTGTGCCAAATTTCAGGGTCTATCCCCGAAAAACGGCGTGGATATTTGGACTTTTGTGCGGTAAAAGTGCAATAAATAGGCGTAGCCTCGTAGTTACTTAGTTTCAGTATATAATCGATTTTGGTCGTTAAATATGGCTTAATATTGATCATACGCAGTCAGATCTTCGATTTTTTGCGTGAAGCTTTGTACAAACATGCCTTGGACCACCTGGAAGCGGCTCGTTCAGAAACAAAAATGGGGTGGAAAAAATGTATTCCTACGGAAACGCCTGACCGTTGTTGACCTCTTTGAAGGCCTGTGCTTGGTCGGGCCACAGTTTCGGCGGTAGCGCCAGTTCTAGGTCCTTGAAGAAAAAACTGGCGATGTCACCCTCTTCCACTGTCCATGGCGGTCAGTATGATACCAAATATGTGACATTGGAGTTACTATTGCATGCGGCATTCGTGACTGACGAAATTTGGGGTGATATGCCTGAACCAGCTCGTAAGTAGACCCTAACCTGTCGTTTTCAGACGTTGTGCACAGGGTCTGTGTAAAGTGCAGACCCCACCCAGGAAACCTGTACCTACATCATGCAGGTTTTATTCAGCCCCCAACCGACAAAATATTGTTGGTAAAAATAGGTAATCCTATAGGTTTTTGCGTGTACCGTGGGTCCTATTTACCAGGCCCCCCCATAACAGATCGATGATCTGTCCGAGGTGTGAAGATGTTGCAGAATCAACAAGCTCTGTCCAGCAACCATTCACAGAGTATGTACGCAACAAAAAAAACACATGATGCAAAAAACACACGTACCCTAACAACAAAACAGTCGTATCATAGCGTGTGCTACTGTATTGCATCGTTCCACATACAGCAGTACCGGCCGTCCCTAAAAAACACGCCTCCCTGGTTCCCAAGGTATTGAAATCGAAGCGGGTAGGTCAACGTCCGGCCGTATACGGTACCGACGTGCTAAAGATCCCGCCGTTCAGAGGGAGGGAAATTGTTGTAAGGAGTACCCTGGGCTGGGTATTATATCGATATTTTACCCTATATAGCTCAACAGGTAATACCCTCATATACTACTACAGTAGTTCCTCTCACAAGAAACCTGAACCCGGGCTCATCAGGCTGACTTTCCTATTATGGGCGCACGCGAAAACACGCTTTCTTTTAATGTTGCGCATTCTTATTGTGGTCCCCTAATAAAAGACGCTTTCCCTATAATACGGGGTACCATATAGCAAATAGGACCAAATGTTGTTCTTAATATGAATAGTAAAGATGGACAAAACATACACCGGTAGGTTTTTGGTGTGTGACGCAGGTCCTGTTTTTACTTATAACGCAGTCCCCCGAAATAAATAGTCTAGAGATAGATGCAGTCAGTGAATGGTGCCTTGAGCCCAGGACAGCCACAGGAAAAGGGTTCAACTTTCTTTTAAAACTTAGAGTAGGCACTTTTTGTACGTACAGCGCACGTGGGCTGGGAGCTTTCTTATCTTTTTCAAATTATCAGGCTGGTACATATTCTGGTGGGTTATTTGCTTACCTTATGTATGAGCGGGCCGGTACATGCTGCTGATAGATGTCGTAGTTTGTATCAGGCACATACTCCGAAGTATATAATTAGACTGCAAGTCGGAAGAAGAGCGATGCGGCATTTTCTAGGCCCTCCGATTCACGACACCACCGCCGTGTATGTTCTGTAGTTCTAGGTCTTTCAATATCATACCTCACCTGTCGCACGCGGAGGTGACTTGGACCGTGGGATGTTGCCATCCCACTGCCCTTCCAACCACCGCAGGCGGCTCCTCACGAGACGCTCCCGCCTGTCTTCAACGTCGTCGCCCGAGCGCACAGCACGCGGGATCGACGAACTCGAAGCGAAAGACGACTTGCGGCTGCTGCTGTAGTTGGTATTGACCGCAGTCATGGACATCAGGCGCGACGTCGTTTTGATCTTGGTCCCGCCGCGCTCGCCTCTCTGTCCGCCGTTTCTATGGATCTATTGGCGATGATCTACTACTGATGATCTACTGATGATCTACTGATGATCTACTGACGATGATCTACGTATTTCTGGATTTCTTGACTCGTCTGTTGGACTCCGTCCCGAGGAGCGGCTTTCCTCTGGGTGTGTCAGCGTCACGTACAGCGGCCCCTTCTAAGCAGGATCAGCCCCACTGCTGCTCAGAGAGTCGTTCGCAAAGTTAAAACTTGTGTCAGGTGTGCAGTGTGGTAGACCACAGAGCACACACCAGTAGTACTCGTACTGCACAGTTTCGCTGTAGTCGAGAGAGTCAAGCAAGAGAGAGTGCGCGAGAGTACGAAACTGCTAAAAAAGACTTTTTTGTAGAGGCTTCGAAGGCCAACCTAAAAAGGGGACATATTGGGTTGGTTTGAAAAAACACCCCCCAGGCACGCACTGCTAGGCTGGCGGTGGGCGTGATTGGGGAGCGAGAGGAGCAGGAACACATCGTCGTTATTTGCCCATGGGGTGCACGGCCAGTAAGAACCGCAAGAATGGCAATGCTGGTGGAATCATGTCGCACATGGTCAGGTGAAGAATACCCCATTTTTTTTTGCTGCCAGTTTTTTTTCAAGAAATTTCGCGACCTTTCTGGTGTGTGTGAGCTTTCACCACCAAGGTCCCCACTGCTGCTACTGCTGCTGCTGCTGCTGCTGCTGTAGTTGAAGTTTCTAATCCAGTTGGTACTCGAGTATAGGTATTGATAGGGATACTTCAAGCTGTCGGTGAGCGACATGCACCTTCAGTCGCCTCGTTGTCGTCGTTTCATTGCGTTTACTTCTGCTGTACGTAATATCATGAGCGCAAGAATCGACGCAAGGACGATGGGTACGATAATATTCGTTGTTGGCTCTTCTCAGGAGTGGAGCAAACAAGAAACGAAGAAGAAAAAAGCTCTTCCTTTTGGGATTTGGGATGGGATACATGGGCAACGTGTAATACCATACGCGTAGACGATGACATAATAAGCGCTGGGAGCAGCTGGAAAACTGGAAACAACCAGAAAGAACATTCGTTCGTACACACCTGGTATACGTACAACCACTTTGCGCTGCCTGGTTGTTTTGTTTTATTATATTCATACACAGGTACCTGTTACCAGAGCGGTCGTCAACCTTCGACGTATACGCATAATAGAACTACCCATACACTCGTTTGAGCTGGTCGGTTTTACTTGCCCACCCACCTACTCGTACGAGTCCTTGCCCGGTGGTGACCATGAACTTTTCTTTAGCTTTCAAGAGATACTTGATGTTCCTCGTGCTTGCCCGGTGACTACTGCTGTACTACGTTCGAGGAACGAACTCCTGCTGCTGCTGTATTCTTCCTTTTTTCAGCTTGCGACACCCCCGCGATTTCAAATCAACCACAATTTTCCCGAAGGGGAGCCTTGCACGTTAGTGTAATAACAAGAGGTTTGTCCACTACTGAATAACAACGCGGTTTTAGAAATCACGAACTACCTGGCCTAGCGAACGACCGCTGTCCAGTTGCAAGCAACAGCCCTGTCTGTTCGCGTGTTCTACCAGTCTACCAGCACCGTTCCGTGCGGTATCCACTTGGCATTCCCACAAGCGCGACCAATGTCCGCTGTTCCTGCGAGTGAGCTACGTACTACGTACTCGTACTGCAAGTACGGGGTTTGCTCGCTGCTGCAGGTAACCGCGAGGGCTCGAATCCACAGAGACAAAGCTCGTGCTGCTGGCTATGTAGTCTGGTGCTGGGGTTGTTGTGGTGTGGCTACGCGCCCGCACTCAAAAGTTTGTGAATCTGGCCTCTGGGCAGATGATACGTGTAGGGACAGAGCAGCCTGCGCTGGCCCTGACTTTCGACCCTCTCGCAGGGACAGAGCGCAGGGCCCCAAGAACACAACTAGGAACATACTACAGGCGGGAAATACTGCCACACCACCAGGGTGCTGGGCCGCCCTCTGCGAGGGCGATTGTCCGAACATCCGGCTTGCAACAGCGCTATCTCTCTGTCTCGCACGTCCGCACGTCTGGCTTCCTTGCAGCGCCGAGACTGTCAGGCTTGTCAGCGCCTACCAATCACCACCGCCCGTCCTTACGTAATCCTTACAAAACTCGCATGTGATTGGCATAATGTCTAACACCACGTCAAATGTTCACTCACTGAAGGGTCTGTGATGTACGGCTCGATCCCATACCTGAGGATCATTTTTTAAGGCATTAAATTATTGGGATGTTTTCCTAGGGGAGAGTTCATATAACTTGGTTTTAGAGTTCGGTTTTAGTTGACTTTTCACGTCGCAATACTTTTTGTCCGAAAATGTAAGACCGTACGGGTATTAATACGAGTACCTATAACTTCTTACATTTCCGGACAGAGTGGTAGTGCTGTGTACCCCTTTGTCCGGAAATATAGGGACTGTTTGTACTATTATGAGTATAAAAAATTCTTATATTTGCGGACAGAGTGTGGCATATTTTCTGTGTGAGATCTGAAAGAAAACTCGTTCTGCACTCGTACTCGTACTGCAAGTACGGGGTTTGCTCGCTGCTGCAGGTAACCGCGAGGGCTCGAATCCACAGAGACAAAGCTCGTGCTGCTGGCTATGTAGTCTGGTGCTGGGTTGTTGTGGTGTGGCTACGCGCCCGCACTCAAAAGCTTGTGAATCTGGCCTCTGGGCAGATGATACGTGTAGGGACAGAGCAGCCTGCGCTGGCCCTGACTTTCGACCCTCTCGAAGGGACAGAGCGCAGGGCCCCAAGAACACAACTAGGAACATACTACAGGCGGGAAATACTGCCACACCACCAGGGTGCTGGGCCGCCCTCTGCGAGGGCGATTGTCCGAACATCCGGCTTGCAACAGCGCTATCTCTCTGTCTCGCACGTCCGCACGTCTGGCTTCCTTGCAGCGCCGAGACTGTCAGGCTTGTCAGCGCCTACCAATCACCACCGCCCGTCCTTACGTAATCCTTACAAAACTCGCATGTGATTGGTCTGGTTATACGGCTCCGATCCCATACCTGAGGATCATTTTTTAAGGCATTAAATTATTGGGATGTTTTCCCAGGGGAGAGTTCATATAACTTGGTTCTAGAGTTCGGTTTTAGTTCACTTTTCACGTCGCAATACTTTCTTGTCCGAAAATGTAAGACGTAGGAGTATTAATACGAGTACAATAACTTCTTACATTTCCGGACAGAGTGGTAGTGCTGTGTACCCCTTTGTCCGTGAAATTAGGGACTGTTTGGGTACTATTATGAGTATAAAAAATCTCTTATATTTGCGGACAGAGTGTGGCATATTTTTCTGTGAGATCTGAAGGAAAACCCGTCACTCGTACTCGTACTGCAAGTACGGGGTTTGCTCGCTGCTGCAGGTAACCGCGAGGGCTCGAATCCACAGAGACAAAGCTCGTGCTGCTGGCTATGTAGTCTGGTGCTGGGGTTGTTGTGGTGTGGCTACGCGCCCGCACTCAAAAGTTGTGAATCTGGCCTCTGGGCAGATGATACGTGTAGGGACAGAGCAGCCTGCGCTGGCCCTGACTTTCGACCCTCTCGCAGGGACAGAGCGCAGGGCCCCAAGAACACAACTAGGACATACTACAGGCGGGAAATACGCCACACCACGGGTGCTGGGCCGCCCTCTGCGAGGGCGATTGTCCGAACATTCCGGCTTGCAACAGCGCTATCTCTTGTCTCGCACGTCGCACGTCTGCTTCCTTGCAGCGCCGAGACTGTCAGGCTTGTCAGCGCCTACCAATCACCACCGCCCGTCCTTACGTAATCCTTACAAAACTCGCATGTGATTGGTCTGGTGTATACTGCAATTGTGCAAATACAGGGAAATCCTTAGATAAAATTGCCTCAGGTATAGGCGCTGTGCCTGGCTCGGCTCCGATCCCATACCTGAGGATCATTTTTTAAGGCATTAAATTATTGGGATGTTTTCCCAGGGGAGAGTTCATATAACTTGGTTCTAGAGTTCGGTTTTAGTTCACTTTTCACGTCGCAATACTTTCTTGTCCGAAAATGTAAGTACCGTACGAGTATTAATACGAGTACTTATAACTTCTTACATTTCCGGACAGAGTGGTAGTGCTGTGTACCCCTTTGTCCGTAAATATAGGGACTGTTTGGGTACTATTATGAGTATAAAAAATCTCTTATATTTGCGGACAGAGTGTGGCATATTTTCTGTGTGAGATCTGAAAGAAAACTCGTTCTGCACTCGTACTCGTACTGCAAGTACGGGGTTTGCTCGCTGCTGCAGGTAACCGCGAGGGCTCGAATCCACAGAGACAAAGCTCGTGCTGCTGGCTATGTAGTCTGGTGCTGGGGTTGTTGTGGTGTGGCTACGCGCCCGCACTCAAAAGTTTGTGAATCTGGCCTCTGGGCAGATGATACGTGTAGGGACAGAGCAGCCTGCGCTGGCCCTGACTTTCGACCCTCTCGCAGGGACAGAGCGCAGGGCCCCAAGAACACAACTAGGAACATACTACAGGCGGGAAATACTGCCACACCACCAGGGTGCTGGGCCGCCCTCTGCGAGGGCGATTGTCCGAACATCCGGCTTGCAACAGCGCTATCTCTCTGTCTCGCACGTCCGCACGTCTGGCTTCCTTGCAGCGCCGAGACTGTCAGGCTTGTCAGCGCCTACCAATCACCACCGCCCGTCCTTACGTAATCCTTACAAAACTCGCATGTGATTGGTCTGGTTATACTGCAAATTAGTGCAAATACAGGGAAATCCTTAGATAAAATTGCCTCAGGTATAGGCGCTGTGCCGTGTGTTGTGCCGTGGTCAGGCTCCGATCCTATACCTGAGGATGATTTTTTAAGGCATTAAATTATTGGGATGTTTTCCTAGGGGAGAGTTCATATAACTTGGTTTTAGACTTCGGTTTGAGTTGATTTTTCACGTCGCAATACCGTTTTGTACCGAAAATGTAAGGAACGTATGAGTATTAATTCGAGTACCAATAACTTCGTACATTTCCGGACAGAGTGGTAGTGCTGTGTACCCCTTTGTCCGGAAATATAGGGACTGTTTGAGTACTATTATGGGTATAAAAAATATCTTATATTTGCGGACAGAGTGTGGCATATTTTTCTGTGTGAGATCTGAAGGAAAACCCGTTCTGCACTCGTACTCGTACTGCAAGTACGGGGTTCGCTCGCTGCTGCAGGTAACCGAGAGGGCTCGAATCCACAGAGACAAAGCTACTGCTGCTGGTTATGTAGTCTGGTGCTGGGATTGTTGTGGTGTGGCTACGCGCCCGCACTCAAAAGCTTGTGCATCTGGCCTCTGGGCAGATGGTACGTGTAGGGGCAGAGCAGCCTGCGCCGGCCCTGACTTTCGACCCTCTCAAAGGGACAGAGCGCAGGGCCCCAAGAACACAACTAGAAACATACTACAGGCGGGAAATACCGCCACACCACGAGGGTGCTGGGCCGCCCTCTGCGAGGGCGATTGTCCAAATATCCGGCTTGCAACAGCGCTATCTGTCTGTCTCGCATAGCCGCACGTCTCGCCTCCTGGCAGCGCCGAGACTGTCAGGCTTGTCAGCGGCCACCAATCACCACCGCCCGTCCTTACGTAATCCTTATAAAACTCGTATGTGATTGGTCTTAGTATACTGCTCGAACAGCTATGATTGGCCCGTCCTTAAATAAAAGTTCCTCACGTATAGGCGCTGTGCCAGCCGGGGCTCCGATCCTATACCTGAGGATGATTTTTTAAGGCATTAAATTATTGGGATGTTTTCCTAGGGGAGAGTTCATATAACTTGGTTTTAGACTTCGGTTTGAGTTGATTTTTCACGTCGCAATACCGTTTTGTCCGAAAATGTAAGGAACGTATGAGTATTAATTCGAGTACCAATAACTTCGTACATTTCCGGACAGAGTGGTAGTGCTGTGTACCCCTTTGTCCGGAAATATAGGGACTGTTTGAGTACTATTATGGGTATAAAAAATATCTTATATTTGCGGACAGAGTGTGGCATATTTTTCTGTGTGAGATCTGAAGGAAAACCCGTTCTGCACTCGTACTCGTACTGCAAGTACGGGGTTCGCTCGCTGCTGCAGGTAACCGAGAGGGCTCGAATCCACAGAGACAAAGCTACTGCTGCTGGTTATGTAGTCTGGTGCTGGGATTGTTGTGGTGTGGCTACGCGCCCGCACTCAAAAGCTTGTGCATCTGGCCTCTGGGCAGATGGTACGTGTAGGGGCAGAGCAGCCTGCGCGGCCCTGACTTTCGACCCTCTCAAAGGGACAGAGCGCAGGGCCCCAAGAACACAACTAGAAACATACTACAGGCGGGAAATACCGCCACACCACGAGGGTGCTGGGCCGCCCTCTGCGAGGGCGATTGTCCAAATATCCGGCTTGCAACAGCGCTATCTGTCTGTCTCGCATAGCCGCACGTCTCGCCTCCTGGCAGCGCCGAGACTGTCAGGCTTGTCAGCGGCCACCAATCACCACCGCCCGTCCTTACGTAATCCTTATAAAACTCGTATGTGATTGGTCTTAGTATACTGCTCGAACAGCTATGATTGGCCCGTCCTTAAATAAAAGTTCCTCACGTATAGGCGCTGTGCCGGTAGGCTCCGATCCTATACCTGAGGATGATTTTTTAAGGCATTAAATTATTGGGATGTTTTCCTAGGGGAGAGTTCATATAACTTGGTTTTAGACTTCGGTTTGAGTTGACTTTTCACGTCGCAATACCGTTTTGTCCGAAAATGTAAGGAACGTATGAGTATTAATTCGAGTACCAATAACTTCGTACATTTCCGGACAGAGTGGTAGTGCTGTGTACCCCTTTGTCCGGAAATATAGGGACTGTTTGAGTACTATTATGGGTATAAAAAATCATCTTATATTTGCGGACAGAGTGTGGCATATTTTTCTGTGTGAGATCTGAAGGAAAACCCGTTCTGCACTCGTACTCGTACTGCAAGTACGGGGTTCGCTCGCTGCTGCAGGTAACCGAGAGGGCTCGAATCCACAGAGACAAAGCTACTGCTGCTGGTTATGTAGTCTGGTGCTGGGATTGTTGTGGTGTGGCTACGCGCCCGCACTCAAAAGCTTGTGCATCTGGCCTCTGGGCAGATGGTACGTGTAGGGACAGAGCAGCCTGCGCCGGCCCTGACTTTCGACCCTCTCAAAGGGACAGAGCGCAGGGCCCCAAGAACACAACTAGAAACATACTACAGGCGGGAAATACCGCACACCACGAGGGTGCTGGGCCGCCCTCTGCGAGGGCGATTGTCCAAATATCCGGCTTGCAACAGCGCTATCTGTCTGTCTCGCATACCGCACGTCTCGCCTCCTGGCAGCGCCGAGACTGTCAGGCTTGTCAGCGGCCACCAATCACCACCGCCCGTCCTTACGTAATCCTTATAAAACTCGTATGTGATTGGTCTTAGTATACTGCTCGAACAGCCTATGATTGGCCCGTCCTTAAATAAAAGTTCCTCACGTATAGGCGCTGTGCCTGTGAGGCTCCGATCCTATACCTGAGGATGATTTTTTAAGGCATTAAATTATTGGGATGTTTTCCTAGGGGAGAGTTCATATAACTTGGTTTTAGACTTCGGTTTGAGTTGATTTTTCACGTCGCAATACCGTTTTGACCGAAAATGTAAGGAACGTATGAGTATTAATTCGAGTACCAATAACTTCGTACATTTCCGGACAGAGTGGTAGTGCTGTGTACCCCTTTGTCCGGAAATATAGGGACTGTTTGAGTACTATTATGGGTATAAAAAATATCTTATATTTGCGGACAGAGTGTGGCATATTTTTCTGTGTGAGATCTGAAGGAAAACCCGTTCTGCACTCGTACTCGTACTGCAAGTACGGGGTTCGCTCGCTGCTGCAGGTAACCGAGAGGGCTCGAATCCACAGAGACAAAGCTACTGCTGCTGGTTATGTAGTCTGGTGCTGGGATTGTTGTGGTGTGGCTACGCGCCCGCACTCAAAAGCTTGTGCATCTGGCCTCTGGGCAGATGGTACGTGTAGGGGCAGAGCAGCCTGCGCCGGCCCTGACTTTCGACCCTCTCAAAGGGACAGAGCGCAGGGCCCCAAGAACACAACTAGAAACATACTACAGGCGGGAAATACCGCCACACCACGAGGGTGCTGGGCCGCCCTCTGCGAGGGCGATTGTCCAAATATCCGGCTTGCAACAGCGCTATCTGTCTGTCTCGCATAGCCGCACGTCTCGCCTCCTGGCAGCGCCGAGACTGTCAGGCTTGTCAGCGGCCACCAATCACCACCGCCCGTCCTTACGTAATCCTTATAAAACTCGTATGTGATTGGTCTTAGTATACTGCTCGAACAGCCTATGATTGGCCCGTCCTTAAATAAAAGTTCCTCACGTATAGGCGCTGCCAAGTACAAGTCGGGCTCCGATCCCATACCTGAGGATCATTTTTTAAGGCATTAAATTATTGGGATGTTTTCCAGGGGAGAGTTCATATAACTTGGTTCTAGAGTTCGGTTTTAGTTACTTTTCACGTCGCAATACTTTCTTTGTCCGAAAATGTAAGTACCGTACGAGTATTAATACGAGTACTTATAACTTCTTACATTTCCGGACAGAGTGGTAGTGCTGTGTACCCCTTTGTCCGTAAATATAGGGACTGTTTGGGTACTATTATGAGTATAAAAAATCTCTTATATTTGCGGACAGAGTGTGGCATATTTTCTGTGTGAGATCTGAAAGAAAACTCGTTCTGCACTCGTACTCGTACTGCAAGTACGGGGTTTGCTCGCTGCTGCAGGTAACCGCGAGGGCTCGAATCCACAGAGACAAAGCTCGTGCTGCTGGCTATGTAGTCTGGTGCTGGGGTTGTTGTGGTGTGGCTACGCGCCCGCACTCAAAAGTTGTGAATCTGGCCTCTGGGCAGATGATACGTGTAGGGACAGAGCAGCCTGCGCTGGCCCTGACTTTCGACCCTCTCGCAGGGACAGAGCGCAGGGCCCCAAGAACACAACTAGGACATACTACAGGCGGGAAATACTGCCACACCACCAGGGTGCTGGGCCGCCCTCTGCGAGGGCGATTGTCCGAACATCCGGCTTGCAACAGCGCTATCTCTCTGTCTCGCACGTCCGCACGTCTGGCTTCCTTGCAGCGCCGAGACTGTCAGGCTTGTCAGCGCCTACCAATCACCACCGCCCGTCCTTACGTAATCCTTACAAAACTCGCATGTGATTGGTCTGGTTATACTGCAAATTAGTGCAAATACAGGGAAATCCTTAGATAAAATTGCCTCAGGTATAGGCGCTGTGCCACGAGTGCAGAACGAGTTTTCTTTCAGATCTCACACAGAAAATATGCCACACTCTGTCCGCAAATATAAGAGATTTTTTATACTCATAATAGTACCCAAACAGTCCCTATATTTACGGACAAAGGGGTACACAGCACTACCACTCTGTCCGGAAATGTAAGAAGTTATAAGTACTCGTATTAATACTCGTACGGTACTTACATTTTCGGACAAGAAAGTATTGCGACGTGAAAAGTGAACTAAAACCGAACTCTAGAACCAAGTTATATGAACTCTCCCCTGGGAAAACATCCCAATAATTTAATGCCTTAAAAAATGATCCTCAGGTATGGGATCGGAGCCACACACGGCACAGCGCCTATACCTGAGGCAATTTTATCTAAGGATTTCCCTGTATTTGCACTAATTTGCAGTATAACCAGACCAATCACATGCGAGTTTTGTAAGGATTACGTAAGGACGGGCGGTGGTGATTGGTAGGCGCTGACAAGCCTGACAGTCTCGGCGCTGCAAGGAAGCCAGACGTGCGGACGTGCGAGACAGAGAGATAGCGCTGTTGCAAGCCGGATGTTCGGACAATCGCCCTCGCAGAGGGCGGCCCAGCACCCTGGTGGTGTGGCAGTATTTCCCGCCTGTAGTATGTTCCTAGTTGTGTTCTTGGGGCCCTGCGCTCTGTCCCTGCGAGAGGGTCGAAAGTCAGGGCCAGCGCAGGCTGCTCTGTCCCTACACGTATCATCTGCCCAGAGGCCAGATTCACAAACTTTTGAGTGCGGGCGCGTAGCCACACCACAACAACCCCAGCACCAGACTACATAGCCAGCAGCACGAGCTTTGTCTCTGTGGATTCGAGCCCTCGCGGTTACCTGCAGCAGCGAGCAAACCCCGTACTTGCAGTACGAGTACGAGTGCAGAACGAGTTTTCTTTCAGATCTCACACAGAAAATATGCCACACTCTGTCCGCAAATATAAGAGATTTTTTATACTCATAATAGTACCCAAACAGTCCCTATATTTACGGACAAAGGGGTACACAGCACTACCACTCTGTCCGGAAATGTAAGAAGTTATAAGTACTCGTATTAATACTCGTACGGTACTTACATTTTCGGACAAGAAAGTATTGCGACGTGAAAAGTGAACTAAAACCGAACTCTAGAACCAAGTTATATGAACTCTCCCCTGGGAAAACATCCCAATAATTTAATGCCTTAAAAAATGATCCTCAGGTATGGGATCGGAGCCACACACGGCACAGCGCCTATACCTGAGGCAATTTTATCTAAGGATTTCCCTGTATTTGCACTAATTTGCAGTATAACCAGACCAATCACATGCGAGTTTTGTAAGGATTACGTAAGGACGGGCGGTGGTGATTGGTAGGCGCTGACAAGCCTGACAGTCTCGGCGCTGCAAGGAAGCCAGACGTGCGGACGTGCGAGACAGAGAGATAGCGCTGTTGCAAGCCGGATGTTCGGACAATCGCCCTCGCAGAGGGCGGCCCAGCACCCTGGTGGTGTGGCAGTATTTCCCGCCTGTAGTATGTTCCTAGTTGTGTTCTTGGGGCCCTGCGCTCTGTCCCTGCGAGAGGGTCGAAAGTCAGGGCCAGCGCAGGCTGCTCTGTCCCTACACGTATCATCTGCCCAGAGGCCAGATTCACAAACTTTTGAGTGCGGGCGCGTAGCCACACCACAACAACCCCAGCACCAGACTACATAGCCAGCAGCACGAGCTTTGTCTCTGTGGATTCGAGCCCTCGCGGTTACCTGCAGCAGCGAGCAAACCCCGTACTTGCAGTACGAGTACGAGTGCAGAACGAGTTTTCTTTCAGATCTCACACAGAAAATATGCCACACTCTGTCCGCAAATATAAGAGATTTTTTATACTCATAATAGTACCCAAACAGTCCCTATATTTACGGACAAAGGGGTACACAGCACTACCACTCTGTCCGGAAATGTAAGAAGTTATAAGTACTCGTATTAATACTCGTACGGTACTTACATTTTCGGACAAGAAAGTATTGCGACGTGAAAAGTGAACTAAAACCGAACTCTAGAACCAAGTTATATGAACTCTCCCCTGGGAAAACATCCCAATAATTTAATGCCTTAAAAAATGATCCTCAGGTATGGGATCGGAGCCACACACGGCACAGCGCCTATACCTGAGGCAATTTTATCTAAGGATTTCCCTGTATTTGCACTAATTTGCAGTATAACCAGACCAATCACATGCGAGTTTTGTAAGGATTACGTAAGGACGGGCGGTGGTGATTGGTAGGCGCTGACAAGCCTGACAGTCTCGGCGCTGCAAGGAAGCCAGACGTGCGGACGTGCGAGACAGAGAGATAGCGCTGTTGCAAGCCGGATGTTCGGACAATCGCCCTCGCAGAGGGCGGCCCAGCACCCTGGTGGTGTGGCAGTATTTCCCGCCTGTAGTATGTTCCTAGTTGTGTTCTTGGGGCCCTGCGCTCTGTCCCTGCGAGAGGGTCGAAAGTCAGGGCCAGCGCAGGCTGCTCTGTCCCTACACGTATCATCTGCCCAGAGGCCAGATTCACAAACTTTTGAGTGCGGGCGCGTAGCCACACCACAACAACCCCAGCACCAGACTACATAGCCAGCAGCACGAGCTTTGTCTCTGTGGATTCGAGCCCTCGCGGTTACCTGCAGCAGCGAGCAAACCCCGTACTTGCAGTACGAGTACGAGTGCAGAACGAGTTTTCTTTCAGATCTCACACAGAAAATATGCCACACTCTGTCCGCAAATATAAGAGATTTTTTATACTCATAACAGTACTCAAACATTCCCTATATTTCCGGACAAAGGGGTACACAGCACTACCACTTTGTCCGGAAATGTAAGAAGTTATAGGTACTCGTATTAATACTCATACGGTGCTTACATTTTCGGACAAAAAAGTACTGCGACGTGAAAAGTCAACTAAAACCGAACTCTAAAACCAAGTTGTATGAACTCTCCCCTAGGAAAACATCCCAATAATTTAATGCCTTAAAAAATGATCCTCAGGTATGGGATCGGAGCCCGACTTGAACCCAAGAAATTTCCTGGAAATTGGTTTGTCTGAAAACCGCAATAATACACCCTCAAAAGTTACTTGCAGACCCACACGGTTTATTTTTCAGAGATAGACACACGCACGCTCCCTGGATTCTGCAGCTTCAGATTGTGTTCTCATGTTTCTCATATACTACAGGATGTACATCCTGCGCGAGGACATATAAAACCTCTTCTGTATGATGAGTTTCGGCGATATCCTCGATCTCACAGCTGTTGTTTTTATTTTTTTGTAAATCTAGTGATCTCAGAAGTGTTCATTTTTTTTTTTTTTTTATAAATCTGCTAAACCTGTGTTGAGTAGGCGCGCGTACGTAGGTAGACGTTTCGCCAAAAAACACAAACAACTTGGAAATGGAGTATGGGATTTGCAAACAAGGTCTGTGTTTCGAAATTTCAGAAAAGCGTGCTGCAAATAAACAAGAATACAGAGCTTTTAACCCCTTGAGAACTGGTCCCCCGTTTTTGGGGACAAACTACTTGGAAATAGTGTGGGATAAGTTTTTCAGTTCTGAATGGATTGAAGGCACATTTTGCCATTTTTCAGCTCTGAATAGCTCACTAACTCTCGCGGGAACTTAATTTTGTAATTTTGTCTGTGGCGGCTTCTTGGGCTGCGTCCGCTCAATAGTTAAAAAATGTCCGCCTGGAGAATGGCAAATTTTTTGGTGAAAGCCGATTTTTCATCGTACTATTACCCTCTTAATATTGTAGGCTCCCGCGCGTGACATGAACCATTTACGTAGCGATTTTGAGAGTTTTTCAATTATTTTTCGTGCTGGTGGCATCGCAACTTCGAGTTCACGAAAACACCTCGTGAATCGTTTTTGGCTGCCTGCTACTGCCTGCTGTCTGGCGCACCCGACGCCATCACACACCGCATCAGGAGCGCCCCTCGATTTCGCGGGCTGTAGTTTCCTGCGAGGAGCTGTAGCTGTCCTCACGTGGAGAGCAACTGATAATGCTCAGTTTGGGCTAGTTTTTTGTCTCCTTGTTGTGTCCCCCAAACATTTCGACCAATCAGAAGAGAACCAAAAGCTGCTGTGGATGAAACAGTTTGGGTCACCACCCGCTCTCTGCTAAGGCACGAACCAGCCGAAGGCTCAAACACAGCGTTTCAAGAAAAATGCGGCGGAAGCTTCTTTTCCGATATAAAGCATACCTGGTACATACCAGGTAGAGATTGGAGTCAACCGGAAACCCCGGGGACAGGGGGTGGATAAGATCATCCGTTTTTATAGGGTCAGAGGTTAGGGTAGTTTGACTTGTTTTGGTATAGTTTTTGTTCTATATATGAATATATATGTATGTATACGAATTATATATGGGCATACATATGTGTACTTTCATGGGCACTCGTACTCGAGCTCAAAACGCTTATGTAACGAGTAAACAGACGGCATTTTCAACAATATGTATACGAATTATATATGGGCATATATATGTGTGTATATTCATGGGCACTACTCGAGCTCAAAACGCTTATGTAACGAGTACACAGGCGGCATTTTCAACAGGACCCGGTACGTATACTAGGTACGTGTTTTCTTCACTTTTTCTTTTTGCATACGTATTACGTAATTTTTCACAGCTGTTCGACCCCAGGAAAACTATTACCACTCTGTCCCTAAATATAATAACTTTTCACACATTAATATTCAATTAAAACGGTGCTTATATTTCGGGACAGATTAATAACAATTACCGAAGTGCCCGATAAGCCCTTCCAGGGATCGGGCTGTTCGTTTGTGCAGGCTAGGAAGAGCACTTCCTAGCAGGACCAAGGTACGGGCTATAAGCCCAACCCAACCTCTAACCCTAACCCTAACCCCAACCCGGACCCAAAACGAACCAGAAACACATCAGAAAACACACGGCTTCCCCGGAACTGCGGACCACGATTTTTCTCCCTGACACGAACAGTCGTAGTGAGTTACAACAAACCCCGGGAAATTTCCTACCTAACAAGCCGCTAATGCTGAACTATCGACGTGAGTCCACGACCGGAGGAAGGAGATATCTTGACGACGATTTACAGTAGCATAGACCTTCCAGGGGTCGGGTTGTAATGATTGTTCACGATTCCCGTGCTAGGAAGAACTTCCGATGGTGGCATCAAGGCACGAGCGTAGACACAACCCCTGTCCCTAAATAGAACCCGAACCCTGACCCGACCTGGACCCGAAAGGGGCCAGTAACGCGGCTGCGCCGCGTTGAAGCATTTGTTTTTGTTTTTTTTTGTTTCCGAGCTATACGTATGGAACACGATTTTTGGCGATGGTGCGGATCACAATTTTCCTCCCTACACTAAATAGCGAGTTACGTATGCATTCCCAGAAATGTATTATTTACCGCTGGAAGATTTACTCAGAGTGGTTGCGAGGTGTACTGGAAAGAAGTCCTGATCCCTTCCCTTCACGAGATCAAAATATGGCGCGAACCGTACCGAGGAGGGGGGGGGGGGGGGGGGGGGGGGGGGAGAGGGGGGGCTGCTTCCCTGGATCTGAGTTACCACATAAGAAGCCGAAGGATCGACCCGAGGGTTACAAGTTAAAAGGGCAACAAAAAACGCAAGAGTTGACTATCTACCTACAGGGAGAACTCACAGCTGAATGATTGTTGTTTTTTGGTTCTAAAGTCCTACTTGTGGTACTCACCAAGATTACTCGCGGCACAACAAAAAAGTTGCCGCGCAGACAGGCCGCCACAAGCTCTCGCCGATCGCCGCACAGAGCAAGTGTTTCACATGACCGGCGTTCGGGCTGTAGACCGGGCAGCACATATTTTATTGAGGCTTGAACCTGAGCAAGCGTATAGTCAGGCCCCTATGCGTAGTCTGTGCAGCTTCTTGTTTTTTTTGGGGGGGGGGTTCATGGCTTCTCCTTGCAATGCTTGAAAGAGTTTCGCGAAAAGTCGGTGAGATTAGCACCGAAACTTTGGGTGGTTGTATATATAATACGGTGGTGGTGGCAATTGTTGGATATCACCCGCACCAGCGAACGCCTGCAGCGCGCAACGTGTACGTACACACCAACGGTGCGTGCTGATTTAACTGCTCGGGGCGCATTGCCTCGCGCTGGCCATTTACTGAACGCCATATTCGTGTGCTCCCCACGCGCGCGCGTTCCTGGTGTCTCCAGGGAGAGAAAGAAGGGCGCTAAGGTGGAAGACTTGTACGAGACGATATCCACCATCGGCAAAGGCTCGGGTGAGAAGTCCTCGTCGATTTTGGGACCCGGGGTGTTCAACCAATTGCGGCGTGTTCGAGGCCAAGAAATCGGGCCTCGCGGCCGTGGTGATTTCGGTTGGGGTTGTGCCGACACGTTGTACCGGCACTATACGTAGTCGCGCTCTCTCACTCACCGGCGCTCGTGCCGCATCTACGTACAGCGATAGTGCTCTCATCAGGTGTTTCGGACCTGCCCGCAGTTTTGTTTTTTACCCTGTTGGATAATTGTTTTTGCTAGGGAATGTCTGATTTGGTTCGAAAGTTTGTCGTCACGGGTCCCCACAAGTGCCACACGCCCGATTTCCTGTCTGCTCTGTTAGGCTGTCAGCCGAGGTCCTCCCGAAGCTACTCGTCGTTTTCTTTTTACGAACACGTACCAGACAACTGCGACCGCGCTGTGTGTTGCCATCGTCAAGCCCCCCCCCCCCCCCCCCCCCCCGCTCAGAGCTGAAGGCTGATAACGGAGGCACGTTTTTTGTTGTTTGCTCTCATCGCTACCGTGTGGGGTAGGGTGCCTTGGTGGTGCTCCCGCGCCGACCGCGCCATCGACCGCCTACAGAACGCACACGTTTCGCCTAGCCTCTGAGTCCTGTTATTCAGCGCTCCGTGTCGCTCGCCATGCCATCGCGCGCACCAAAAGAAGAGCACAAATGAGAAAACTATATATATATATATAAACGCGTTTACATATACTTCGTATATACACTATGCTTCCGCGTACGTGGCTTCTTCTTACGGCATCGCTTCGGGATGATTCCTTTTTTTTGCGTGTCAGTGGGGATGATCTCGAAGGTGAGGCACCGCCAGACAAAGGTCGAGTATGCCCTGAAGACGATCCAACTGGAGAAGATGACGCCCAAGCTGGCCAAGGAGATGCGAAACGAGATCGAGATCCTCAAGAGGCTGGACCACCCCAACATCATCCGTGAGTTCGCGCGCGCCGTGCCAGTCGGCCCGGGATCGGTACCGTCACCGTCGCGAACGGGGATGCGTGGATGGGTGGGTGGGTGGGTGGGTGGGTGTGCGGGAGGCGGGGCTTCCGGGTGGCTTTTGTGGTGCTCGTGTTCGCGTTGGTTGTTGTTGTTGGCATGCTGGGACCGGTTTCGAGCAGAAACGATCAGCCGGAAAGACATGTGTTCCGATCACGATTTTGTTGTACCTCTCAGCATACTATTGCGGGGGATCATGGTAAATAGGGACCTACCGTGTACACAAAAAAAAAACTACATATTTACCTATTTTCACTTAACAATATTTGGTCCTATTTACTATTTGGTCCTCCGTAAAATAGAGTGAATGGTCTATAACCGGAAGGAGTGATGTACGCTCTTAGGTGGCTGTGCTGGAGCAGCGGCTGATGCACCGATGATGGTTTTCGTTGAAACGACAAAAAATAGAGAGCCACCGTGTTCATGTAACGCATTTTTTTCATCGCAATTTTTTGCCCTCGCCTTTTGGTACGGAACAAGGGGATTTATCATTTTATGAGTTGCCTGTGACTGCGCCTCCAAGCCCGGTCGGTAACGAAACGGGTGAAGACTCAGCTTGCAACTATTACGGGGTGGGCTAATGTAGTAAGTAGGACCTACGGTAACACAAAAACCAATATATTTACATTTTTTAGTAACAAACATTGGTCCCATTTACTATGGTCCCCCGTTATAGTCGCCGACGGCCATTGCCGACAAGGCTATCCGCCCCGAGAACTCCTCGCGAGGCACCGCGTGTGTGCCTGCCCTCCCTTGCCCCTCTGATCTGCGCGCATTACTGGCATTCGAATGGTTCGGACGCGCCCCCTTCCGTTTTCTTCTTCCCCGCCCGTGCTGGCGGTGGCTTTCGTTTCACGTAGCACCGCCACCGCGCGCAAAGAAAGTGACGCTTTGCCGCACTGCCCCGCGCCTGCCCTGTGCACTTCTGGAATTGTTTCGTGCGTTTTTTTTTTTTTTTTTTGTTTGCGACCAGGAGCGATCGAAACGTTCGAGACGGACCGAATGGTGTATCTGGTGTTGAAGCTTTGTACGGGTGGCGACCTCCGTTCCCGAGCGCCGTACTCCGAGAAGGCCGCTGCCGAGATAATTACAAAGGCAAGCGGTGCCTGCTTTCAGCGGGGGGAAGATTTGGGGGGTATGGCTCTGGGGGCGGGGGGGGAGGGAGGGGGATATCACGCGCCGTGAACGATGCACCTATTAATAGACGGGGGGGCTGTGTGGGGGGTGCCAGTGGCAGTTTTCACGGTGCCAGTCGCGTCTTCTTGGCTCGCGTATAGTGGCTTCCAAGGCCTCTTCGCGCTTCGGTTCCTTAAGTGGCTGCGGCTGATACCCTGCTTGTTGTTGTTTTTGTGTCGACTTTGCCCCTGCGACTTAAGCAGGAGGCCCGATTTAAGTGAGGATAATAACGTTTGATTATGCAGTGCTGTTATAGCGGCATCGACCGGCGGCGGCTGCCCTAGAACGCCATGTACTCCTATACACAGCACGATCGCTCGTGGTTAGAGTTCCCATGTTGGCTCCCGTAACCTGTGTTTTCCCCGCCCCCCCCCCCCGCCCCCCTTTACCTGCTGCGGTTACTCTCTGTAATGCGGTGTGATACCGCCTTTCAGCTCCTGTCAGCGACGTGGTACATGCACCAACAAGGCATTGTGCACCGAGACCTTAAGCTGGAGAACGTGGTGTACGAGAGCAAACTGCCGGACTCGGACATTTTCATCATCGACTACGGCCTGTCCAAGGTGTGACGGCACAGGACGGCGTTCGGTCGCGGTGGTCGACGTCTTGCCGACTTGTTTTGCGGACGAATGTGTATGTCCGTGTCGTACATATGAGAGCAACGCGGACGCAATGCGGAGTCGCTACGTGCGGTACGCTTCCTCTTGTGTGTGCGTGCGTCCGTGCGTGTTTTTTGTTTTTGCCAAGTCTTGCTCGTGAGGGAGTGGAGGCACCGCAAGACGAAGTTTCGCCACGCCGTTGCTGAGTTTTGTAGCTCGACATACTTGAACGTCGTTTTGAGACGTGACATTCTAAAACAAAACACAGCCGGAACCCCCACAATTTATAGGACATTTTGTAACGCTTGAACCTGTACCGGGGTCGTCACCGAGATTTTTGTTATGGTTGTTTGCCGCCGTACAACCAACACGTGAGGTACGCGATGGTGCGGCTGTGTTGCGGCTCCAGTTGGGTCGTCGTGTTCCTTTACGCACGTCCACAGTTAGTAGCCACCTTTCCGGCCGGATTGCGTCTTGCGATGCGACGCACGGCCGCTGTTTTGACGGGCTTCCACAATGTGCTTCGGTGCACAGATCGCGCAGGGCTTCCCTAGGAGTAGCAGCTGCAACCGGTACGCGCAAGGTGCCGAACTCCGCCTCACAAGCGGTTCGTAATAGGATGCAGCTCACCCTTCATGCGACTCCACGAACGCCTCACGGCGCTTCACGCTTGGTGCAAGCAATGTCTTGCCTGGTCAGTGAGAACCTGTCGTGCTCCGTCCCAGCGTTGTAGAAATGCGAGGGTCTATGGTCATACAACTATACGGCCGTGCATGACCATGACCATGCGTACCCCCCCCCCCCCCCCCCCCCCCCCCCCCCGCGGGGGTCTGTGGTTTATGCGGCTACCGGCACCCCCCCGCGCGCACACTAACAGATCGTAGATACGAATGAGGCTCTCATGAAGGAGATGGTGGGTACCCTGTACACGATGGCGCCAGAGGTGCTCACGGGGAAAACGTACGACAGGTCTTGCGACATGTGGAGCATAGGGGTGATGGCGTTCTTGCTGCTCAGCGACGACATGCCGTTCGACTTTTCGTCCAAGAAGAGGCTGGTCAAGGCCGTCGAGCTCGGTCGGTACGAGTTCTCCGGCAGGCGGTGGGACCACGTCAGCGGCGACGCGAGGTGGGTCTTTTGTCTCGGGCGGCACTGTCGTTGCCATTGTCGTCTCACGTGTCGCGCAGATTGGACGTGGGCGGGGCTCTACGCGTGCGTAGGGATGTTGCCCCATTGAGTGTGAGCGGCTCCTAACCCGCGAGTTACACCGAGACCTCGTTTTGTTTCGGTCACTGAAGTTTTCAGCGGGGCGCGCGCGCATGCCACCAGTGCTTTATAATGACCACCGCTGCAGGGGTGGGTGCACATCAGCTGCCAGCGTGGGATGGACCGTTGTGCTGGAGCTACTGTAGTTGTAGATGAACCTACAGTCTTCGTCAGGTGCTGCAGGAAAAAAACACTTGCACGTCCTCGGGAGGGACGGACTAAGCACCACTATTTATTTTATAGGAACACCTCATCTTGCTCCAGGCCAACCCTTGCACCGGCGCGCGTCTGACACCCATGAACCCCGGGCGATTAACGCGCATACATTTCGCTTTCCCAGGGATTTCATTCGTCACATGATGGTGAAGGAGCCATCAAGGAGATATACGGCAGGGCAGGCGCTGAAGGTGAGAGGCACCAGGCGGCCGCCGAAACTCCGCTTGTGTCGGTGCCGCAATAGCGATTGTTTGGCGTTGTTTTTTTGCGGCTCTTTTGCGCGGCTTGCTTGCCTTAGCGTGGTCTTGAAGCCCTTACACCTCTCATTGTTTCCTTTCTCCCCATGCCACAACCCAATATGCTCCGTCCCGGCATTGTAGGGATGCGAGGGTCTATGGTCATTCGACTACGGCCATGCATGAACATCGAGTACACCTTCCCCCCCTCCCTCCGTCTATGACCATACGACTACGGCCATGCGTGACATGAGTAACACCCCCCTCTCCGCGCTCCACGCACACCCACCGCCCCTTCGTGCCCTGGTGGGTTCGCTTGTTTCTCCGTGTCAAACGTTCCAGCACGGGTGGGTTCGAAGGTACCAACCATCTTCCCATCCGCAAGTTTCCGTCCCGCAACGCTTGGACAAAGCGGAGCACGACCGAATCGTGGCTTCCATGAAGAATTTCGCTTCGTACAGCAAGGTGCGCCCTGTCGGTGGCCAGAGAGTGGGGCGCGGTCTGTGAGCACGCACCGTATTTTTGTTTTTAAAGCAGATGTTGTGCGGTGCGGCCGCTCTGCCGTGCCACGTGCCCTACCCGACCCGGCCCGCTCTAACTTTTGCTTGTACTGTTGCGTTTGACGCTGTGCGTGAAGCATCGCCCATGCATGCTCTGACGCTGTGTGTGAAGCGTCGACCCCTGCGCTTTTTGTTTTTTCGCTCTTGTGAGTGTTTTACGAGTAAGGTCAAAAGCGCTCGTTCGTTTTTCGTGGGGTGAAAAAAAAATCGGCGCGACAATGGGGGAATGGTGGGGGAAGTGCCGCGACGATGCCGAGCAGGAGGGCGACGGTTGCTGCGTCCTTCGTGCCTGTTGTTTTTCTGGACGACTTCCGAAGGCGCTCACCCGAGTCGCATTTAGTTGTTGCTTAATTTAGCCTCTTTTTGTTTCGTTCGTTAGTGGTTGTGGCGTCCCGTGATTCCGAAACGATGTGTTTTCTCGTTCTTCCCGGATGGGCTGGTCATTCTTCATCGAATGGGCCGGTCGTTCTAACGGAATGGACCGATCGTTCGCGTCCAGGTGAAGCGAACGGGGCTGATGCTCGTGGCTTACAGGAGCCACCCGGACGAGACTAAGGCCATGCGAAACGCGTTCAACGCTTACGACGTTGATCACAACGGTCGTGTCGGCCGCGCGGAGTTCCAGGCGGTCCTCAAGCAGCAGGGGTACACGGACGAGGAGGTGAGACAGCGGTGTGTAGCGAAACTGGGGGCACGGCGGGGAGCGGGGGTGGCGGATGAGGGGGAACGTCAGCATTCTGCATGCATGCATGCAGCAGCTTGGCGCCGCTGGCAGGGCGAGAGGGTGGCAGGGTGATTGTAGGGTGGGGCGGGGATGCAGGCGAGCCTTCCGCTGTATATTGTACCGGTATGTTTTTGGTGTTCCCTTTCCTTCGTCGTTCGTTGGAGGAGCAGTGTCTGCACGCAGTCGACCTCGTCGCTGGGGCCATGGCTGATTGCGGTCCGAGGCGATTCTTCCTTGCAATGCTTTATCGACCCGCCCGTTCGGCTGAAAAGCCGGCCGGGATACTCGCCCCCCGTGTTTTCCGTCGTCTGCCCGCGTTGGTTTTTGTTTGTTTGGGTTCCGTGACAATTAGTTTGTTTGCTTTTGGCGCGAGAAACCCTCTTTGCGGCCACAGTAAACTATGTTCACGCAACAGTGTTTTTTTTCCCATCCCTCAACTGCCAGAGTTGCCTAAAAGCGCCTCCTCTTTTCCCGCTCGGCGTGTTCTCTCCGCGTCGCCGGCTTGTGTTTACCCGCCCCGACTGGCCGAACCCATTTGTTGTGCGGCTCGTTCGCCCAGCTTGTCGGGCTGTTCGACGAGGTTGATGACGATCACGACGGGCACTTACACTACACGGAGTTCCTCGCGGCTACTCTTGAGACGGACGGGAAGAAGGTGGCGGACGAGCGGCTGGCCGAGGCGTTCGACCAGCTGGACATGGACGACTCGGGGCACATCTCGAGGGATAACCTGATGGAATTCTTGGGCAGAGATAGCAAGGTGGGCCGCAAGATAAAAGCACACACAGGCTTATTTGTCTGTATCGAGCTGTTGGACAGGGTGGCAGTGCTACCTCTACTGCTGCTGCTGCTACGAACTTCCCCTGCATGTACTGGTATGTTGCTAGTCGTGCTACCTCTGCTGCTGCTACGGAGACCTCGGCGTATATATTGCTAGTAGTGTTACCTCTGCTGCTGCTACTTGCTGCGTACAAGCACTACTTATTTACTGCCGCTATTCTCTCCTGCGTGTCCGTAACATTGCCATTCTGTCTATCCGTCGCGGCAAAATATTCCAAATTATAACCGCAAAAGCACGGGGTTTTGAGAACGCCGCGGTCTATGTTGTCGAATATTCACCCCACGTGTCGCTATTGCTGTCGCTCCGGTGCAGGGGTACCAATATAGCACTAGGTGCTGCTGCTGTAGAAGGTGTTGATTTGATCGGCAGCTGTTGTTGCCTGCTGCTGCTTGCTGCTGCTTGCTGTGCCGCCACTATTGCTGTACTGCTGCTGTGCTGCTATTACGGCTGCTGCTGCTGGTGCTGTTATTTCTGTTGCTACTGCTGCCTCTGCCGCTGCTGCTGTTACATCGAGATCGCAGCGGCACAGCACCTGTACAACTTTGCCACCCGAGTGGTCTTCTCTGGGAACAGCATGCCTCCTATTCCACGTTACTCGCTCGCAAAAGCACATGTGCGTCTTTGCACTCTTCCGCGCTTCATGCACTACGTAAGCTGCACTCACCCCTGTCTGCCATACTTCGCACCGGTATGTATTAACAGTACCTTCCTGGCATTTTTATATAGTATCACACAGCTTGCAAATATGACTTTCGACGAAATCCTCGATCTCACCGCTGCTGGTTGTAATTTTTATGTAAATAATTAGTGCAAACCCCGTTTTGCGTCAAACCCGCTCCGCTTCGCGCTGACCGATACGGAACTCCGCTCCGAAGGGGTGTACCGTACCACGCAGGGTGATTAAGATACCCCCCCCCCCCCCCTCGGACGAATGGGCTATTTTTTTTCAGCTGATTTTCTCCACTATGGTGGGAGGGTGTAAACACCGAGCGAATCGCCTGTGGAAACATCTAGTCTAGTCTAGTCTAGTCTGGATATTTCCAACGCCGCCTTTTTCGTTGGTTGTGTGGGCCTCTCTAAGGCATGCTTTGGAGAAAAGCAACTTGGGGGGAAAATCATCCCAGCGGTTTTGTGTTATAAATCTTGTGTGTGTTGTATGGTATATACTGCTGTAGTGCGAAGTGTATCTGTTATCACCGGCGCTTCGCTGCCTGCTCTTGTCTGTTACGGCGGCTGTGGTTTTGGTTGCACGAAGCGTTACAAGTAAAAGGGTCTGTGGGTGTTGGCATCCTGTCTACCGATCGCGGCCGTCTGACCACCGGTCGCCCCGCCCCTCCGCCTGCGCGATGCGCATCGTGCGTGTATGCGTTTGTGCGTTTGTTCGTTTGTGCGTGCGTTTCGCTGCCCCCTCGTATTGCGACGGTGCTGTTTGTTTTCGAGAAAGGGGTACAATGTGACAAAGCTGATCGCGGAGGCCGATGAGGACGGGACGGGCGGCATCAACCTTCAAGAGTTTTGCACGCACATGCGAAAGAGGTGGGTAAATGTGACGCTTACTCTTGACAAGGCTTCCTCAGACGGGGGTGCAAGCGGTAAAGAAGTCCCGGGCCGCTCCCAAACTTCCCAGCCGGAATGCCGTCTAGCAACGACCCCCCGCTATTCTCTCTCGTTTATATTTTTACCTGGTAGTTGTTGACGACGACTCTCCGTTCTCTCTCACCTTATACTACCTGGTAGTTGCTGAAAATGGCTCTCCGTTCTCTCTCACTATATTTTACCTGGTATTTGTTGACGGTGGCTCTCCGTGGCACAGCCAGCCAGGAAGACATGGCCTTGAGCGAATGAAAAACCACCTTCTTGCTTATCCTTATTAGGAGCGAACGCCGATGCACTGCGCCAACCCGACCGAACGTGGGTTTGGCAGAAGCGCGGCGTGTGCTGCGTGAAGGGGGGTAGCACCTACCGACCTCGAGAAATAATACATAACCGACCTCGAGAAGCAATCTATACCCCTTGAGGCCGGTCCACAAACTCCCATGCGCCAGCACAGTTGTTTTTTTATCAAGTTAGCATTGAACCCAAAGAAACTGGGCATATGTGTGTAGCTGCTCATTTGAGGAGTCTGCTTTTACGGGGGGCCATACAGCAATCAGGACCAAATTTGCTCGGTAGAAATACTGGAATATTCAGTTTTTTTTTTGTATGTGATAAGTCTTGATTACTACGCGTATGGTCCCCCGTAATATTAGTCAGTGGGAAATGCTTGGGCCCCAAAGTGCAATCCTAATACCTGGTGCAGCGCGGCTTGAGCCGGTATCACAGAGGGGGGGGCAGATTCCGGCTTTGCAGTAGTCGAGCGTGAGACTCCCAATCCCCCTTGCGCCCTCCCGTCACCCCCCGCCCGCTCGCACTGGGCGTGAATCAGCTCCTAGTACGTAGCGTGGTTCTTCTTATGCTCGCGTACGTGCATCGCACGCCTATCAAGCAGCCATGACCGTTTTATTTTTTGTTTTGCTAACGGACAGCTCTTCCCCCGCCTCCGCTGTCTTTACCCAACCACCTGTCCATCCCGTCTATCCGCGCCCCGCCCCGGGTGTGCTCTAGTGGGAGATTTAGCATACCCGGCGTCGCGCTGCGGGACGTACCTGGCGATTCTGCGGAGGCTAACCTCTCAGCCGTGCAGCTACAGTAGACGCTATAGAGGGGCTAGATGGGGGGCACGGGAGCAGCCCATCACACGTTTGAGGTTACGGGCTGGGAGGGACGCTTGGTGGGAATGGGGCTGCCCTGCCTCCGCCCCCTGATGCCGCAGGTGTCTCGGGCGAGGGAGAGCAGACGGGCGGACCTCCTTTGGTTTCCGCGTGATGGACGCGGATTGGACGACCTGCGCGTTTTGGTTGTGTTGAAAAAAGGTTTTGTCTTGAGGGAGTGCGTATTATACGTGGTAGATAGCATTTTGTTTTTGTCTTGAGATGGTTGTTGTTTTGTCTTTTGAGGGAGTGCGTATTGTAAGTGGTAGATAGCGTTTTTTTGTCTTGAGATAGTTGTTGTGTTTGTTGTTCGTTGGTGGTGTTGCTCAGAGATGGGGGCTAGTGCGGAAGTTGCTGACCCGTTAGAGAGCTTAGGTTGTTGCATGCTTTTGAGAGAGCTACGTAGCGCTGCTGGCCGTGTGCGCTAGGGAATGGAGTGATCGGCACGCTTCCAACGTTTGTGCAGGCGACCTGGGGATGTGCCGTGTCGACCCGGCCACGTCATACAGTACATTAGACGCATGTCTGGGTTGCAGGCGAATGGCCGGCTAGCCCATCTACCTCGCTGCCGCTTTTCCCGGCGGCGAGCCGGGCCGGGCTTACCGCTCGTACTACGTTATGGACTTACAGTGAATGCATGCCCACCTAAAGCGTGGTCTTGGCTTGTCACGTTGTGTGCGCGTGTGGCCAGCGTCGTTTTTGTGTTACCCTGTGTGTACATGGAGAGTTTTGGCGTTATACATACCTGGTACGTGCATAGAAAACACCCAGCACCATGATAGTTTCCCCCCCCAGTGTACACTGTTGCATGAGCGTCGTATTGTCAGGGTTTGGGCTACTTATTGCAGTAGGTGACCTTTTTGTAGCTTGGTAAAATATTTGACTGCCACTATACAGGGGTGGCCACTAGCTGCATGTAACCCCCAACACCGACATATTGGTGTTTTTGGGCTGTAATTCTGTGAAAAATCGCTTGTTCTCGACTTCCCAGCGCACAGGTGCTGTCAAGCGATAGCATATTATCGGAAAATGCGGCTACAACGATCATTGCCGCGATGCCCAACGAGCGGGGGTACGTACTAATTTATGTTATTTTTTTCACGGCGCGTAGAATTTGTGAGGCGCCAAACGGGTTCCTTTCCTAGCGATCGACTGGGTTTGATATTACCGAGCATGGGTTTCTTTTCTAGCGATCGACTCAGTTTGGGCATCGCTTGAACAGAGCTTGGTTCTTGTTCCTGGGCACGGGAGGCGGGAGGGGCTTGCGTGGGCAGCGTTTTTCATGATGCAATCAATGGAAATTGACGTGCTTGAATGCGGGCATCGAGTGGTTCCATCCCCGCGCAGGGAGACGTTTTCAAGAAGTTGATGCGCGGATCTACCAGCACGCGTGGACGAGTGTTCGCCGACCCCGCGAGGGGCGTGGATGGTTGTCTGTTTTGATTGGTGTTCGTTCGGGCGGTAGGGTCGATGTGGCCGTGACAGAGCCGAAGTTTTGGCGCGCTGTGAAATCGATCGTCTTCCAAATGCCATCGCTCAGCGTACCCACGTTTTGGGCTACAGCATGAAATACGCCTCGCCTACCGCGGGATGACACGAAACATAGTCGGCATGCGACATATGATATCGAAGGGCCAAGTGCCCACGGCTTTTCAGTTTTTGTCCGAGTAACCAGATCGACAGCAGTGGTGAGTCCGAGCTGGTTCGAGGTCCTCAGACAGACTCGATTCTCACATTGTTCGGTGTCCAGGGTGCACACACATACATACGTCAGCCCACCCAGCGGCACTTCGTTTTGTTTTTTTCTGCGTAGGCGAGATATGACATCACCGCTGTTCTGCTGGTTTCCAGCTCGACGATATGCCCTCAAAGTAACCGTCGTGGCCCGGTAAGGGGTCTACCTTCCACCATCGTGAAAATACCGTAGTTGGTTCATTCAGTTTTTGCGGCCAACTTGTTCAAAATCAGGAACGGCTTTACCGCGTCGATCTCACCACATCCCGTCCGCCCCTGCAAGTTTTTACTTGAAGTACGTACTGAAAAAAAGATCCTGCCTTAACTATAATTGCAAGTGTTTTGTCCCTCAAGACGTGGACAAAGTTCTAAAGCGGTTATGACCCCTCTCTGGAACCCCGAGAAAGCGGCTACAGCAACGATACCTTTGGGTGCTATCACCCGTCTACGAGCAGCGCGAGGGCCCAGAAGAAGTACGGGTAGGACCAAGTTGAGCCCGTACCGCACGACTCCTTGCATTGCAACCATTGTAACACGGACGCCAACGTGTATCGTCCCCCAAACACACAGTAACCGTCGCTGTAATCACCCATTATTATCGCCAGTTTCCCCCTGTAAAGTCGTATTGGGGTTACGCGGCGTCGGACCAGGCTAGGACTACGGCAGGGGGGGCACGTGGGAAGTAGCGCTGGTGCTGTTCCTGTTTTTCCCGCTTGCCTGGCTTTACCGCGGTAAATATGCACAACAAAATGAGTACCGCCACGAGAGCCGCAAAAGCTTATCCGTGACAGTTCCATCCATCCTAACACATCATACCTGTACACGCATTTGTTCCAACACACACAACAGCTACGATACGTGCTCCTCGGTTCCAATCGCCTTGCTCCGTTGGATGTCTGCAGCGTATAGTGTTGTAGGACTAACTGATTGTAACATAACACTACCCCTCTATGGAGGTGCCTGTACCCGTAGATGGCTGAAAAATCTTCGCGTGCACTGCTGTCTTGCATGGGGGGATGCGTCGCGCATTGTATATCGCTCACCGCACGTGGCGGTCGTTTTTCCGTACCTCGTCCGCGAACAGAAAATACTCGTTCAGATGGGTGGGGATTCCGTTCGCGTTGTTTATTCCAGTACTTGGATCATACGGGAAACATTTTGACTTTTGGCCCCAGAGAACCCTAGTAAACTGGAGAGTTACATGTCGTCCGTTGCATCTCAGATCCACGGCCACATTTTTTATCGCAAAATTCGCTTCCTCCTACAGGCTGATTCAAGGTGTATCTGGCAAAAAAAAAGTCAAGAATCGGAAATTCACGCCGTTTTCGGGAGATATATCCTGATTTTTTGCACACGTTTTCTATGACCCCTTGTCGACCCGTTACCGGACGTTTTTTTTTTTTTTCTTGTCTCGTCAGATAGTTGGTCGTTTATTTTGTTTTTATATATCTGGGCCTTAAAGTATCCGAAAATACCAGCGACCACCCCCCCCCCCTCCACCCAAATCTCCTTGGTCAACGGGTCGACAGGGGCTCACAGAACACGTGCGCAAAAATTCAGCATGTATCTCCCAAAAACGCATGAACATCTGGGCTTTATGCGGAAAAAGTGCGAATTGTACGGCGTTGCGTCGTATTTACTTAGTTTCAGTATATCAACTTTTTGGCGTTAAATGTGACTTGAAATTGGTCCTACGTAGTCAATTATTCGATTGCTTAGTCTAAACCTTTTACACCCCTAGGAGTGCCTGGAACCGGCTAGTTCAAAGAAACAAATGACAAACATATCGTTTCTTCCTACGGAAACGCCTGACTGTTGCTGGCCATTGTTAAGGCCCGTGGTTGGTCGGGACACATTTTCGCCTCTAGCGCCAGGCTTAGGACCCCCACTAGAAACCGGCTGTGTCGCCCTCTTCCGTTGCGCATGGCGGTCAGTATGATACACCAAACATGCGACATTCGAGTAGATATTGCAAGCGGCATTCATTCGTGACTGACAAATTTTAAGGCGTTTGGCTTGAATCAGCTCGGATCAACTTGGTTATTGTGGCGCTGTGGGGTCCGCACCCCCCCCTTCGGTCGTCGACTCCACTCGCGACCAACAGTGCCTACATTGCTACAAAAGTGCACATTTTATACACTCACAGTACGTAGTGCCGACAAGAAAGTCCTGTGTACGTGGTAGCTGAAATTCGAAACAATGACCAGCCGAGCGCAGGCCCACGAGTATATGCCCAAATACGGCGAAACACATTACCTGTGCTAACTATTATCGTTGATATGGCTTTGTGGTTAATGTTGGTCGGGCGATGACACCATCCAGGCATTCCATACGGGGCGTCGATACGATATCGTCTCTTAGAGTGACACGGCGTCCACCAAAAAGTTGGCCCCGCCACGGCTATTGCCAATCAGAAGAAAACTAGTTAACGTGGTTCTATAAATATGAATTGGAGAAGACGGTTGGTTCAAGCACCATTGCTTCGTGAAACTTCGCAATGGCTCCATGTATGATCACATTCCGCTCTCTGGTATATTAAGCGATATGATGCCAACATCGAAACAGCCTAGAACGACCATACCACATCGATCAAATCAGGTCCCATCCCCTCTGGGGATAAGCTTCAGCAGCGCCAGCAACCAACACCGGTAGTCGACCGAGGCCGGATGCCAACGTTGCCCTCCCTTCCGTATCTCGAGGCCAAGGCGGCGTGGGCGACAACCAAAAACAAGGCTGCCCACCGTGTAATAGGTTTTCTTGCGGTGCGGCGCGATTTCGGTGCGGTTTCACCGTACCGCACCGCGCACCGCACACGTAGGATTCCAAAACAGATCCGCACAGCACCGCGCTTTACGACTCCAAAACAAAATTTCCGCACCGAATCGCACCGTTCAACTGCTGTCACAAAACAAAACCCGCGAAAAGGCCTTGGGGACTTGATAATCAAGTGGTTTGCCACGGTGCGACGTGGGTGGTCGTTTTTTTACTGAACCGTACCGCACCGCACGACCTCACAGCACCGTACCATACCACCCCACTCTGTGGCGACCAAAAAAACGAAATCCACGCCGCACCGCACGATAACAAAAAAAACAACCGCACCGTGCCGCACCGTAGTATTCTGCAAATACCAAAGCCACCCTCGGTTCTACACCGTGAAAAACGCCTGCAAAAAACAACCCAATTCGTAGCGAGACTAGGGCATCGGGGTAGAGGCGCCAGCCTACAACAAGGGTGTTCACCATTTTAACGATGAGCACTCGGTAGAAATTGTTGCTGCCAAAGAGCCGCCAGGCACAACAAACAGTACCAACCGGGGCGTATGAAACCAGACACCAAGAGCACAGCCATCATGTGCTCGACACTCGTTCGAATGACGATATAATGCCGGAATATCGGCACAGCAAGAGCCCGATTACAGTGCTGGGAATGCGCTGTTGCTACAGTATCAATACCGCTGCTACCTACCAGGCATGAAAACGTAAAATGAGTCTATCATACAAAAGGCGTCACAGGCGCATCAATCAATGTCTACCAAAATACGGTACCTTTAGCTGAGCTGCTCACCGTTCAAAGACAAAAACAATATCGCCGTCAATCACATCGCGGGGGGTCCGAAACATCCACGTTATAGATAAGAAACCTCATAGTGTGACACACGCGTACACCCAATCCATGAACAACAACAGGGTTGCATTGCCGAAGCCCCTCATAACAGAAAATCCGCTGCGACAGGGCTAAACCCCCGCCGTCAGTCGGTAGAATGTTTCCAAAACATTCCAAAACATTCTGTACACCCGTCACCGAAATCGTAAACACGGGGCGGGGATGTCATACCGACAAACGGGTCAGGGCTTGCCTCTCTGGTGACAACAAGGGCTACGTACACACCAAACTCTTGCGAGGCGGCACAACCGGAAAACCCTCCAAACACAACATCTATCAGCCCTTTGAACTGGCAAAAGTCCTCGTTCGTAGGCAGACTGGTTCCAGAACGCTCCGTGCGCCAGCATAAAACACTAAAAAAAACAAACGGGGCTTTGATGCCGGCAAGCATGGCCTAGATTTTGCCTCTCTTACGATAGCGAACTAAAACAAACATAGTACCTGCGCCCGACTCGCTGCTTTTCACGCCGACCTTCAGATCTCTTCACTCCACTGACGTACCACCGGCGGCTCTTATCGCGCAATCTGAGGCAAGAGCACACTATCTATACAGCAAGAACATGTCCACACGAACAGCAGAGCGACGAACTTACGTCCCCGTGTTTCCGTCCTGTACATTAGGTTATCTCGCCCAAAAGCCGACACCTGAGTCGGTCCAAGCGACCATGTAAAACACAAAAAAATACGTACGCTACACGAAACGCAAACGGCAGGAATGGTTGCCACACCCCAGTTTATCGTGATCTTACCGGCTATGATAATCCCCCCGCACACACAACGAGAAGAAGAACATGCTGTATGAGCACGTCCAGATAAAAAAAAAAGCTTTCTGACAAAATATATCATCGCTTGTGTTGTGCATTAGAAACGGTTCATTGAGCCAAGCGGTATCTGCTTCGCTCCTGCAGCGCTCTGCAACACCGGCGAGAGAGGGACAGCAACCAAAATTCAGAAGGAGCAAAAACGCAGGATACATCGACAATATGTACCAGTATAAGGTACGTGACGACATTTTGTAACTTGTTCGCGGGGAAGTCAAGCTACCAGAAGTCGCCCACTAGGATAACTGCGGGCACCAAATGTATTTCTCTCTTCTACGAGGCTACCTCTGGCTTAGCTATGATACCCCCTCACCCTCACCTACAATCAAACTTGAGCGACTGCCGAACATTTAAGCCAGGGAAAATCGCTCATGCGATAAAAAATACTACGGTACGAGTGCTATTCTACACGTAGCAGAGTGCCAAAATATCAGGGGAAAAAACTCAGTAAGGGACGAGGGAAGGGTGGAGCGTCCGAAACTAAACCGCCCGAACTCACCTACACAACGCGCACGACAACAAGGGAGACTCGATCAGACCAGGGCTTCACAAATAAAATACCCCTGGCAAGGCCCGGCTCGGCGGGAGCTGTCACGCAACAACCTTCTTCCCTTCAGTCTAAGCACAGCATGCGCCACGACCACCATGAACGCGGCGATATACGGTATAGTGTGAAAAGACGAACGGTCATGGTCATGACTTGCGAAAAACCCGAAAGCATTACGCCTCGGCTTAGTATCTCTCTGTGAAATGCTCTTTCGCCTGGAGGCAACAAGGGCAAGAAGGCACCGTTGCCCCACTCTTCCATATCGGACCCGTCTCTATCGTTCTACCTTTGCGATTAACCGCATTCGAACAAACCGCTCGATACCACTGTACGTACGCGCAGACATCACACGCCAGGGAGTCACAACACGCGGTTACCCCCCGACCATCCACCAACCCACCCAC
>MEHQ01003201.1:269718-368630 GCA_008828725.1 Saccharina japonica | reverse complement strand
CACCCACCCGCCCTAGGACTCGCCGATTCCCCGCCCACCCCGACGAATTTCACAGGGACTTTGCTACTGCACTGCCAACAGAAACCCCCAGATCAAGCCCAACTGCGCCGGGCTGCAGCAGCACCGGGTAACGATTTGCCGCCGTTAAACCTCAGTGGCGGCTGACTCCACCCCACCTTCGCTTGATCCGCTGGCCTCATCGCTATTTCTCGCCCTCCCTTTCCTGGCAGGGTCGCTGGGGCTGACGAAGAGTACCCTTTCCTCCCCCTCCTCTTCGTCCCTCACAACAGCGATGCACCCCAGCCTGGGTATGGAGCTTTGGCTGAGGTGTCCGTATGGCTTTGAAGGCAGCACCCCGTTCTTGACGCGCTCACCGAGGTCGCTAGTCTCCATGAGCTTTGACACCCTCCCTTTCAGGAGGGACCTCATGGAGCGGTCTTCTATGTCCATAGTAAGGCGGCCCATCTTCCAGGTCACCGAGCCGTAGTCGCTGAGGAGCGGGTAGAGGCTGAGCGGGCTCAAGGGGAAAATGATTGCGTCCGCCAAGAGCAGCGTTAGCCGCAGGGTCACGTGGAGGAGCCACGAGATGAAGTAGAGCAAAGGGAGGGGCAAGAACACCAGGAAGAGCGGCGTCAGCGGCAGCACCTGTACCAAGAGGATGAGGGTGTCCTGCACGCGGAACTTTGCCTTGGCGGTAGTTTTCACGTGAGAGACGAGCTCCCTCGCCATGCGCCTCCCGACGAGGGACACTCGGTTGATCAGCAGCATCGTCGTGTCGAACGCCGACCGCAACACGAACGCGAGCCCCACCGGAACCAGCCACACGAGGCCCCACAGGGAGAGGATGGCTAGGCCCGGGTTCATCGTCATGGCTGACAACGCCACCACAACGAGGAAGATGATTACGATCGACCAGTCGAGATGATCGTCTCCGTAGGGAAGGTGCGTCACCATGAGGGCGATGATGCCGGCCCAAACGATCGTCACGAGAAGCGTGAGGTGCCACACCGTATCGAACACGGTGTCTTCCAAGAAGGGCCTGATGTGCGTCCTCAATCGATCAATCGGCTTCAAGTTCGACATCGCCATGGGCTCCACCGCTTGGACCATGTTCACCACGAGGAACACCAGCATGACCCCTTGGAAGACGTTTAGCAGGATGCGGAAAAGAAGTGGCGTATGACCATCCTCGGCGGGAAACACCTCGAGATATACACCGAATACCGCCAGTCCGATTGCGAGGAAACCCTGCCCAGAAAGCTGTCCCTGGTGGTGATGTACTCGCCGGCATTGGCTGACTCTGACTATCGGGTCCTTGATTCGAGAGCAATGGAGAATTAGCTTGAAGACCCAAGGCCAGGTCGCCTGGAGAGGACAGCAGGGGAATGGGGATGGTGTGTAAGACGAAGTCGCAAACAACTCAGGATGACGCGATTCGAAAGCCTTCATCGTGGTGGTTGAAAAAGGTGTAAGGATTACCAGGGGGTGGTCAGAGTCGACACTTATACGCCTTCTACGTCTTCGCCGCACCTGGTCCATCCGTCGCGTTGGACCACGAAACCAAACACCTTCCCGACACCCCACTATCCATTTGCTAGGCCCGGATAGAGGGGGGGGGGTATACTAAAACCACGTACAATACAAACATGAAAAAACATTTTGTTCGTAAATTCGTCCACAAATCCCAACCCACTGGTTTGTTTTTCAATTTGACACCGGGAAGGAGAGCAGGTCGCTTTCTCTTCCTGTCGAGCACCCTTGATTACAGGTATGGTATCTAGCGCTTGAAAATAAGAAACGTTGTCGAAAGCAAACAAAATCGATCTCGGTAATCGTCACGTCATCTCGCACCCGCACCCTCCACACGCCGAACTCGCCTCTTGGTTTAGGCCTGCCACGACGGCCACCGCCAGTAGCGTCAGCACGTTCACGTCATTCCTGCCTTCTGGGCCGAAGTAGTAGATGCTCGCCGCAAGGGCCACGACTCCAATCGACGCGTCGTGAAAGCTGTAGTTGCTCAACAAGCTCTCAAGGGCGTCTTGCTCGGCAACCGAAGCTTCGCCCAGCTCAACACCCATCAACACGCCTTCACGTTCAGGAATAATGCCGTCCCTGAATGAACTACTCGCTGCCGATATCCTGATTGGTGGAGTACACCGATGGGACAGCAGGGGTGGGTGGCAGGAGTGAAGGGTCAGGAGGGCCAAATGGTGAAGAAGAAAAAAAAAAAGAGAAAAAGTTTCAGTTGCCCACCTTTCCGCTGGAACATTGTACCTCCGCAACGATTTTCCGTGGTTCTCTCCCCGTGCACAGCAAGGCAACTTTAACTTGGTAAACTTCCGCGCTTGCCATAACCGGACTCGTACAGCAACGCCCGGAGTAGCTCCTTTACGGTGACCCGGCACATTCGAACTGCCCCTGGAAGAACCGGCAACATGCCCACCGGCCAAGTGTTCAGAATAAAGAAACGCTCCTACAGTAGCTCGCCCAGTCATAAGCATCCTAAGAGTATGTTTTTGGGGGCTCCGTAGTCTTGTGTTCACGTCCACCTTGGTCTCCACTCACATTGATTTCTTGGCCTTGCTGGCCTCGACCACCTCGCACACCACGTACGCCTGGATGAGCCGGTCCATCGACTTATCGGGGCACACGACGAGGGTTCCTCCTCTGCGCCTGTTCCTCGCCCAGAACAAGACGATCTCCGGCAGAGCCCGCCATGCATCATCCTCCTCTTCCACGCCGCCAGACATTGGTGCCGTCGTGGCACCTGCCTTGCCAAGTGCGGTGGTAGTAGCACCGGCGGCCTCCCCCACCTTGATATCGCCGGCCTCTGGCTCTGTGCTGAGGGTAGCTTCCGGCGCTGGAGGCTCTGCCTTCGGCGCCGCCTCCTCATCTTTGTCAGCACTTGCCGATACTCGTTTCACGATTATCGCCATCTGTCGGCGGGAGAAGGACCCCCGGCCGAACGAGATGCCCCCCTTCGCGATGGAGCACTCACTTTCCTATTACGGAGGAGCATAGTAAATAGGACCGAATATTGTTAGTAAGAAGAGGTAAATATATAGGTTTTTGTGTCTACCATAGGTCCTATTTACTAGTGTTTACTATGGTCCTCCGTAATACAGCAGGGCGACGAGGCAAGTCACGATGATAATTCCGGCCGCGAGGCGTGTTGGGGGGGGGGTGGGGGGGTGTACTCATGTTGTGCACGCCGTAGATCATATGACCATAGACGTTTGTATAAAAAAGAGAGGTTCGGCTTTTTGCCTCGGGCGTGGTTAAATCACCCGGGAGGTGTGGGGGGGGGGGGGGTAGGGTAGGGTTGGGCAACAGCAGCGAGCGGCTGTACTCCCGGTGTTTTAGCCGCAAACTAATGCACTCACCGATGCATAGGCGCGCCTCCGACTCATTCCACGGTATACCTTATCGGGGGTATCAGTTAGTCTTTGACTTCTGAGGCAATATTTTGTCACTGGGACCGGTTGAGCTCCTCCAAAGGGAGCAACTGTTATGGGGTTAGTATGATCATTGTACTAGTACATTGTTTTTAGGACTATTTAGCGCATGCAGCGCATACAAATGCTGGTCGGGTGATATATTGAGCTCCTCGTGTGAGGGACTCAGAAACATAATAAGCCGGCACCCCTACAATGTGGCATTGCTCCTCCTCACACCTTTCGTCAGCAGTAAAGAGAAAACAACGACGGCAAAATCGTCCAGCGCATTCCCTGTGGCCGTGGGAGACAAGGCCACGGTGGCGCGGAGGTACATGCGACAAAGCAGCAATTTCGCCAAAACCAAAAGCTGACTGCTGAGGATTACGAGATACAGCCAAAAGAAACAAACGACATGCATCCCGATCGGCACGGGGTCCCTTCCGCACCATCCGACCGCCCATCGACGTACCACAACCGGACGCTATACCAAATTTTGCACGAGGCGTGAAGCAACACTACCCGCACTGTCGATGAGCATACTGACATAAAAACGCACGCTATATATCACGAACATACACCAAGGTTCTGTATGAAACTTGCCATTATACATACAAAAAAACAAAACAAAACAAAGCTGTGGAGATCTAAAATGTCCTCAAATTATGATCGAGGCCTTTCAATCGTCGGGGGAACCCGTGAGCACATTCTTTCCTCAACTCGAAACAGAACGATCTAACTCCAACGCCATTTTCAGCCCGTGCCGCGTCAGTATCAACTCCGGCACCTCTGTTACGGGCGACCAAAGTTATCAGAACCCCCTATGGACCCAAAACATCATGTTATCTCCCTAAGTTTACACACTGTATTTTGTTGTAATTACTATGTGCCCCCCTCATAATACATATTACAGGTGGCCACAGTTACCATAACCCCCTCAAAAAAGGACCCAAAAACCAGGGATCCCCACATGTTTACCCTTAGTAATATATCCCCCCATACTAAGACTGCTCTCCGGGAGGGCGGGCTCTCTCTCTCTCTCTCTCTCTCTCTCTCTCTCTCACCAGAAACGTTTCCACTTCGATGACGCGCACTTGTGCCTCGGGCGGGTTCAGCATGGCTATCGCTTCGTCGAGGAGGCACAGGTCGTTCTGCTCGATGTACGGCAGTCCCAGGTGGGTGCCGAAGTGCAGGCATAGCGTCTCTCCGAGAGCGGCGGGCCCATCGAACGTCACCTCCTGCAGTATTACACCCAAAGAGGCACGCGCGAGATAAACAAAAATCTCGCTACAAGTCGATTGCGCGGGACCGGGGTCACCGGTAACGGCCCATCTTTAACGATTAGCAACACTCACAGCCGACGAGTTTTGTATATATTTCTTAAAACATAACCGTACTTACATGCGCCAAATTGTTTTTACTAATACGTAGGACTTATATTTGGAAAAAAACGATTCTTCAGTCTTACCGAAAAAAAAGCGTGTATTGGAGGATTCCCAAAAAACGAACAACGTCAAGTAACACTCGGTTGACAACCACCGAGGCGAGCGAAGGTGTGCGTCGTCGTCGTCGCCGGCGGCGCGCCGCCTCCAGTGGCCGGTTAGATTAGGCGGCGCATGTTTGAAGACTACCATTCTCGGAGTCCCTCGTGTCGGTGGAGGTCGTCCCTAAAACCCCACGCGCGGAACAGTTAAGGCAATGCAGCCATATCGAGACCATTGGGCGATCTCGTCCTTCTAGGCCACTCGTCGACGCCCGTTTGACACGGGAAGTGCAGCGGAAACGAAAAACTTGGGAGGGTTTGAGACGGCCTTGGTATTGAGTTAGGCGCCGCCCACGGGCTATGCTATGCTAGGGGCCATTGGCATTCGCGCTGCGGGTACTCCAGTCGTCTTTGCCCGAGGTGGGTGGTTTCTCGTCTCAACCCGGAGAGTTTACTCTTCGGGTGGCTATCCCCACCGCACCGGGCCCCTTCGGGGGTCAGGTCGGGTCAACATGCTCAAGTCTCCGGAGTAGTAGACAGCAAGGGCTGATACTCCCGAGGGGGCATGGAGTGAATTGACACACGACACGAAGTGAGACGTGGAAGTGTGGAGGGCGTAAGCTTTATTTTTACCCATCCGCCGGAGGATAAACAGAAAAAAAAAAATGTCTCCGAAGCAGTCCTCGACACAGCCCAAGGTTGGTACACCCTACTTTCGGCGACGTTGACCCCGCGTGAACGTGCCACGTCGGGTTAAGACAAACTCCTCAAATTTGATACCAGGTGTATGTTTTTGACAGAACAGGGTTTCACCACTACCTTGTCTAGAAAGACCGCAGTCTCCATACTGTTTGCTCCTCGCCAAACGTTGGAACCGCGGTGGGCGAAAAACCAGCTACGAGTATATTACTCGTACCACCACTCGGAATCGTGCGACGTCCTTGACAACGCTAGAGACAAGAGTTACCGCCTCCGAAATTCGCTGGAAAGGGAACACATTCGTGATGTACTGTAGTTCATCACGCTCCGTCAACATTTCTTCCACCAACGACTCGACAGCGACGCCCATCCATGGAGTGATGCGATTTTACTGCGCCTGGCGAATAGGGTGATGTCCGGGGAGCTGGTCGTGGATAAGGGCTGTTGATTTGAATTTTTTAGTATGACAGTTACGAGTCAGTGTCGTGTCGGTTCGGGATATTAGTTTGTTTGTTTAGGTTACACCGCGTTTTGTCTTTTGGGCCTGAGTGCGAAGTTTCCTGTACCCCCGAGGGAACGCCCTTACCCTGTTGGGAAGACTGATAATACAATGACTTGAAACCAATCTCGCCATGGATCTACGAACAAGGGGGCTACACACGGATAGGTGACAAGATAAGGAGTGGACGGGGTGGCTGAAGAGTGGTCTGCAAGGGTCCGACATCAAACTCGGAGAATGGCGCGGTGAAGCACAGAACGATGGCGCACACGGGGGGGCTCAAGGACGGGACGGAGGTGTTCATGCGGAGATGGCAACGACACGCGAGGGTTGCACCTGCGACAAGGGTCATCAACACCAACGAACGGGGCGGGGTGGCGTCCACCCGACAAAGCGACTGAAACAGTAGCTAGCGTAGAGTTGCTGAGAGAGTTGCTCGCTTGTCTACCTCACTAATGTTTTTGTGCTACGCTTACGCCGTCCGTCATTTTGTTTCTTTTCTTCTGTTATTTTCTTTATACGTATGGATTTTCCGTTTCCGTTTTCGTTTTTGGTTTCGTTTTTTTGGTTCTCACGTTCATCTCTATTTTATTTCACCCCCACTCCTAGCACGTACGCGTAGGGCCCAGACGTAGACCCGATACTATTAATAGCGACCTGCGGTAGACCAACGCGTTCGAAACACTGCGCCTTGTACGAATCATAAATACGGTTTCCGATTTTTCATTTTCCGAGTCAGCTCATTCTCTTTCTTTTTCCTTTTTGTTTTGTCGATTTCTTGTTTCAAGTCGTACAACCCATGTATTTGATACGTACTACGATGTGTATACACGTTGATTCTATTTTGGGCAAAAAACAAAAAATAGGTACGACGCCTATGCCGTTTGAGCCATTTATAGGTGCACCACACATTGCACTCGGGACAAGGTTTCCTGGCCCTCCCTCCCTCTGATTGGCCAGCGCCCGATCGTGCCTACCGTTGGCTGGAAGGTTTCAGGTACACCTCTCTGTGTCTACTCAAGCTGGGCTTCACCTACAACCGGATCAACCTTGCACCTACCAACGGCACTCATTTCGCAAGTAAGAAATCATAATCCTAGCCAACACCCTGGTTAGTCACTGGGATCTTACTGCGTATGATATATTATCTGGAGCGATGTAAAAACACACCTACCTCTGAAAAAGGAAGTTTCGCAAAATGTTTTGTGTCTTCCTTGGTGACAGCTCGAGTCACCTGGCTAACACGCCCAGTCCCGACGGGGCTTTCCGACGGGCTTGTAGCCGTAATTCAGTCGCCAGAAAACGGTTCACGTGACCTCGGAGAGATCACGACCTGTAAATTATCTAGATCCTAAGTTTCCGTTATGATACGTTGTGCAGGATCTGTACAGTGCAGATCCAACTCAGGAAACGTGTCCTAGATCATGCAGATTGCACGGCCCCCACACGGTAACATGAGCTAGATCATACAGATCATACAGATCATACAGATCATACAGATCATACAGATCATACAGATCATACAGATCATACAGATCATACAGATCAGGGATCTATCTGCCCTGAAATATCTAGATCATCAAATGGGAACCGATTCTCTATCCGAGGGTGTGAAAAGGTTCAGTGGAGCCATTAATTTATTTAATATATAGGTACAATTGAAGCCAAAACAGGTAGCATAGGCGAAGAAGGCCAACTTGAGTGCGTAGACTCAGAAAGGTGTACATGGAACATTTCACCCACCACATAGGTACGATCGGGCGCCGACTACCAATCAGAGAGAGAGAGAGAGAGAGAGGGCCAGGAAGCCCTTTTCCGGGTGCAATATTCAGTGTACTTAGAAATGGCTCCAAAGGCATACTAAAGGTATACCTATTTTTGGCCTTTTTCCCCATCCATTTTTACATGTTTTGTTGCTGCGTGCGGCTTCCCCTCTCAAAATGTCCACTCGCCGTATTTTTTCGTTATTTGCTATGTACCAGCGTTGTTTTCCAGACTTATCGGAGCCTGTGCTGTGACCTCGGGCCAGCTTATGGCGACGGATGAACCTAACGCGAGGGCAGCAACAGCAACACCATCGACTGGACGCCACGTGTGTACATGAGATGAAGCGACGGGAACATCTGCGATTTACCTATTGAATACGTTTTTGTTTGTTCACCGCCTCTTTGTTGGGAGCACCTGAGTAGGCTGGGAGTGAAGTGCGCACATGAGATGAAGCGACGGGAACATCCGCGATTTACCTATTGACTACGTTTTTGTTTGTTCACCGCCTCTTTTTTGGGAGCACCTACCTGCGTAGGCTGGGAGTGAAGCGTCTTTCTGTTAATTTTTCAGAAAAACAAAAAACGGACGAAGGCAGCAGTGCCACATACCGGCACATGCTCGACGCGTCCATGGCCTTTACCGCTGTAGGAAGGCTGCACGTCACGCTCTCTCTCTCTCTCTCTATTCGCGGCAGGCACGCGCGGGGAATCTGTAAAAGGCCGTACCTCAGGTTTGGCTTCCCCCGAACCTGGAGTAGCGTCCTTGCCCATGGCACGCGGCAGCTAGCTAGGCCCGTCCAATACCCGTAGAAACCCTTAGCAGCAAATATCGATACTCACGCCTGCGGCCTCTTCTTCTGCCGGGTCAGCAGGCGTGTTGTGCACCCCCCCCCCCCTAGGAGACAGATGGTGGTCACAGGCGGCGAAACAGGGAGGGGAAAATATTAGCAAAAGGTTTCTATATAGTAAATTATTAATATCTCGACTTTGAGGCGCTGCAGTGGTCGAAATTGGTCGAATTTTTGGGGAGACAAAAACAAACAACCCCCAACGAAAAGTGTGTACTCATACTTCACGTGCGGACAGTTACAGCTCCTCCCAGGCACCTACGGACCGCGAAATAGAGGCACACTCGTGATGGGGTGTGTTATGGCGTCGGGTGCGCCAGACAGCAGTCGTAAGAAGTCACAAACGACTCTCGAGGAGTTTTGGTGAATTCGAAGTCGCAAGCCAGCAGCACCAAAAACACTAGCAAAGTCGCTACAGAGTACGTAAATATTCCACGACACGCGCGGGAGTCTATCATAGTACCATGGCTACAACATCACCGATGAAAAACGGTTTTCCACCAAACGTTTTTCAGGTCTCCAGGCGCAGATTTTGAACTATTGAAAACAAAGCGGGACAGGACAAATACGTTCCCGTAAGAAATAGCAAGTTATATCATAGGGTCCCAAAAAGGGCAATAAAGGGCTAAAAAGGCCCGGAGATTTCTTGTTTATTTGGAGTACGTACTCGTAGCTTTTCTGAAATTTCGTACTGCGCTTATCTTGTTTGCAAACACCTTGCGACCTTATTTCCAAGCCGTTTGCATATTTTTTGGTCGAAACGCCTATTAGTACGTACGCGCACCTATACTTGGCAACTGATTTTTCTGAGGGATTCCGTGCTTAACGTAGATAGTGTACTCGTAGATTGGATGGTTGTTCCATCTTCAGCAGTGTACAGCAGCGGAAGTGCTACGGCTACGAGTACGGCAATTGAGTCGTTGAAAGCGGGCACCATTCTGAGCTTTGATGTCTGCAGTCTTCCAAGCTTACCAGGTACCACCGTTCGACTTTCTTGCTACTTTTTTCATCATGGGGATGGATGCCGTGCGATAAATGATTCTGTCTCGACAACGTGCCAAGAAAAAAAAACAAAAAAACTGGCGATGCACTCTGCTTTGCCATTAAATAATTTGGATAATTGATAATTTGGCGTTTTGCATCCCTTCGCACGATACAAAAACACTAAATTCACGCAGTTATGTTCAACCGATCGGAGGGAAACTAAGCTTCAAGGCTTGGCCAAAATATTGAGATTCTCAACCTCGACAAGCAGCATACCACTCTGTCCCGAAATATAAGAACCTTTTGTACCTCAATATTCAATCAAAATGGTGCTTATATTTCGGGACAGAGTGGTACCTGATAACGACTATATATCCCGCCATCTGTCAAAACACGGAATTCCACATTCTTACACGAACGTACCAGTACTTCTCATATACGATACCAGGCGTACACTAATCTGTCCGGAAATATAAGGATCTTTTGGATAGTAATATGGAGATAGAAACGCTCTTTACATTTACGGACAGAGTTATGTAAAAAAAACGAATGTATATACCTCTGGTGACGTTATACCTAACATGCAAAGTATAATTACACCTGATCCCTGTTACGCAACGAGTGTCATTCGTGGGCGTACAGGTACGTTATCGAAGAGTTTTTTTTTCACGATGTATATCGGTCTGACCATAAATACATAAATACAAGGTACATTTTGACGTTTTTGTTTCTTACGGGGGACCATAGTAAATAGGACCTATGGGTAACACTAAAACCTATATATTTACCTATTTTTACTAACAATACTTGGTCTTATTTGCCATAGTAAATAGGGACCTATGGGCAAAACTAAAGCCTACCGGTATATATTTACCTATTTTTACTATTAATAACAATATTTGGTCCTATTTACTATTAATATGGTCCCCCGTAAAATAGCATCTAAACGTCCCGAATGTTCACGATCAGACTGGTACCAATCTGTCCCGAAATATAAGCAACAATTTCATTGAATATTAATATAAAAATGGTGCTTATATTTCTGGACAGAGTGGTATATAATACGGTATATGATGCGTCAACCTTAACCTGTTGCCTCTTGCATTTGGGACTGCAGAGTGGCAACACGTGCGTGACGACAAACAGACGACGGTCACAGCGCCAGCATCGGCCATTGCTCGGGTGGGGGGTGTTGATGCCCATGATAACTTTGGGACCCAGACGCGCCTGTCCGAAATGCAACTACAGTATATAGTACAATTCGAGGAGCTACTGCTGTATATATACCGCTGCACCACGCGCGAGTAATCACGCGGGCGCCCACGTCACATACTCGTATATACCAGGTAGACGGTTGATGACTTGAGAAGACCAAACCTCTCACTTTGGTCGCTACCTCTTGGTCCTATGTCGAGGCTATCCCAACTTGAACTATGTGAAGGCTTGGAACGGGCGCAGGTGTACCGTATACTCTGCTGTTTGTGCTCGTAGGTACCTGGTATGATCACACACCAAGACTACTCGTACACAAGCAGTAGTACTCGTGCTGTAGTAGGTGACGATCACACAACAAAAACCTGAAAACCTGCAAGCAGATGAGTCCAAACCCACTGCCCCATTGAAGCTGTGTCCTCACATCACCCGCGGGCTCGTAACTACCAGGTAAGAAGTAAGAACACCCGCCCAAGCTGAAAGCTGATTGATGTATACCAGGTATACAACACAAAACAAGCAGTATATACTCGTAGTGCAGCAGCAGTAGCAGTACGAGAGTACGAGTGTACGAGTACTCGTGCCTCTTGCATACAAACACACACGAGCGAGTGCACTCCGTACTTAAAACAAGAGCAGAACGCGGTGCAATTACTCTTCGTAGAAAAGAGAACAAACAGCAGAACATCAGAACATCAGAACACCAGGAGGAGGAATTTTCCCCTGAGAGGGGCGTGACCACCGATCAACCAGCACGCCCGAGCAAGCTACATCATTGCGGCACCCCTTCACTAAGATGTATCGGCGTGCACCCTCGATGCCAGGGTCGGTGGCGTCGTAATGTCGCTGCAGAAACGGGCATGTATAAGTAGTAGAAAATAATCGCTCACACTAAAAGCAGCAGTAAAAGACTCGGGAAGCAGCGGCAAGAAAACAAAAAAAGTCCGATTTCGTAACAACAATCTGCAAGCTCTCGGCCTCCAGGTGCATACACCGCAAGCAAGCCGCCAGCCATGCGACGAAGAGCTCAAGTGCAATGTCTTGGGAAGCTTACCTTGAAACAACAGTCTCGCAAGCCGGAGAAGTATCCCTGCTCTCGCCAGTCTAGTCTGTCTGCCTGGGTCGCGCTGCTGTAAAAAAAACGCTAAACAGGCCAGATGTTGGACGGATGCCGCCCCCTCTCTGCACACGCCTCTAGTCTCTGGTGTGCCTTTGAATTTTGCCTCTTCCTAAATGGATTAAATGGTTGAAGGACGTATTATTATGCGTATGAAAAGCGTTTCGCGGGGAACTTTCGGGGGCTCTGCAACCTCTGTCTGCAGCCTGCAAAAGATCCAAGAGATCGCAAAAAAAAAAAGTAAACAACAACCACAGCGAGTTGACCACACACACCAGCTGCCACACACACAGCTGACAGACGCAAGACTACTATTAATAGAAAAAAGCAAATGATAAAGTTCGTGACCCATCACGACGAGGATGCAGAGTATGCATACGAGTATTGTGATTTCGTAGCTAATAATTGTGATACAGAGCGAGCGAGATTGTTGTACGTACTCGTACAGGTACATATAATGATACCTACTCGTATAAATGCATATATTGATATGTGCTGCTAGGTGCAGTGGGGCAGACGCACAGTAGAGATAGATGCAGTACGTCGGAGCAACGGGATGCCTTTTTATGTTTTTAGTTTTGGAGCCGCCTGACTAAGAGGTGAACAAATCGCGTGCAGGCGAGGCGCCTTGACCCGCAGTGCGGCCCTTCCAGGCCCTTCCCATTTTGGCACCCTGCGCTCTCATCCATAAGGTGCAGAACTATAATCAGCCCTCCGCAGGAGCCGCCGGAGGCCCACCAGCCACCCTGATCCCAGGTACCCCACCGGCCGGTCACTCAGGGTGTCATGCGCACAGCTCGCCTGCACGATATTTTCGTCAGGGGAGGCTGCGAAGAAAGAAGGCTGATTTATTCGCACCCGAAGTCGATGACCCTTTACTGGCTGGCCCGGTTGATGGAAGCAGCAGCGCTTCGCTTGGCGATCGATACACTTACTTGTAACAAACACTTGCACAACGGACGCAACGTCTTCGCTCTCGTGGCATAGTCACAAAAAAGAGTTGAAATACAAAACAATCAATATCTCATCAGTATAAATATGTATAACGGGGGACCATACATAGTAAATAGGACCTATCTATGGTATATACAAAAACCTATACATTTCCTAGTTTTTACTAACAACATTTGGTCCTGTTTACTATGTGGTCTCCCGTAATAGTGCTACCAGGTATAAACGAGAAGACTGCTGTATAGTGCACTCACTCATTGCTAGAGGGACACTGATGACGCCCTTCGAACTGGTGTACAGTATTAACCCTTATAGGACTGGAGTCCCGTTTTGGGGACAAATCACGTAGAATTAGACTGGTTTGTCCCCAAAACGGGACTGCAGGTCTAAAAGGGTTAATAGCTTATTCTGAATGAATAATGCCCTGCACATTGTTGGAAGGCAAATAATATAATAATAGTAGTAGTCCCTTCCGACGAAATATTATGCTGTACAAATAAACAGGACACCTATACTATTGTATGCACTGGAGTAAAAACAAGAAATAAACTGGACAACTGGCCATCAAGCACGGCGGGGTTTCTTATTTGAGAATGGATGCGTTCCACTTTATACTCGCACCACTATCAATAAATAGGCTCAGTATAACGACTGCCGACGATATTATTTTGTTTGTTTTCCTGAAAATCTCAGCCCGCCTTTCTTATTGCGCGCGTCCTTATTGCAGTATAATATGTGTCTCACAGGGTGTCCTGTATGTCCTGTAGCTCTCTATACGTCCAGTACACCGGGATACCCTGGTCCGTCCGGGCTAGATTTCTACTTTCAGAAAGTGTACTGACTGTACTACAACAGTAGTCCACACTATTTTCAGTACAAGAAGAGTGTCGCCGCTCCCGATTTTCACATTTTCCCGGAAAGCCTGAGTTTCTTGTGCGGCTCTTTCTTATGAGAGGAGGGCCACAGGAGTACTACTACTACTGCTGCTGCTTGCTGTGGTGCACGTGCAGTATACGACGTAGACACCCAACACTCGCTCCGCTCGTCGATGAGGCACAAAAGGCGCCCGTTTTTACTACCTGGTATATTGCATGGAAATATGTCACTTTGGCAACTATTACGGGGTGGGCTAATGTAGTAAATAGGACCTACGGTATACACAAAAACCTAGATATTTACCCATTTTTACTAACAATATTTGGTCCTATTTACTATGGTCCCCCGTATTAGGCTATTTTTTTATTTTGTTGCTACCATTGAGCACAGACAGACTATAAATGGCCATTACTACTACTGTTGTTGCGCATGCGCCATACAGGTACAGTCCGTAGTAGTACATGGCGCCCGACCCCCTGCTTGCATGCATACAACATGGATGCGTACATCCGACCGTGAATAACAACAAACGCGATACCATATATTATCAGTAACAACAACAGAATAATGGATTCCCAAAACAGTACTACAGTACTACAGCCAACCACATTCAGGAACAACAACGGAATGGGGCTGGCTGCAATAGTACTGATCCCCTTCGGACAGAACATCGCCTACCTCTCTAACCCGTTCTGTCTGCAGTCTGCAGTGGCAGGGCAATTAGTTAAGTTCAAGTCTCTGTTGAATGTTTATTCCAGTTTTGTTTCCATAGTACACTCTGCGAACATACTTTTAGTTGTTTCGCGGTTGGTTGTGCCGGGCCGGAATGCGCGGTTTCGCGCCGGATAATGTATTTTCGCCGGCGTATCTTTTGTCACGCTGGAGGCTGCAGTGAAGGTGTTACCTGCTGAGTGAAGCTATATATAATAGGGGTAAAAGATCGATCGATTACCCAGCTCAGGGTATTCCTTATAACACCCCCACCCCCCCAATAAACATATGATATATTTATAGGTTGGGTTGGCGTCGGTCGGCAACGACGCTGTAAAACACGCCACTCGCTGCGTGAGCTAGACAACCAGGGTGCCGTTTTTTATATTTGTTTTGGCGGTCACCAAAGCTGGCGGTCGAGTAGATCATTTGTCGGGGTGGAGAACCTTTGTTCCGCACAAGGGGAATGGTCGTATCACGCAGTCTTAATATGGTAAGGCATCCGCGAGGCAGTTACATAGTAAAACCCATTGCTGTCTCCGGAAGTGGCCACATCAGAAATTAAATTAACTCATTGAAGCTGTCGCCATATGCAAGTCCGCCTCAGAGGCGGTTCTTAGCAGGATGCAGCTCACCCTCCATGCGACTCGCCCAATACCTCACGGCGCTTCGCGCTTGGTGCAAGCAATGTCTGCCTGGTTGGTGAAAACCCAACGCGCTCCGTCCCGGCATTGTAGGCATGCGAGGGTCTATGGTCATATGACTACGGCCGTGCACGAACATGAGTATACCCCCCCCCCCCGCCCCCCTCACGCCCCCTTTCCCCCTCCCCCCCCCTCTGAACGGCGGGACCTTTGCGACGTCGGTACCGTACGAAGTGTATAGAAGGCCGTATGTTTTGACCAAAACCCGCTTCGTTTCAATACCTGGGGAACCAGGCGGGCATGCTTTTCACGGACACACGCGCAAGTGTTTCTATAAAGGAAACGTTCTAAGTGAGATTCGAACCCGTGCCTTCGACGACGTCAGTTGTGGTATGTACCTACTGAGCTATTGGGGTAAAAGTTCGATCGATTACCCAGCCCAGGGTAGTCCTTGTAACACTGCCCGAGACAAAACACGTTTTTGAGGCATCTGTGAGGGTATTACCTGCTGAGCTATCGGGGTAAAAGATCGATCGATTACCCTGCCCAGGGTAATCCTTATAACACTCTCCCCCCCTCTGAACGGCGGGATATTTGGGACGTCGGTACCGTATACGGCCGTACGTTGACCTACCCGCTTCGTTTCAGTACCTGGGGAACCAGGGAGACGTGTTATTTGGGGACGCACGCGCAAGCGTTTCTGAAAAAAGAAACGTTCGAAGTGAGACTCGAACCCGTGTCCTCGATGACGTCAAATGTGAGGGTATTACCTGCTGAGCTATAGGGGTAAAAGATCGATCAATTACCCAGCCCAGGGTAATCCTTAAAACACATCCTTTTATTTTTGCCCTGATGAGGCGACTTTAGTTCTTTAGTTACCTTGGACGGTTTCTTCATCCTTTCTCAGGCATACATATATCCACTGGGGGGTCGCTTTGTATTGTTATTCCTATCGTGTTTGTCAAGCTTTTTGCGGGTGTACATACATCATCAGTATAGTATGTTTTGGCCTCGGGCGCCGGAGCCCTAGTTGTATACCCTGCTCTGTGCACCCGTCTGCGAAACACAACAACGGGATAGTGACACTGACAATGGGAATGGAGTCTTCTCACGCCAATCCCACTCGTCAAACCCGACATCAGGTTTTTTTCCTAAGCTCAAAAGTAACGACCTGCGGGGTCAGCATGCGAGCAAACACACAAAAAACAAGAGGATAACTGTCTGTGGAGGGCGGGGTACTACGTAGACATCCATCCGTAGACCTCGAAACTCTTCTGTAACACTTTTTTTTTTTTCCATCCCATTTATTATCTTCGCACTTCTGTCTTCCTCCCTCGCTAGTCGTAACTCAGATCCGGGGTCACAAAGTAGGCTCCTCTCCCTCCTCCCCCACTACGGTTCTTGCCTTGATTTTTATCGCGCAGAGGGTTCAGCCTTCCCAACGCTCGTCGATCTTCATCGGATTTTTTCTGTAACACTCAACCATATAAATTAGTGTAAGAGTGCGCCAAATGTCAAGGTGCTATACACCGCCAGCCTCAGTCCCCGGAGTCTCCGACCCTAGGGGCCTTCGCTGGAGTTTCCGACGAGAACCGAAGCCGATGGCCAGTCTAAGACTTCGCATCAATCTGCATCCTTGCTCCATCTATACTAGGGGCTCGATAAGGAAGGATATCTTAGCGTGCAGCTTATTTATCATCGTACCGTTGTGACGTAGACAACGGCAAACCAGCAGGTGATGACCAGCGAGATACAGCAGTTAGTTCGAGAGGCAAGTACCCAAGTCACTGTTGTTTATGTGATCTCTTGTGGGTTTAAGTTTCAGATTCAAACGACTACAGACAAATAAGGTGGTGTTGTACTACAGTACTGGCTACCCAAGGTCAGCGCGCTGATTATCACGCCGAAGAATGAAGGGCGAGGAGTGCTCGAGAGGTGGGCGGAAGCCGTGCTCCAGATTATTCACAGTACAAACAAGACAGGTGACCATGGAATAAAAAGAAGGCCCTACGCTTGACAAAACAAAACAAAAACTGAGACACTATCGTAAATACTACTACAGTGCTGCAGCAGTAGTACAGTGGAAAGGAGGCAAGAGTGACTCATACTCGCAGTAGGCCGTGTGCGTTCGAAGAAATAACAACACGGAACCACTCCGCAACCAAACCACACAGGAGCAAGGTCCATCAAACCTCAGGAGCAACACTTCCACCGTAGCCAACTCGAAATGACTTGCGACGAAGCAAGTTCCACGAATTGGCGCAAGCTCGCCCGCCTATGTAGACACAGCATTAGTGGTTTGTATTCATGGGTTTGGCTATCAATGATGCAAGCGGCGACACACAGTACACAGCAGGCACACACAGAGACACGTATTTGTATGTGGCCTACAGTAACAGTAGTAGTTAAATGATATATGTACGTACGTACCACAAGCAATGAAGAGGCGTTTGAGTCGGAAACGGCCAAAAAACGGCCTCGCGCTTCGCGCTCGACCTTGCCTCATTTCAAGGCATGTGACCTTAAAATTCCAACTGCGTTTCACTCGGTTGTAAACAAAAATCTGCAGCTGACAATCCATTCAGAATGCGTACAGATTACAGTAAGTTCAAAAGCTGCCGACCTACGGCTGCAAATTATGTCTGGTACGGCACAAGCTTCGCGTATTTACTGATGACGTGTGTGCCACACATCAAGCGTTTTATGTCACTGCGGCGCGTACTACAGTAGCTACGCATGGTACATCAGATGGCTGCGTTACTTAGCAATGATTATATACTATTACCACCTGGTACTGTTATACGTAATATATATCATTCTAATACGACCCCTCGATGGAGGCGACACAGCCAAATTCATAAATCAACTACGTCTCAAATCATTAATAGGACTTTCTGAATAACCTCAGTTGGAATGTAGTAGCTACTTCTTGTCGTGGTGACCGCATCATGCCATCCTGGCCGTTGCCGTGCCTCGAAGGCAGCAGGCACAGCCAACGACGTCACAGGGACCGACTGAGTGACACCGTCGCTGCAGCCGTACTGTGCCCGTTAAAGCCATACCGACGGTCTTGATCACGATGGCAGCTGGTGCAGTAGACGCCGGTACACCGCTCGCAAGCGCCGTCGCAACGGCATCAAGGGGGGGGGGGGGGGTGTACTTCATTTTCATGCACGGCCGTAGTCGTATGAACATAGACCCTCGCATCCCTACAATGCCGGGACGGAGCATGTCGGGTTTTCACCGACCAGGCAGGCATTGCTAGCACCAAGCGCGAAGCGCCGTGAGGTGTTGGGCGAGTCGCATGAAGGGTGAGCTGCATCCTACCAAGAACCGCGTGTGAGGCGGACTTGCATATGGATGATAGCTTCAATTAGTTAATTTAATTTCTGGTGTGGCCACTTCCTTAGACAGCAATGGGAGCACTATGTAACTGCCTCGCAGGTGCCTTACCATATACACACTACGTGATACGATCATTCCTCTTGTGCGGAGCAAAGGTTTTCCACCCCGCACAAATGATCTAACTCGACCGCCAGCTTCGGTGACCGCCGAAAACAAAAAACACAAAACGGTACCCTGGTTGTCTAGCTCACGCAGTGAGAGGCGTGTTTTACAGCGTCGTCGCCAGCCGACGGCAACCCAACCTATAACTATATAATATATGTATAGGGGGGGGGTCATGCGTAGCTTATCCGGGGTAGTTTTTCCCTGGGGTATATCGTGTAGAAGACGCGTGCCCCAACACTCCGTTGCCGGTCCGGCAGACCGACGAGTAAGCGCTTTCGTCCGGGTGCAGAGGGAACAACCGAAGAAGGAGCCAAAACAGAGCGACCATGATAGCTGGGTGGCTGGAACGACTGTGAGGGGCATAGAAGGGACATAGACCGCCGACTCGGGGAAAGGGTACGTACTAGCCGTGGTGGATCGAGCCAGCAGATTAGTCTTCGCGTATGCGTCGACGTCTATGGATTCATAGACGCGGCTAGGAAACCGCTGCAGCCGCCACCAAGGTCTGTCGTGCCGCTATCGCTCACTAGTGATGCAGAAGGGGAGTTTATGGCCGAGCGAGAGAGACATTTCGTGGTCAATACCTTTGTGTCAGTAAGCAGGAGCGCAACTTTACCATGGGCTGGCCGACCGCACCCGCAGTGTCAAGAGGCGAATTCAAAGGATCGGGGGGGGGGTTTTCATTGAAGCGTTGATTGAGGTCTTCAAGTCGTGGGGAACGCGGTGGGAGAAGTATGAAGCCTCGGCTGGTCGATTTTTACTGTTTGAGGAATGCACAAGGATCGGGACTGCCGCTATGTTCACCATCATCCAAGGCCAGCACCGTTGAAGGGGCGCTTAATTACGGAAACTTGCTCGACTTCCGGAATGCCGGTCTGACGCCGACGCTTAAAGGCGTCAGGCTAGGGGGTGTCGGGGCGCCGAGGAAGAACGGAGGGTCGGATACACCGCCGGAATGCCCGATTGGCACTGACGCTCACATTAATCGTGCTTGGGGGCTGTGGCAGCGACTTGGGGCGGTAGATAAACGGAAGACCTGTTGGATGGTGACCGGGGTGCCATTCGCATTCGCTGAAAGGGTGAGTCGAGTGTCTCTGGGACGTGCATATGTCTTTGAGGTGTAGATGCGGACCCGCACGGGGATGGAGAGGATCATAGTCGTCGTGAAGTGACCAGCGGGGTTGCGAAATACCGGAGTATCCGAAACAGGGGACGGGGCATTTCGACGGCAGAAAGCACAGGGTGCCATGGAAAGCCAGTTGCCGGGAAAAGGCGCATTCGACGACAAGGATGCTTGGTCTGGGCCAGCGATAGTTATGCGTCGGGCAGGAGGGGTGTTCCAACGCTGGTCCAACGATGGGAGGTGGAGAATGAAGGAGGGTACGCCGTTACTGGGCTAATACTGGGATGTGCTGGCGTATGATATCAGTACGAAACCAGCTATGATCTCCCAGGATGACTCACTTTTCGCCGATGATGGTTATTCGTTGGGCAAGGGGGATGTTACAGCGCGGCGGGGATAGGATCAATACGTTGATGCGTAGCGACTGTCCTCCCCAGTGTCGCGTGGCTGCGTGGAGGGTCCCTTTTGTAGGCAGGGATTTAATTGTAGGAGGCTACTTGCCGCAACGATCGAGGTTCCGATGATGGGTTCCCGACAAGGGAGCGTCTTCCTGCGCTTATAGAAACCCCGAAAATCGTAATCGGCCAAAACCTCGATAGCTAGTCACCACCACTTAAGTAAAGAAACACAATAGAAAAAGTACCTGTGTTACCTGTCCTATCGGCCTCGCGCCTATCTTGCTTCGCTGTGCCCATCACCACGTCCGCTGCACCGCTGTCTATCCGTGTTGGCTGCTTCGACTACTACGGTACTACGAGTACTGTTATATTTAGGTTGCTCGGAGATTTTCACGCACCTACCCTAGCGTTGCTCCAGTCGAACCCAAACAGCAGGTAAGCCAGTCTCAGGTGTAATAAACTTGGTCCTTATAGGGTCTGAGGGCTTAAGACTGCTGTATCACTTCTGAATTATATGCCACCATTCCCTAAATGCCCACAGGAACAAGGACGATTGTTGCGGGGAAACGTTTCACAGGCTTACATTATTCGTAGAGCCACCTCATTTTTCTATGATGCTGAGGGGGGTGAACACGAAATACGCGCACGAACAAAACTCCTGCGGTACGACCGTGCGTGGTTCTCCATGATACAACGAATTTAAGCGACCAGCCCACAACGAAATCTCCCCCCCCCGACAACGTCGAGATTGCCGCCGAACTACCCATATTTCCACGAAGCATCTTCAGCCTCGACTACATATAGGAAGGGCATAGGCCCAATACTGGTGTCGACGACGACAATCGAACTCACGCGGGCAGAGTCCCCAACTTGAAGTCATAGAGTATCCTCCGAATGACACGACAAGACACATTCCTAGCTAGACGCATCAAGAAGGGGATGGTACGGAGAGCAGCGTGCGCTCGAAGCGCACATGCCAACTCGATCAGAGGAGCGCACGTCTAAAACGTCAAAGTTATCTAAATATGACAGAGTCCCGAACCCCGGAGTCTCGACCCTGGGGACGTCCGCTAGGCATGTTCCGATGAGCAACAGAGAGTGCATCGCAGCCGAGAGCTCAGTCTAAGACGCAGTTCCGTTGAGCAAGTTTTTATCGGCTGGAAAAACGGGAACTGCACGAGATGAAACGCAAGGCTTTTCGCTCCGTTCCAGGTACTGGGGATCTGTCGAAATGTTGGACTCAGTGGACTACACAAATAATTGGTTTTAACTAAAAATGAAGCATGTCTCCCCATGCCATGCGGTGGGACCGCGAATAACGCCCCTAAGACGGGGGTCCCGTCGCGGGGACAGCGAGTGCACTAGGGACGGACGCTACACCACGCGTGTTGTTAAAACGCAAGAAATTGCCAGAGAATATTGTCCTAATGCTTTTTGAGAAACTTCAACACCACAAAGCGAAAGCAGGCTCCATCTTTCGGGACAAGAGGGGGGGGGGGAGGAAAGGTAGATCCACACGAAGAGCTGGTATAAATGAAAACACTTTTATTGACACAGGTTATGCTTGTGATTTGTAATAGCAGACGGTTCGACAACGGTCCGTCGGCGGCTCGCCACATTGTTCAGCAGCAGCAGTAGTAGCAAAGTACCAGTTCTAGGCGTACTCAGTGAGGTCGACATTGACCGGGCCAGCTCCTGCGCGATAGCATGACGGGTGGTGACCAGCTCGCAGTTAAGAGTTCCACAAACGCATAGTGACCAGACACACATTTTTCACATGCAGTCTGCGACTGATGCCTTGACAGGGCTTGCCTAGCGAACTAATCCCTTCATTAACGAAAGTCTGAAACACATATCATACGCCGGTGCTGGTCGGTGCTGCGGTGGTACCGACAGTAGCTGCAAGGGGGGAGATACATACAGACATGCTGTGTATGGGCTTTACGAACCCGTTTCTTGGATCCACGGGACGACAAACACGGTCCACCCAAAGCTCATGTTCCTCTGGCTGTATCGTGGCTACAGGAAAGACCCCAGACAGTATAGCTGTAGTCTGCTTCAGTGTTTGTAGCATGCTATCATCAGGTAGACCTCCAGACAGTCAAGCTGCCGTCGGCAATATTTTCTTCCTGTTGTAGCAACCGGCAGAAATTATCTGGGCAGTCTGAGTGTGTACCTATGCACCACATATGAACCCGCTGAGAAGAGCGAATATTTCACTTCATACACACACGGTAAACTGTACTCGTTGACCTTCTGCTCCTTTTTGTATCAGATACACTACTGTAGCCTCTCCGCTATCCCTTTTGAAAGCCACTGATCCTCCATCGAAATATACGGCATCAATGGTGAGACTCGGAATACTTTGGAATACAACGCGAATTCTGTTTCACAGGTGGACGGGACCCCCCCCCCCTCCCGCATGCACAATGTGGGCGTAAAAGTATCCTTGTGGAGACCTTGAACAATGTAGTACACCATTGGGTGAACCAAGTTCAGATATCGTCGGCACATATCGGGATTTGCTACATTGTCCAATGTCTCCACAATATTGTGTTTTACACCAGAACGACGTAGCACACCGCTAGGCGCATCACACTGAGAGGTTGTCGACACTTCGTGGGGCTTGCTACTGCGTATTGTTCACAATGTCTCCACAATGATTGTTTTACTTCCATGCTTGTGCGAGGGGGGGGGGGGTCCCGGCCACCTGTGTTGCCATGTTATCCTAGACAATTTCCGGGGGTTCCTCTACTGTATCCGGTACCTGGTAGGGGTGCTTTTGTTGCGGGAGAATGACTGGAATTACTCCAGTTGCCGGTCGTTGGTTGGTTTTATCCCGATGACTGATGTACGCCATGAACAAAAGACCCTGAGGGCCCATCGGCTACTTGTATATAACTGGCGTCACTTGATAATATTGTGTAGTAGCGGCCGCTGGCATAGGTGAGGGCGTAGCGGCGACGGAACTTGTGCGCTCTGACATTTTACAACACCGGGAAAACCCCCTGTATAGTGATGAAAAAGAGGCATGTCTTGGGTGCGGAAACAAAGAGATGCAATAAACACATTTATTTGTCCGATTTCCAACCGGTCGCCGATCGACCAAGAGCGCCGAACCAAAGCCGGAATATTCGGGCCGGCCACACAGCTCTAAAATCAGCTACACTGCATTTCCTCTCCATGTTGCTTGTCCCGCATCGGGCTGCGTGATGGCCATGTACAACGTTTTAAAACGTACCAGGTAAAACATACAGCGGGCACCTACAGGAGGAACAGTACCACATCCAATTCATCGTCACTATATCGGCCCCCTCGCACCGAAAAACATGCATTGTGTGAGCACGCCCAAAACGAAACACAAACCTACCAATATCGCAGTGCTTGTTTTCAGCACGACCAGGGGAATATATACCTGATATCAACTCCAAAGCAAAATAAATGTACAACAGGTCCGGTAGGTGGCAAAAACACACATACATGTACAACCAGGTATCGGGTATCACGTTTTCCCGCAAAGAAACCGAGATACGGATACTCGTAGTGAACAGACGTTGACGCCCTGCCATATTCTCCCTGGCATGAAAACAACCGAAGTTAACGACTCCGAAATACTACGGCAGTACGCTTTGTCCCAAAGCTGCTGCTACTGCTGTTGAAGCGTTGTATCCAACATGTGGCAGAGCGCCAAGATACCAGGAAACCTTTGCGAGACAAGAAGGGGGGGGGGGTGAGGGCCCCCAAACCAAGCGGCCCGAACCCACCTTCACACAGCGCATGGCAACGGGGAGACCCGACCTGGCCAGGGCTACGCATAAAAAAGACCCCTGGTAAGGCAAGGCCCGGCTTGGGGGGGGGGCTTTACGCAACAACTTTGCCCCCCAGTCTGAGTACAGCATGCGCCACATGTGACCACCATGGGCGCGGCAAAATACGGTGTCGTGTAAAACGAGGAACTAAATGGTCTTGCCTACGTAAGCGAAACGGAAAACAAAACACACCTCGGCTTTCGTCACTCTCTGTGAAGGATCCGTTTTCTCCTGGAACCAGCATGAGCACGAAGGCACCGTTGTCCCCCTCGTCGCATGCTGGGATGGAGTTATCATCTACTTGTCCAATTTCTGAGCTCCTCACTTGGTTATAGTATGGAGCTCTCTAACTTCACCCAAACACTGACTCTTGAGAAAAAACGAGCGTGCCACCCGACGAACACTCCCACGGCCTAGACATATATGACGAAACAATCCTGTAAACAAACATAAATGGCATCCCAACGAAAGTGAGCAGTTCTTCAGTTGAAATGCCCCGCCAGGCAGAAATGATTTTGGCGCAAAGGCGCCATCCCTACCCTACCCTAGCCTAGCGCGCGCCCCTCTTCTCCCATATAGGATCCATCGTTCTATCGTTTGACGAACCGCGTTCGGAAAAACCGTCTGATATCGCTGTACATAAGGGCACGTGTGACAGGCCAGGGGGTAACAGTACGCGATTACTCCCATTTCACCCACCCACCCGCCCGCCCGCCCACCCATCTACCAACCCATCCACCCGCCCTAGAACTCACCGACCCCCTCCGTCCATTGTCACGAATCTTACAGAGATTTACCTACTGCGCTGCCAACAGAAACCGCTGCGAACATAAACCCTCATATCAAGTCCAACCGCACCGGGCTGCAGCAGCACCTGGTAACGGGTTACCGCCGTTAAACCTCAGTGGCGCGTGATCCCACCGCTCCTTCGCGCGCCCCCCTGGCGCCGACGCTACTCCTCGCCCTCCCTTTCCTGGCAGGGTCACTGGCGCTGACGAATAGCACCCTTTCCCCCCCCTCCTCTTTGCCCTTCACTATAGCGATGCACCCAACGAGCAGCTTCGGTGTGGGCGTTTGGTTGAGGTGTGCGTATGGCGTTGAAGGTAGCACCCCGCTCTTGACACGCTCGCCGAGGCTGCCAGTCTCCATGAGCTTTGACACCCTCCCTTTCAGGAGGGACCTCATGGAGCGGTCTTCTATGTCCATAGTAAGGCGGCCCATCTTCCAGGTCACCGAGCCATAGTCGCTGAGGAGCGGGTACAGGGTGAGGGGGCTCACTGGGAAAATGATTGCGTCCGCCACAATAAGCATTAGGCGCAGCGACACGTGGAGAAGCCATTCCAGCAAGTAGAGCACAGGGATGGGCACGAACACCAGGAAGAGCGGCGTCAGCGGTAGAACCTGCACCAACAGGATAAGGGTGTCCTGCACGCTGAAGTCTTTCCTAGAGGTAGTTTTCACGTGCGAGACGAGTTCCCTCGCCATGCGCCTCCCAATGAGAGATACTCGGTTGATCAACAGCGTTGTCGTGTCGAACGCAGACCGCAGCACGAACGCGAGCCCCACCGGAAACAGCCACACAAGGCCCCAGAGGCAGAGGATGGCTAGGCCCGGGTTCATTGTCATGGCTGACAACGCCACCACAACAAGGAAGATGATTACGATCGACCAGCCGAGATGATCGTCTCCGTAGGGCAGGTGCCCTAGTATGAGGGCGATGATGCCAGCCCAAACGATTGTCACAAGCAGCGTGAGGTACCACACCGTATCGAACACGGTGCCCTTCAAGAACTTCCTGACGCCCTTCCTCAATCGGTCCTTCGGCTTCAAATCCGCTATCGCCATGGGCTCCACTGCTTGGACCATATTCACCACGAGAACCAGAATCATACCTCCTTGGAAGACGTTTAGCAGGATGCGAAAAAGAAGTGGCGTTTCACCATCCTCGGCGGGAAAAATCTCGAGGTATACACCGAATACCGCCAACCCGATTGCGAGGAAACCCTGCCCAGAAAGCTGTCCCTGGTGGTGATGTACTCGCCGACATTGGCTGACTCTGACTATCGGGTCCTTGATGCGAGAACAATGGAGAATGAGTTTGAAAACCCAAGGCCAGGTAGCCTGAATAAGAAAGCAGGGCAAAGTGGGTGGTGTGGTGAGTTCGGGTGGTCAGAAAACTCTGTATGACGCACTCAAAAGCCTCCACCGTGGTGGTTGAAAAAGGTGCAAATATTATCAGGGGGTGGCCAGTATCCAAAAGTCTTGTAGTAGTGCACTCTCGCTCTCGGTGTCAACGCTGAGCTGGAGTGAACTCAACACAGCACCTGCTCCATCTACTGTGTTGGACTGAGTCCTCTAAAACACCGCTCCGAGTAGGTCTCGGAACAAAACAAAACGTCGCCGGTCGCAAAAAAACAAATATCGGTAATTGGTGATGTAATCTCCCACTCACACCCTCCACGCCAAACTCGCCTCTTGGTTTAGGCCTGCCACAACGGCCACCGCCAGCAGCGTCAGCACGTTCACGTCATTCCTGCCTTCGGAGCCGAAGTAGTAGATGCTCGCCGCAAGGGCCACGACTCCGATGGCCGCGTCGTGAAAGCTGTAGTTGCTCAGCAAGCTCTCCAGAGTGTCTTGCTCGGAAACCGAAGCTTCACCCAGCTCAACACCCATCAGCACTCCTTCGTAGTCGGGCATGATGCTGTCCCTGATCGAGCTAGTCGATGCCGTTATTCTGATTGGTGGGGTACAACGAGGCAACAACGGGGGTGGAAGGCATGCGTAGGTAGGGAAATCGGGTAGAGTGGTAGATTAAGTAAACGCATAAGACTCAGTTGCCCACCCGTCCGCTGGTGCCTTACAGCGGTTCCGCTTGTTTCTTTCACTTTGCACACAAGGCGGTTTTCCTGAGGGCACGCGTTCGAAGTTGTGACAGCGAGGCACGCACGACAACGGCCAGGATACCACTACGATGAGCAATGCCACAACCGAACTACAGTAACTCTGCAAGACCTGTCAACATGCCCACCGGAAAAGTATCATGAAAACCGCATCAATACATATGCTCCCCTCGCCCCTTCTCTGCCTCTCCCGACGCCTTTTGAGTCTTGTGGTAAGGCCCTCGTTAAACGCCACTCACACTGGTTGCTTGGCTGTGCTGGCCTCAACCACCTCGCACACCAAATACGCCTGGATGAGCCGGTCCATCGACTTGTCGGGGCACACGACAAGGTTTCCTCCTCTGCGCCTATTTCTTGCCCAGAACAGGACGATCTCGGGCAAATTCCGCCATTTCTCCTCCACCTCTCCCACACTACCAGGTGTTGGCGCCACCTTGGCACTTGCTTGGCCAGGTGCGGTGGACCTCCTAAAGCCCTCTTCCGACTTGGTTTCACTGGCCTCTGTGCCGCGCATAATATCTGGCGTGGGTGGTCGTGCATCCGATATCACCTTTTCATCCTCGTCAAAGCATCTCGACACTCGTTTTACGATGATCGCTATCTGGCGGCGAGAGAAGGACCCCCGGCCAAACGAGATGCCCCCTTTCGCGATGGAGCTCTCGCTTTCCTAATAATAAAACAGGGCGATAAAACAGGGCGATAAGGCAAGCGATGAGATAACACCCGGCCAGGTGGGATGTTACTCTACACATCATAGTGGGGGAAACGTTGCCGACAGCACTGGCTATTCTCTTGGTGTTGTAGCCGCTTATTTATAGTGACGTATAGGCGTGCCCCCTCAAAGTTTGTCTGCAGTCAAGCGGTAGTCACGGCCACATATCCATACATCGTTTTTAGTGTCGCTGAACATCATCATTGTCGTTTGGGACTGGGTGAGCATAATTCTCGGGTCGCCGCGCCATCATAATCTAGATCGCCAAGAAGACATTAGCATCGCCTGGGGTCGCACCAGGTTGACGACAAGCTGCGTTTTGTATTAAGGAGGCCGTTTTTTTCCTATGTTCAAAGGCAAACAATCCTCTAAATTATACCGGAGTGCAAACATACTTCCATTATTTAATTGGTCTGTCTGTCTGTCTGTGCGTCTGCGCTTTTTCGTATCATTGTCATTGATTGCGAGAGCTGTACTTGGGCGATTTCCATAAACTCGGGATCTATAGAAGCAAGTGAGTTTGGACTATCGCGTGGGACTTGTTTCGTGACGCACCGTTTCGAGTTGGTCGCGGTGGCCGGGCTGCTATGGTTTTGGTGGTGTGGTTTGAGTGCGGTGGGAGTTCAATTTTATTTTTTTCATTTGTTTAGTTCAAACCCACACTGCCTACGGCATGTATCAGGCAGCCTTGCCTCATTTATCTATCTACTAGTATTGAGACGCCGTTTTTTGGCTACTATAAAGTAATCTTCGTCGCGAGGTGTTTAAACGCTTCCAATATTTAACAATGTACGTCTGCTGTACAATGGACTTTGATATTTTTTGCGTGACAAATTTCCACAAACAAGGCGCCTACAGGAGCGGGCGTAACTTTGTCTACCGCGTGGGGGTTATTTTGTTGGAATGACGTTTCGAGTTGGTCGCGGTCACCGCGCTGCTGTGGCGTTAGGAGACTTGCTGTGGTGTGTTTCGATTGCGGCGGGATTCGCTATTATTCCTTGCTTCAAACGCACACGGCTTACTTCATGGATCAGACAGCCTTGCCGGTTCATGTACCTCTCTACTATGAGTAGAACCACACGTCTTCTTTATAGGGGGGGAGCAGAAACGGGGTAGGCTGTTCGTTATTTCTTTTCGTTCTTGATCAACAGGCTGATCGTTGAAATGTGTTCATTCTTGGGGTGCGGTTGTAAGTTTTCGCAATAGAAGTACCTCCTGCCTCTCTCCAATACAAACCCGTCTGCAAGTGTCTGTCCATCCTTTGGGCCCTACAAAAACACTAGGTTGGCAAGATGAATTGGCTTTTCGAACAAGACACACTGCTAGTCGAGTGGGCATCTGGTATCGTTTTAGAAGTAGAAGCTACGGCCAATAACCGTCGTAGTATTTAACGTACATATTAATACAGTACCGAGCATATCTGTCTCGAATATTCACATCGAGACCCGTGCGGACTCCGAGCCCCTTGTGGGTGATAGTTTGCGGTTTGCGTACTCGTCCATGCTCCAAACTGGTCACAGCAACATGGTGCCTTTTAGGTTGCCAGATTATGCATTGAAAATCGCTGCGTTAGCTATGGAAGGGTTGGTTGCCCACCACAAGCGTAGCAGAAGCGGTTGATGTTGCTGCGACGCCGCAAATAAGTAATATAACTTTGTTGTGACCCAGGAATGGATGCACCGGTAGACATGCAGACAGGTACCAGGTGCAGTGTAGTGCAGACAGGTACAGTGACCAATGGACAAGAGATGGAACGTTCGAGAAGACACGACGGACTACTACTGTAGTATATGACACTTGCAGTAATTATCAGGCAAGGGGGCACTATTCCCAAGATTATGAATGTCGAGTTGTGTGGTTGAATATTACCTGCATCGGGGGGTCGTATTAAGATTAGCTGCTTCGCCACACAGCAGTAGCCAGTATAGCCTAACGAGTCGCTGATCGATGACATAGTCGTCTTTAACGAGGACCAGATATGTCATACATAGCAGCACAAGGTGCTACTACTGCCAGAGCCACGAACACTTACGAAAACCCACGACAGAACCGAGAACACCATGGAACGGCTAGAAAAGCCCATGGAAAAAGGCAAACACTACTGTGCGTACAGCAGTTGCGCACCCCCCTACATTACGCATCACCCACTGGTTGCTATATGATACGTACCAGAGGCGTGTTACGATAGGGGTAGCAATTTTTGACTAAAATATTTTCTGAATGACGGGGGACACAGAACTGAAACAATGATCCTACACTAATTCCAAGTATTTTGTCCCCAAATACGTGGGACCAGTTCTTAAGGGGTTAACCTAAAATCGTCGGAATGGCGTTCATTTTTGTTTTTGCAATATGCTGTTTTGTATGCCTAGGCCATGATGTTGTTCATCGGGTATGTTAGCACTTTCATTTTTCTCGAAAATCATTTTTTGACTTACTAATACTCTAGAGCTCTTCAAGGAAGGAACCTCAGAAAATAATTGGTTGCACCTCTATTACGGAGGACCATAGTAAATAGGACCTATACTGCACACTAAAACCTATATATTTACCATGTTATACTAACCATATTTGGTTATATTTACTATGGTCCCCCGTAATAGTACCTTTGCATGTAAATATGTCATCGCTGTGGACGGAAATGTAAGGGTTGTTGGGGTATTACTATGCATACCAAACGGTCCTTAAATTTTCGCCCAGATTAGATTACTATGAATACTTGTGTTCGTTGCCTGTTACCTGGTACTATGGTGTTGCATACCAGATATCACTCAATACGCTAAAGTAGGATGGTTGATATTGAATGCCATCTGCTAGGGGAGATACCTATTTACAGGGGGGGCGGGGGGGGGTGCTTTTCTTCAAGGGGGGGGTGCCCGTACTCGTATGGGAGGCCCCCCTATGCATTGAGGGTGTGCCCGTACTCACGGCCGAGTGCTCTTACTATGCGAAAAGGAGGGCTCTCATGTATGGGGTGCCTCCAACATCGCAACTGACCCGCGAGCTTCGGAAGGCTCGTGCTGAGCTGAGGCAATCTTGGCAGACCTCTCAATGACCCATGCGCACGCACACTGCTGGTCTGCGAGACACAGCAGGGGCGCGCTTTTCAGAGGACACTCGGTACGACTTGAGCGGGGCGGCTATATAAGGTCTCGCAGGGAAAACAATAATCAGTCAATTCCCTATGAATAGGACGCAGTACATGTTTTCTGAGGCGTTCTTCTACACGGCAGACAGGGAAACGTACGTGGCTCATATAATAATTGATAACACTGCTTGTAACCGACGGGGCTCCTTGACTGATCAAATGTCCACTAAAAATAATACCGTTGCAGTACCGTTGATAGTGTTTTACTTATATACCAAGGTAAATAATTCGTGGTTCACGTAGGCGACGTAGGCCACGGGAGGAGTGTCCATCGGGCTAAACCCCTTTAGTTAGGCCTGTACCTACGTTTTGGGGGACTTACTGCTTGAAATCAGTGAGGGATTCATTTCGCGATACCGAGAGGGTAGGCTAAGTGATCACTTTATCCCAAGAGCATCAGGACGCGTGCTGCAATAATAGAGGTAGATAGAGCACCTTTTGTTTTTGGCTAAAACGTGTTCTGAATTCTGAATAGTCGGGCTCCTTAACCCAAAAATCGTCGGAGTTTCATTCTTGTGTTTTGCAGTATTTTTCGTTGTGTATATAGAGAGTAGGGTAGGCCCAGGCCTTTAAGGCACGCCGCAGGCGCAAATAGGCATATGGAGATAGGCCCGCCGCAGGCGAAAAAAAATGAAATAGGCACGTAGATAAGCAAATGCCTGAAATGCCTTAAACGTGCCTATCTATCCCTGAAATAATGCCTTAAACGTGCCTGAAACCGTCAAGGCACATCCCACACTAATTTCAAGTAGTTTTAGGGTTTCAGGCATAAATGCCTATCTTGCTCAATCCCATACTAATTTCAAGTAGTTTTGGGTTTCAGGCATAAATGCCTATCTTACTACCTATCTTGCTCAATCCCACACTAATTTCAAGTCGTTTTAGGGTTTCAGGCATAAATGCCCATCTTGCTCAATCCGCACTAATTTCAAGTAGATTAGGGTTTCAGGCATAAATGCCTATCTTGCTCAATCCACACTAATTTCAAGTAGTTAAGGGTTTCAGGCATAAATGCCTATCTTGCTCAACACGCGACTGTAACACATTTTGAACTGCACCTTCTTTTTCGGAGACGAACCACTAGACGAACTACCTGGTACTTGTAGTTAGCATTTTCCCGTTGGAACTGCACACCTGCGTTTTTCCCATGATACTTGATTGAAGTTTCGGAGCAACGAAATGGCAAAAAATAGCTAATAACACGATTACTAGCTTAAAAACATATGTATACTCGTATACAACAGCAAACAAGGCTGCAGGTGTGCGCTTTACCTACTGTATGTAGCAATATATTCACAAGAATAATGGTGTACGGCGCTACGCAAATTTCCTCGAGACTCGACTATTAATAGGTATTTTGTACTGGCTCAACGTGAACCATCGTACGGTTATGCCATAATTCATCGTTTTGTACGGCTTGGGAAAGCTACACTCCAGCTTGTGTTTTTTGGCTTCCGCGAAGTGTTGCGTACCGTATTAATAATGGAACAGGGGACGCTCTCTAAAGCCATAACTCATATAATATGTATGAAACAAAACGAGCTTTGATTCGCACTGTGTTAATAAAAATAAATGGGCAGCGGCCAAAAACAGGTACACCTGGTCCGTTCGGGGTCAAAAACAGGTAAATACTCAAATTTAGTTCAAAACGCACCCCACGAACTTGCCGTTCCTTGCAACGCAAAGTAGTGTTTTTTCATGTTCTGCGTGCTCGCCCGGTGGCCACGTATACGAGTAGCTGCTATTAGTAGTACGAGGAACGAACGCCTGCTGCTGTATTCTCCCTTCTCAGTTTGCGACACCCCTCGTATTCCAAGTCAACCACAATCCCGAAGGGCAGCCTTCTATCTCGTATTATTTCGGTGGAGGTGTGCAGGCAGATATGTGTGTCGCTCAAATGACGTGTGGTGCGAGGTGCGAAGTGAGGAGGGGGTCTCGGCGTACGTCGGCATTTGTATAGGGGGCATTGGGTGGAACTATGAAGGGCCTCTGATTGACTTAAAACGACAAAAAAAAGTGAAAGTCAAGCAGAGTAGACAAAATCAGGTATACCTGGGTTTTAAAGAGGCAAAAACATGTACAACGAGTTTTGGACCAATGGCAGGGCACGCGGAGTGCGTTTTTTACTTGATTTTAAGTATATACCTGTTTTTGGCCGCAAAAGGACCAGGTATACCTGTTTTTGGCGCTGCCCGAAATAAATCATCAATTTCGAATCCAAACCTTGTGCATGCGCGGGCGATCAAATCATCAAGCCCCAGCGTTGGTTCTGTTCTGCCCCATCACCCTTCAGCGATGTGATCGGTCGATTCATTGGACACAAAAACCACAAGAAAGCACCATCCAAATCATTGAAAGCCCGTTGCCTAGTCTACATCCTTCCGTGAAGAGCCTGCGTATCAGAAGACGCCAAGCAAGAGTGTTGTTCTACGTCACCCAATGACCCTCACTTGACGACACACTACGATTGGTGTTGACCGTTGACCCCTCTCTACCGCAATCTACGAAACTGCTGGTGGTGTGTGCGTACTTCCTTCTTTACCGGACATGGTGCCTGGCTGTTAGCAGAGCTGTGGCCGTGCGGGATGCTTTGGCTGTGCGCTGTGCGTCGGTGCGTGCACTGATGCACTGCTGTTTGACCGCGTGATCGCAAAAATAATCACAACAAATAACCCCCTTTCCCCTAAATTTGGGAGTTTCAATATAACGGCGTTATTTTTTTATGCCTTTTTCGTCATTTTGACATGCCTGGCCGTGCCTGAGAAAAGATAGGCAAGATAGGCACGAAAATCGCGTTCAGGCACGCAGTTTTCAGAAAAGGTCATTCAGGCATTATTTCAGGCATGCCTTAAAGGCCTGGGCCTAGAGTAGGGGTCATGGGAACTTTTTCATCGGGGGCGTGACAAAACGGGAAGGGCATCTGGGAACCCCCCTGGTTCCCATCTGAGATACGCCTTCCAAGTAATACCAATACGATCCAAATACCTGATACCTGGTATTTCCCAAGCGATTCCACATCATTCCAGCAATACCATAACAGACGAATATCACATTTATTTTACTAGAGGTACGTATACTATTATTTTTTCTTGGCTAAAACGTGTTCTGAATAGTCGGGCTCCTTAACCCAAAAATCGTCGGACTTTCATTCTTGTGTTTTGCAGTATTTTTCGTTGTATATATATATATATATTTTTTTATTCCATCCCATTTATTATCTTCGCACTTCCGTCTCTCCCTCCCTAGTCGTAACTCAGATCCGGGGTCACAAAGTAGGCTCCTCTCCCTCCTCCCCCACTACGGTTCTTGCCTTCATTTTTATCGCGCAGAGGGTTCAGCCTTCCCAACGCTCGTCGACTTTCATGTATACCCTTCGCCAACCAGAGTGCCTAAATAGTAAACGGTAATGGAATGGGAATATACATAGTACATAGGTAGGTTGTTCGTGGTATGGGGGGGGTACAATTAATTAATTTAGCGAAAGAGGGAAAATAATATAGAGAGAGGGGTCACGGGAGTTTTTTTCATCGGGGACGAATACGATCACTTTCATTTTTCGTTTTTGAAATCCCGTTTTTGGGTGACGTGCAGAGCTCCTATACTATAATCAAGTGACCATCACCCTCAGAAAAAAAAAAACATGCTACGTACGAAGTATGGTACATCTCTATCGTAGCATACGTTTCGGAGGCGTGCCAGCTACGGTAGAGGTATAGAGGTATCCTTTTTTGGCTGATTTTTTTTTCTGAGTGAAGGGGCTCCTCAACCCTTATTATAGGACTGGAGTCCCGTTTCGGGGACAAATTACTTGGAATTTGAGTGGTTTGTTCCCAAAATGGGACTGCAGTCCTAAAAGGGTTAACCCAAAACCGTCGGAGTTCCACTTTCGCTTTGCACTATTTTTCGTTGTGTGGTTACAGTAGACCAGGCCATGATGTTTTTGTTATCGGGTACTCGGGTACTTGTATATAGCACTTTTGGTTTTTCTCCAAAATCAGGTTTTTGGCTTACTATTAGTGTAGAGCTCCTTAACGGAAGAGCCACATACCACTCTGTCCCGAAATATAAGGACCGTTTTCATTTAATTTTAATGTAAAAAATGTGCTTATATTTCGGGACAGAGTGGTAAACAATAGGGTGTGCACCTCTACCGCGGCATATACGTCTCTCGGTGTTTTAGGTGAGGTATACTAACAGTGGTATAAATACCCTCAGACTGGAGCATCAGAAGCGATGAGGTGTAACGCTACGTACACTGTAGCATGCGTCTGGTTACCGTAAACAATACCGCCAGCCAAGCAACAGCCGACGGAGGCGGTTACGGCATGCGCAGGGGCAGGGGCAGCAGCGAGGCGATGGTAGAAAACTAATATGTAGAAGAAGGTGTTCCAGTAACTATGTGCCGATGGTTCTCTCCAAGGTTGTTGGCGTATAGGAAATAGTTTGCCACCACACCTGGTATATATATAGGAGGAGCGTCTTGATGCTGGAACTGCTGTGAAGCAAGCGCCAACCAACGCATTGTCTAGCAGTGCCGACGGGGTGCTATGCAGTGCATGATATAATCTGAGAAATGCTCTGGGAGTGGTTGACTGACGCGAAAGTCTGCCTACTCGACGATTAAGTAGTACCTGTGGTACGCGGGGGGGGTGTTACGCAGAGGTTCTGGTCGGAGAATTTGTCCCACGTTTGCTGAGCAGGTGATATTGCAGCGTTTGTGCGTGGCTGGGACTTATCTGTGTTGGATAATAGGTTTGTTTAGCCTTTCAGTTCTTGGTTAGTGTAATGCACTTTTCGGTTCACCAGCGTGTTACTACTATACTGGGTGGATTGGGGAGAGCGCTCGTTGTACTGTAGTAGCATCCTCTAACAGCGTGGCAATAATTATTGGTGAACGTAAAATATTGGGGTGGCTGGAGCAAGGAGGAGAATCTACGAACATTGCCTCGGATAGCGGGTGGAACCAATTTGAGTACTACTGCGGTGTCTAATACGTGGGGGTACGTGACTGCTGTGTTGGTCTGCGATGTCTCTCTCTGTCTCTCTCTCATGGGTTGCGCGTTGCCATTATTCTTCAGGCGTTTCAAGCGTCGGGGGAACACGTGAGTGTGAGTAACATTCCGACCTCAACTAAAAACATCACGATCTAACCCAAGCCCCACTCTCAACTCTCACCCCCCGCCGTGCCACCGCGCACCCCGGCACCTCTAAGCTGTCCTCGAAGGGAAATTTCTCTCACCATGAACGTCTCCACTTCAATGACGCGCACTTGCGCCTCGGGTGGATTCAGCATGGCGATCGCTTCGTCCAGGAGGCACAGATCGTTTTTCTCGATGTACGGCAGCCCCAGGTTTGCGCCGAAGAGTAGCCATAGCTTGTCTCCGAGGTCACTGGGCCCATCGAAGGCCACCTCCTACACAGACAGACATAGTATCAACATCCAAAGAGGCAAGCGTTACGCAGAGAAAATGGAGCTTCAAATCGATAGATAGCGTGGTCGCTCTCGTATTGGCCTCACATTGATTGTCATCCTTTTTCTGTGTTGGTTATACCTCCTCCGCGCCTGCCTCTCCTCCTTTATTTCTGTCGCACGCGCGCAAGACATTGTTTGTTTGTGGTTCTCTAGCAGAAATACCTTTTTCCACATCCTACTCCCTCCACTATATATGCGTATGTACGTTGTCCAGGAATCTTGCAGTAGTCGCGATACTCTACGAGTATTCGACCCCCGCACTCATACCTAGAAACCAGGGTGAATGGAAGCGAATTACCACACACAGTATGCATATACTCTAACCCGACATCACGCGACGTCCTTCAAGACGCGCGAGCAAAACAAAGAGCTACCGCTTGCAAATTCCGTTGGAACGGGCGCACATTTATCATGTACCTGTGATGTACCAGGTACATAATAAGTATGTACGAAGTATATATACTGGCATATCGGTCACTACTGTACTACTGCTGCTGTGTGTGTTCCTTCACAGCAGTACACCCTTCCGTCGATAATGCTTCCACCAACGATTCCGCAACAACGGCACCCACCCATGGGGGGATGTTTTACCGTATTATATACCATGGCCCAAGTAGCATATCGAAGCAACATGCGGATACAATAACAACGAAATCTATTTAATGGTGGGTGGAATTTCTTTTGCGTTTCTACGTACTATACGCAAAGTTGGCACTTTTTTTTGCTGTACTCGTAGTGTGAGTCAGGTGTGAGGGAAAAATTGTTCTAATATCGTGTCCTTCGAAGGTGAAAACTAATTAATGACTTAAATTAGTATGAATTAATTAAAAAAATGGCGTTGCAGTTAGTTTTTATACGCCCTGGAAGTCTCTCTGGCCCTCTGCAAGATCACTGATGACATACGATACGCTACTCTGTGCAACGAACGAGAACCCTACTGCTACTGTATATCTTCTTCTGCTGTAAATACAACATCAAGCACTATTACAACACTGGAGGCCCACGAACAGAGAAAGAGCTTACCCAAACATAAACACAAAAGCTCACTGCTGTTTGCGCCACGCTACGAGGAGTTCTAGAACAATAATTTCTGCTCAGAGGCGATCGCCACACTACAATCTAGCGGTGAATAATATCATATACGCTCAAGGCTGTTCAAGGCTGTTCGAGGCTGGCGTAACAAGATGGTCCTACAAAGAAAGGCTTACACTCACAATTAATATGCACGTAGGGGGTGTTGGCGAGCGCCTATACTGCATGCAGCAGTGCAGTAAAACCGCAGTTCAAAAGTATCGGACCTTTCGGGAGGAAAAAAGGAAATGTATCCGGCTGTACTGCTACAGCTGTAGGCTATTAATGCATCCCTAATATGGACGAGCGAGAATGGCGGAGACCTCATACGAATTTCCTACGAACGAGGTACGAGTATACATCACCGTGGGAGGAGTGCTGTGTTCGTTGGCTGTGGTATATACGAGTGAGTGCAATTGTTCAAGAAAACCGCCGGCGAAAGAAGGAGTCCCGCGTCTCACGTTTCGATTCGCGCGTGGAAGTCTAAATAATGAAGCTGTACGAGAGAGGCTACACCAATTTTTAATATGAGCGCGCGGACGTTGCTATACGGTATTATAATGAAGCTGCACGACGAGAGGCTCCACTTCTATGCTGCATTAACATGCGCGCGCGTGGGCTGTAAACGCAATACCTGAGGCTTCGGCCCACAAGACCCCGGAGTAGCACCCGGGCCCATGTGTGGCAGTTGCTTCCGTCCAATGGAGCTTCTTATGAGCGCCAGATTTTTTTATAGGACCGTCACCTGCGAGCTTTCCCTCTGCCAAGTGGTGGTGCAGTCTGCAGCGCTGTGGTGCGCCCCACCCCCCCACCCCCCCACCTAGCGCCGTATAGGTGGTGTCTCACTATTTTCAATTGTATATGCGTCAAGTATAGTACTACTTCTGATGACGATGGGAAGTATCTCAGCTTTTTTTGCTTTTTCTGCACCTGCCGGACGGTCAGGCCACCGAGGGATGGCACGAGCACGAGGAACAGAGAGCAACAGAAGAAGAAGAAGTACGTGGCGCGCGAGGAAGCAACGAACGAAACAATAAGAAATACGCATATACCAGGTACCGGGTGCCTTGTACCAGGTATCATACAGGTCAACCAGTCAGCAGCAACTACCTACCGGTACTGCTGTGTAATAATATTGCACCTGGTACAGCATGCCCGGCATCATACAACAGAAGAAGTAAGTGGGTACTGCTGTAACGTCAGAACAATATTTAAAATAAAATTAAAGCCCTGCGCCCTCTGTGCGCGTGTACCATTCTCTATTCTTGCAGAAAGAGGGTTTCGTGCCAAATGAAACTGCAATGCGCAAAAATCGAAAATTAAATATCCATGCATCTCGCCACCGCAGATCTTCATCCAAGCCGTTACAGTACGAGTACTTGTAGTTAGGCTGCAGACTGGATCCCAGGCTGCAATCAGTCGTAGTACGAGCTGTTTGCTTTTGCCCCCCTTTCCCGAAGGCCCTATTAAAAGACTGCATTCAGTGTGTACCCATCGGAGTTTTTGACATGTTATTGCGTACTATTGTACAGCAAGCAGTAGTATATACATACACGAAGTACGTACGTACTGTACGAGCTCTACTGTGTACTACGTATAATACTCCTACCTATATACCTTGTACTGTATACTGCTGTATTTGTAGTGTATCGTATGTTACATCGTACCTGGTAGTTATTTTGGCGTGCTGTGGTCGAAGAGTTTTGTACTGCAGCTGCTGTCTATACACATACATACATAACGCTGTAGACGAACTACTGGTACTACACTAACTACTAATAGTGCTGCACTTCTGCTTGCTGTAGTCTACAGTATTATTATTAGTCGTAGTAGTAGTGTGAAGGACAGGGTGTTAATAATGTGTTACGCTGTAGACAAGCATCTATCTCAACTTGAGAACGGACGCAGGTAGCACATATACAAGTATATATATATATAGGTGGCATATAATATATGGTAATCAAACCCACAAAAAACTTTATTTGTTGTGTTTCACCCTGAACCTATACTGCTCGTCGTTGGCAGCTGCCCTCACACGCGGGCGGAGGCATGCACACATCCTATCGCTTCGGTCGGTTCGCTCGTAAGTAAAAACACTCACGGCTCCTGCAAGCATAACATAGATGACGTCAAACAGCAGCAGCAGCAGCAACAACAACAACAACAACAACAACAACAACAACAACAACAACAACAACAACAACAACAACAACAACAACAACAACAACAACAACAACAACAACAACAACAACAACAACAACAACAACAACAACAACAACAACTCGTTCATACATATTATACACTCACCACTCGTATTTATGCGTACTGTACTCTGTGAAGTCAGCGGTGCAAATATTCTCAGGGATGGGGGATGGGCATTACGCGGGATGTTCCACGTTACGTACGTGTTATTACGGGAAATCAAGTTTTGATGTTACGTACGCGTAATTACGGCTACCGCGAGGGAACGAAAGTGCCCCATCCCCGGGGGCTCCGCAATAGCTTTTGTTCTGGGCGTTTTCGTCGACGTGAAGTAGTCCAGTGCTCTCTGCAACTGCATGCATTGCGGATATTACCATATTACGTACGGCACAACCTGAACATTACGGCGGACATACCGTGTTACGTACGGGCCGACCTCGTTACGCGTAATTACGCGTGACGCGTAATGCTCATCCCTGATTATTCTTCGTAGAAGAGATACACTCTGCTGTACCAAACAACAGAACAACAGCAGCAGGAGGAATTCCTCTATTTTACTACTACTTACTGTATACCATGGTACCTGGTATATATACTACCTACATCGTAAGATGAAAAAGGTGTTGATTTGAATCGCGGCTGGTGAAGATGATGATGATCTCGTCCGCGCATAAATAACGACGAGTATATATTCGTACCCCAGGCATGCCCCACGTCAGGGTACTAAATATAACATTGGGGAATTCCGCCACTACGTACATAATAATAAGTTGTACGAGTATGCAGTACGAGTAGGGAGGTGCGAGTAGTAGGCGTGGTGTGCATCCTCTTTTCGTAGAAAAGTACGCGGAGTGAGTGGTAAACAACGTGCCAGACAGATACTTTAGTACGCACAGCAGAACGCAGAAGAACTCAAACGCAGAGTACACGACGTGTACTCGTAGCTGCAACCTACTGTTTTTTTTTGCTGTAGAACGAACTCAGCAAATGCCAAAAAAAGCCAGTGTTTTTCGTAACGGCAGTCCCGCAATGTCGTGCCTCCGGCCTCCGGGCCCTTCCTATACTGACTACTGTATACTGACTACTGCTGTAGCGCGCGTGCGTGTATCCTCATAAATAACAGACGAAACCCCGCCAGCTCGTCTGCGCAACACTCCTATGATACGACGACGACCTGATCCGCAACGTCCTGGGCCCTTATTCCTTACCTTTGAAGATCCTGTATCGTATGTACAGCACCACCACCACACACACGGTAAACCTTCTTCGCTCTTTGCTTCTGTCTGTGCTCTCTCGTGCTGTGGATGTCTCCTCCCGACAGGCTAGAGCAGAGGTGAACGCAATCCCATGCCCCTCCTTGACAGCACGCCTCTACTGCTGCTTGCTGTGCCTTTCAGGTATCCCATACTGGCTGCATGTACCAGTAGATACACACACAGCAGCAGCAGCAGTAGCAATACTCGTAGATGTGGTTCGGGGTTCGGGCCCCTGCAGCCTGCACAACAGATCCAAGAGTCCGAAAAAAAACCAGATAGATGGAAAATAATGTGAAAACAAAAAAAATGCTTGGAAATCCTGAAACAAAAGGAAATATTTATTTTACACTCTCAACTCTATATGTCATACACTGCTGTTTTGCTGTTCGTATCTAGATATCTATATCGTATTATAGAGAGAAATCGTTTCCGGCGCAGAGTCCTGCCGCGAGAGCATGACGAGTAAGTGTGCGGAGCGAGCCGGAGCGTGTGCTGTGGACACAGATGGACATCATAAACGCATGGAGCCCGTGGGAGGGCCGGCAGGAAGACCGCGGATACGACCGCGGCCCAAACGCATGTGGCAGCACACCACATCTGCTGCTGACATCGAGAGCGACTCACAGGCCAGGCTAGAGCAACGCTTGATTTACACGTGCACACACATATTACATGTATGCACTGTTGTACTCATCATGTATATATGTGTACTCGTACTCTCGTATCTCAATCATACATGCGAGCCCGTACGAGGTATTTTCCCTCCCTTCCCCACGTTCTCCTTTACACTGTTGTAGTATATACCGCTGTGCGTGCAAACGCGAATGGGTGTGCTGCTGCTTGCTGCTGTGTTGTGCCAGTCATCATGCTGTATGGCAACATCTATACATAATCATTGATAGAGTCGCGTTGCCCCTCTCTGCGGGGCCAACGAGGGCAGGCAAAGATACGAGGCAACAAATCCTGTTTCTTTAATACTAAAGGTAAAAAAAACAACAACGTACGATTATATGATACGTACGTATGATATGACCTATATTAAGTTGCGCCATGTGCCCCATCTGCGATATTTCGCTCACACAGCAGCTACTATAATACAGTACGTACATACGTGCTGCTGGTACTCCAGCAGCAGTATACTCCGTGTGTATAGTAACATACCAGAAGTATTGGCGTCACAACTTGATTCGGGTCTTGACACGTTGACACGCAGCCCGACCGAGACCGATCGCTCCATGCATCATAATAATAATAATAGAGGGCGTCAATTGGGACGGAACGAGTGACTACCGTAACCACCACAGAGAGTGGTGATGCCTGTGCCAAGTTGTTGTTCCAGATGGGGTGGAACGTGGCATGTAGTATGTGTACGAGAGTCCTCACCACAAATAAATGATACCAGGTATTCGACAAAGAAAGGATTCGAAGTTAGTTGTTGTCTGCGAAATTTTTTTCTGGCAATAAAATTGGTGCCCCTTCCTGGGCTTCCCGTTGTGACTGAGAGCGAATGGACGGGTGCCGTTGTTGGTCTCCGGTTGAAACACGCAGACCATAGATAGGCAGAAGAAGTCCACCAAGTACTACAACACTGCCCCGCGACGGACGCACGCACGCTCGGTGGCATAGTCATGGGGGGTTAACTTGTGGCGAAAGAGTGCATGCATGCGTGTGCGCGGGCCTTTTCTGGTCTGTCTAGAAATTCATACTCGTACCAGTATGCTGTGTATGTATCATCATCAGAAGTGTTATTGTATTATACATATATATATATATATCATATGTATGTAGATTCATGCTCTGCCGTACGAGTATCTATGCTCTTTGTCGCAGCAATAACCATGTGATTCTCCTGGCATATATATATATAAAGCAGTACCCTGGTATTTAAATAGTAGACTATACTGCTTATATTCCGGTAGCGTGTTAATTTCGCCGCAAAATAATACGTACCTGGTACAGCATAACATACAGCAGCATGCTGGGAATTAATAATGAGATCTACGCTCGTTCGTAGAACATTAGCGCCGGACGTATCAAAGTTGACTATTCAAATAGTACCAACCACCCAATCGGTATAAACTCACACAGCTGATTTGTATCTTGTAACAATTTTTTTATAAAGATAAAATAAAATGGGCAGCGGCCAAAAACAGGTACACCTGGTCCGTTCGGGGCCAAAAACAGGTACATACTAAAATCAAGTTTAAAACCCACCCCACGAACCTGCCGTTCCTTGCAATGCAAAGTAGAGTTTTTTCATGCTCTTCGTGCTCGCCCGGTGGCTACGTATACGAGTAGCTGCTATTAATAGTACGAGGAACGCACGCCTGCTGCTGGAGCTCGGCTGTTACGTACACGTTGATATTAATTAAAGTTTTGATCAGGCCAACCGACAAGAGGGATCGAGCCCACACACAGATGAAAACATATACCAGTATATTTAGACGGAGGGGGGCGTACTCATTTGTTGCTTGCCTTAATAATTGGACCAGGGGGGGGGGTTGGAGGGATATATATATATGGCAGCAGGGGGACCACGCTGCTATATATATATACACCTGCCCCCGTCCCCCCCGGCAGTGACATAATATGCCTTTTATTATGTACCTGGTAACTATTAACGATGTTTTGCTGCTCTCGCGTCTGGATGTCCGGGGGAGATCCGATGGGCAACCTGCACTGACTGCTGTACCACGTATAACACACTGACTGCTTACTTTACTGCTGCCGCCGCTGCTGTTCCCATCCCGAACCTAACTAACGTACCAGACACTACCACCGTCAGTATATCTATAGTATGCAGTATTATGCTGTTTGTTGTGGTATCTTCAGTGAGTGAGTGGTGTGGTCCTACCGCCTGTTGAGCAAAGCTCATTCAACAATCAACAATAATAATAATCGTGTCGCGAGGCTGCGCCGCGGCCATGAAACCAACAGCTTGCAGACAACAACAAACAACAAACCAACAAAGTGCCTATCTGTGTGTCTGACCCATGTTTCTGTCCAGTAGGAGGGGGTGAAGAGTCCATGGCGCTGCGCGCTGCCTGGGAGCCCAAGAGCCGGCCATGCAACCATTTTGCTCTATATATAATACGATGCGGAGATTGTTATTTTTTTTCGAGCGATCTGTGCGGCGTTGATTTTATTTGGGCAGCGGCCAAAAAACGGTATACCTCGTTCATTTGCGGCCAAAACCAGGTACATACTTAAAACCAAGTCAAACACGCACTCCACGTGCGCTGCCATTGGTCCGAAACTCGTTGTACCGGTTTTTGCCTCTTCAAAACCCAGGTATACCTGATTTTGTCTACTCTGGTTGACTTTCACCTTTTTTTTGTCGTTTTTAAGCCAATCAGAGGCCCTTCATAGTTCCACCCTATGCCCCCTATACAAATGCCGACGTACGCGGAGACCCCCTTCTCCCTTCGCACCTCGCACTACACGCCACTCGAGCGACACACACACATATATCTGCCTGCACACCTCCGCCGACATAATACGAGATGGAAGGCTCCCCTTCGGGATTGTGGTTGACTTGGAATACCAAGGGTGTCACAAAAAAAGTTGAGAAGGGAGAATACAGCAGCAGGCGTGCGTTCCTCGTACTATTAATAGCAGCTACTCGTATACGTAGCCACCGGGCGAGCACGAAGAGCATGAAAAAACTCTACTTTGCATTGCAAGGAACGGCAGGTTCGTGGGGTGGGTTTTAAACTTGATTTTAGTATGTACCTGTTTTTGGCCCCGAACGGACCAGGTGTACCTGTTTTTGGCCGCTGCCCATTTTATTTTATCTTTATAAAAAAATTGTTACAAGATACAAATCAGCTGTGTGAGTTTATACCGATTGGGTGGTTGGTACTATTTGAATAGTCAACTTTGATACGTCCGGCGCTAATGTTCTACGAACGAGCGTAGATCTCATTATTAATTCCCAGCATGCTGCTGTATGTTATGCTGTACCAGGTACGTATTATTTTGCGGCGAAATTAACACGCTACCGGAATATAAGCAGTATAGTCTACTATTTAAATACCAGGGTACTGCTTTATATATATATATGCCAGGAGAATCACATGGTTATTGCTGCGACAAAGAGNCTCTTTGTCGCAGCAATAACCATGTGATTCTCCTGGCATATATATATATAAAGCAGTACCCTGGTATTTAAATAGTAGACTATACTGCTTATATTCCGGTAGCGTGTTAATTTCGCCGCAAAATAATACGTACCTGGTACAGCATAACATACAGCAGCATGCTGGGAATTAATAATGAGATCTACGCTCGTTCGTAGAACATTAGCGCCGGACGTATCAAAGTTGACTATTCAAATAGTACCAACCACCCAATCGGTATAAACTCACACAGCTGATTTGTATCTTGTAACAATTTTTTTATAAAGATAAAATAAAATGGGCAGCGGCCAAAAACAGGTACACCTGGTCCGTTCGGGGCCAAAAACAGGTACATACTAAAATCAAGTTTAAAACCCACCCCACGAACCTGCCGTTCCTTGCAATGCAAAGTAGAGTTTTTTCATGCTCTTCGTGCTCGCCCGGTGGCTACGTATACGAGTAGCTGCTATTAATAGTACGAGGAACGCACGCCTGCTGCTGTATTCTCCCTTCTCAACTTTTTTTGTGACACCCTTGGTATTCCAAGTCAACCACAATCCCGAAGGGGAGCCTTCCATCTCGTATTATGTCGGCGGAGGTGTGCAGGCAGATATATGTGTGTGTGTCGCTCGAGTGGCGTGTAGTGCGAGGTGCGAAGGGAGAAGGGGGTCTCCGCGTACGTCGGCATTTGTATAGGGGGCATAGGGTGGAACTATGAAGGGCCTCTGATTGGCTTAAAAACGACAAAAAAAAGGTGAAAGTCAACCAGAGTAGACAAAATCAGGTATACCTGGGTTTTGAAGAGGCAAAAACCGGTACAACGAGTTTCGGACCAATGGCAGCGCACGTGGAGTGCGTGTTTGACTTGGTTTTAAGTATGTACCTGGTTTTGGCCGCAAATGAACGAGGTATACCGTTTTTTGGCCGCTGCCCAAATAAAATCAACGCCGCACAGATCGCTCGAAAAAAAATAACAATCTCCGCATCGTATTATATATAGAGCAAAATGGTTGCATGGCCGGCTCTTGGGCTCCCAGGCAGCGCGCAGCGCCATGGACTCTTCACCCCCTCCTACTGGACAGAAACATGGGTCAGACACACAGATAGGCACTTTGTTGGTTTGTTGTTTGTTGTTGTCTGCAAGCTGTTGGTTTCATGGCCGCGGCGCAGCCTCGCGACACGATTATTATTATTGTTGATTGTTGAATGAGCTTTGCTCAACAGGCGGTAGGACCACACCACTCACTCACTGAAGATACCACAACAAACAGCATAATACTGCATACTATAGATATACTGACGGTGGTAGTGTCTGGTACGTTAGTTAGGTTCGGGATGGGAACAGCAGCGGCGGCAGCAGTAAAGTAAGCAGTCAGTGTGTTATACGTGGTACAGCAGTCAGTGCAGGTTGCCCATCGGATCTCCCCCGGACATCCAGACGCGAGAGCAGCAAAACATCGTTAATAGTTACCAGGTACATAATAAAAGGCATATTATGTCACTGCCGGGGGGGACGGGGGCAGGTGTATATATATATAGCAGCGTGGTCCCCCTGCTGCCATATATATATATCCCTCCAACCCCCCCCCCTGGTCCAATTATTAAGGCAAGCAACAAATGAGTACGCCCCCCTCCGTCTAAATATACTGGTATATGTTTTCATCTGTGTGTGGGCTCGATCCCTCTTGTCGGTTGGCCTGATCAAAACTTTAATTAATATCAACGTGTACGTAACAGCCGAGCTCTCCCCACTCCCCATTCCGGTATTTCCGAGCCCACCCCCCCCCTATTATCCTCTGCCCCAACTTGTTGTGATCGATCGGGGTGGCGAGTGGGGATCGCACATCATGCCTTGGGGGATTTTCTGCGCTATTATCTGGTTCTCCTGACTCTATTGGCATCTGCATACATGCATTCAGCATATATATATATATATGTAGCTCCACAAAAAAGGAAGAACGTAATAATAACTTTTTTGAGGACGCTACGCAAGAAACTTGGATTCAGAAATCTTGCTCAGAGGCAAGGAGCGCTACTACGCACTAAGACGCATGCTACGATAGAGGTGCACCAAGTAAGTTTTTTTCTGAGCTCCTCACTTAAGGAGCGTCATACCTCACCGAAAAATGATTTTGGAGGGGAAATAAAAGTGCTACGTACCGGATGAAAAATCTCATGACCGAAGTATATTCTGAAAACGTTATCGTCACAAGAATGAATGAAAGTCCGACGAAATTGGGTTAAGGAGCCCAATCGGTCAGAAAACGATTCCGCCAAAAAGTGCTATACCTCTTTCGTAGCACGCGTCCTAAACTCTGTACAGTACGAGTACAGGACACCTATCAATTTAGAGACAGGCTCACAAGAAGGACTGGCTGACATATATTTGGAGGGAAATAATAAATTCGGGAGTCGTTACCTCGAAATTAGTGTAGAAAGCACCCTCTCTCACACAAGAAATCCAGCCTGGACCAGGATTTCCCTGTTTCTTATTATTAGTATAGGCGTCCTGTACTACTGTGTATTATATACCTGGCATAGTAGTGTATGACTTATCTACGATCTATTCTATGCTCAAGGTTGTCCAAAAGGATTGTGTCACAACAAGGTTGGCCACAAGCCTTGCTCGCGTTATTTGGTGTTTCTTGTATTAATAGATAGGCACATATTATATATACATACTGATGATGAATCCTCCCCGCCCTCTCCATACGCTACTACTACTCTGTAGTAGGAGCTCGTTCCTTCCCGTTGTTTGCTGGTTGGTCCTTTGGTCTTTCTTCTACTGTACCCGTTGTATTATACGTTACGTACCGGACACCTATCTGTTTACTATTACGAGGGACCATAGTCGCCCCGGTGGTCTAACTGGTAGCCACGAAGCCTGTAGGGCCGGATGTCGAGGGTTCGATTCTCCCCATGGAGGTTTTTATTCTCAAAAGACACCGACTGTCGAGAGCGCATATTATAGCGTGGGTAAGCAAAATTCGACGAAAGTTGACGAGGGAAGAAAGTGCTGAAATCTTCTCGCGATAAAAACCAAGGCAAGAATCGTAGTGGGGGAGGAGGGAGAGGAGCCTACTTTGTGACCCCGGATCTGAGTTACGACTGGGGAGGGAGAAAGACGGAAGTGCGAAGATAATGAATGAGATGGACAAATATATATATATAGTAAATAGGACCAAATATTGTTATTAAAAATTAAAAATAGGAAATGTATAGTTTGTTGTGTACACCGTAGATCCTACCAGAGGGGGTATTTACTATTATGGTCCCTTGGGGGGGGGGGGGGGTGTGGTGTCGATAACTTTTTTTTTGTGCGCCCTTGTGGTCCCCCGTAATATTAACAACAACGAAAACAGGAAAAACGTGTTCCAGAGGCTGGATTTCTTATTTGGGAGTGGCTGCGTTCTACACTGGACTACAGGCAGTACAGCAGTGACTCCCGAACTTCTTATCTTATGTTCCTGTAACTCTCAGCCTGCCTTTTGGATACTGTATTGCCCATTTTTCCTTTACATGTATACCTGTATTAAAAAAATTAAAAAACAACAGCTAGCTGTGAGCTCGAGGATTTCGTCGCAGCTCATCTTTGCTAGCTGAGTGTAATACTTCGATCGCGCGTACTTACGGATTCTATATGTCCTCATGTAGGATGTACATCCCGTATGAGGGGGACACAATCTGAGGCTGGCTGTAGAATTCAGGAAGTAAGTGTGTGTCTATTTGTGGGGGAAGAAATAATTAAAACTAAATTAAAATTAAAATTAAACAGTCTGAAATAAACGTACCAGGTATACTATAGTGTTCCGACGAGTTTACGTGATAGATTCTACTATTTGTAGCTATGTATGGTATAAAAGAAGAGGTGTGTGAGGACAGGTTATTGAGTAAAACTTAAAAGCACCTGGATGGATTTTAATTACTTAGTGATTTGGGTTTTTAGTAGTGCGTATTATTTATTTGTACCTATAGGGTATCTTTAATGGCAATTAGTATGTAGGGGTTAAAAAAAAGGGGGGGGGGGAGACACATAGAGACAGGGGTGTGAACCAATCAACCATGTTGACAGGAGGTATGTTAAAATCTGGTATGAATTTTCAGGTTTTTTTTTGGGGGGGAAATGTTTGTAACAAGTAAATAGTGGTCAATCAGACGATTTTATTATAATATTAATAGCACTGTACGCATAGGTTTCCTTGGTTTCCGTGGTCTTCTGCTTTTGGGAGTTTTATGAGTGATCAACGCTGAAGATCATGCTGCACATTGTCGGATGGCAAAGATAATAATAATAATATTAATAGCAGTATTATATTTTGCAGAAGAGGTGTGTGAGGACAGGTTATGGAGTATACTTGTATGTAGTAGATGTCGTGTACTACAGAACTTGCTGTTCGCCATCCTGTCTGAGAAATATAAATACCAGGTATAAATATACATACTCAAATATGTTTTTTTTTTTTTTTCCATCCCATTTATTATCTTCGCCCTTCCTATTCTCTTTCCTCCCTATTAATAGTCGTAACTCAGATCCGGAGTCACAAAGTAAGTAGGCGCTTCTCCCTCCCCTCCACTACGTACGGTTCGTGCCTTGAATTGTTTATCGCGAGAAGACTTCAGCCTTTTCTTTCCCTCATCGACTCGTATCGGCATCATTACCGTATTATTGTTCCATTCTCCATCTATCTGATAGCCAATCATACCATCCACAAATGTAAAACAAAAACTACTTCGGACGCATGCTACGATAGAGGTGCGCCATGTTTTTTCTGAGCTCCTCACTTAAGGAGCGTAATACCTCACCGAAAAATTGATTTTGGAGGAAAATAAAAGTGCTGCCGGATGAGAAATCTCATGACCGAAGTATGCTTGAAACATTATTCGTCACAAAAATGATGAAAGTCCGACGAATTTGGGTATGGAGCCCGATCGTTCAGAAAGCGATTCAGCCAAAAAGTGCTACCTCTACCGTAGCACGCGTCTTCGTACAGTACTAAGTATTACTACGTAGATGATAGTGCCTTCAAACTGGAGGAATGTATTATATCATACGGTATTCATACTTACATGTATTATACACAGTAATGTGAGATCACTTACTTCAAGAGTTCGGGACTTAGGAGTTCCAGGCTCGAGTTTACGACAAGTATAAGGATGTACCCATTTTTATAATGTACTGATATCAGACTAGGGCACACCGTGCCTGTCAAAACAATTATTTTTATATGATTATATCCTGGCCCGAAATAAGAAACATATTAACTAAGCGGCGTGGCATACTACTGTATACGTGCACAATTTTCCTGCCAGGCCCTCCAACAGGTATGCCCACAGGCAGTAGTGTCGGCAACGTAATACGTGGCTTTTTGTCTTCTCACAGGAAACTTCCCAAGCTTCTTGGCGGTCAGATGGATCATATACGTTAATTCCTTGAGTTTCTTGCTACGCATGATGGACTGCGTAACTATACCACATTCGGCATTTTATTTCGGACTTCGGTCTTCAGTGGATACGCAGTAAAGCTGGCTATGTTGGCCTGCGGTGGGTACCCCGATTCAAAAGCGCCCCGTGAACAAGCCAAAACAGGCGCTCTTATCTACACAGCGCTCTTATCTTTAGTGTAGTAGGCGGGACATGCGTATTCGACCGCTTTTAACTCCCGAATGCTTTTAACTCGCGGCTCTCTTAACTCGGGGGTACCCACTACTACCGTATTTGACCGCATTTCCGATGACGACCTGGTGGATTGTCTGCATGCTATGGCGAACATACCCTACGCGTGAGCTAGACGGTATTACTGCGGAAGAGCCGCTTTGCTCAATTGCTCCTCCATCGGCTCCCGCCGCGAAGAACAGCTTATTATGACATGTCACGGCTTGTTAGGTCTTAATATGTTTGATTCTGCGTGCGAGTTCGTCGCCGAGCCTGGATCGCCAAAGCGATTCATGACTGGCGGCGATGCACCTACTCAATGATTAGATGCGATATCACCCGACATGCTCTGGCATGCATGCAGTTCTCGGTTGATGGCAAGCGATGAACTCTTCGCTTGGCCTGTTATGGACGACGCATGCTAAGATATAGAGGTAACACCATGTCTTTTCTGCCTTCTGAGGGTGATTACTTATCACTTGAGGAGCTCTATACCTCACCAAAAACGCCGATTTTGGAGGAAACCAAAAAGTGCTACGTACCCGATGGACAATCCCGTGGCCTCAGAAGTATTCCATGAAAAATATTGCAACACTAGAATGAAAGTCCAACGGTTTTGGGTTAACCCTTTTAGAACTGCAGTCCCGTTTTGGGGACAAACCAGTCTAATTCTAAGTGATTTGTCCCCAAAACGGGACTCCAGTCCTATAAGGGTTAAGGAGCCCCGTCCGTCATCCAGAAAACGTTTCAGCCAAAAAGTGTCACTGGGACTACCTATATCGTAGCACGCGTCGGACATGCCAGGTATGATTGATGGTGGAACGTGAAGCCGACGCTCGGCCAAGAACCGCCCACTTTCTTGCCGTGCAGGCGTCCATGTCTAGGGATAACCTTAGCTACTCTTATCCTGGGAGTCGCGGCTACCAGCAACTATCCTCTGCGAGTATAGACTCTCATTTCTGCCCCATCGAGAGGTGCTGGAGTCACTCAGAACCGTGCTGATATACAGAAGTTCGAACTATTAATAGTCAGCTTTAGACTTCTTAAGTAAGGAGTGCAGGCGGTTGGAGGCCCGCATTTTCCTTCTGAGCGTAATATCTACCACACCCTGTTCCTGCACGCCATGATTACGAATTGCGGATCGGTGGTTCCTCGTCCTGCGGGACAAATCAAATATTAGGGTTTTCGTCAATATCCACACCTTCGTCCTTTGGTTGATACCGCTGGCAGGTTTGTTTGGTAGATCCGTTTCTTCTTGTCCGGATGGTGCCTTAGCTGGTGGTACTCGAGGTGGCGGGGGCTCTGTTGCATCCTACCAGTAGCGGTGTGGATGTTTCTTGTACTATCGACGTGGTATTTGATCAACGTATTTCTACAATAGGGGGACGAGGGGATTCAACAGCAAAGGGTGCCACTTACTTGCTGCTTCCTTCCGGATATAGCTACTAAAGAGGGTTATTTGCCTGGATTTCATCGCCATCCGTTTCAGTATTGTGGGCATTCTCCCACCGGGGGTTCAATTCATGCCATTTTTTAGCCGAATTCTGGATCCATGTGTCGTCGTTCCTTCTGCTGAATTGGTATATGTTTATGAGAGTTAAGAAGCCCGTATCGTGGGGTGTAGATGCGTGTAAGGAGCCCGAGATTGTTGCTGGACATTAATACCCGTTGTTGTCGCTTCTTGTCTTGCTGCGCTGGTGTCTGTTTAAGAACTCTCAACGGGTTTGAATGTATGTGAGAGGTCGGATATTGATGTGGATATACCTGTAGTTGCAGACTTTGCTTCGTAAAATATTGACTCCTCTCGTAAAAGGGGTGATGATGGATGTGTCTTCGGAATCCACTATTCTGTCGACGGATACTGACCGGAAGTTGTCATGCTATCGCTCGAAATCGGGCTCGAGGGCCAGGTTTATTGTTCTTGTTGGACTACAGAAATATATACACATTCAGCTCGTTATGAGAGGGAAGCCCGCATAATAAAACCGGGCATGACGAGGTAAACAAATAAGTGTTCGTCGGTGGTGCGATCAGTTCGTGTGCTGGGAGGAAGGTTATTGACTAGGCAACTCAAGATTTTCCAGCCATGTTTGTTTGTCTGAAATCAGATTGTTTACCTCGTACCCCAGGCCCTCTACAAACTGCTCCTCCTGGCTGACACCTCTAGGCCGCAACACAGGAAAACGCTGGCGGTTCGCTTCGTTTCTCTGCGTTGTTGTGTGTGTACATGTATATGCGGGTGTGCGTAAATTGGTAACGTCCTGCCCGACACGTCAAGAAATCAGTACGATCTGAACTAGGAGGGACGGGAAGGCGTCACTACATAGTGCTTCGTAGGTGTTTTATGTGAAATTGAATGACTAGTCATTCTACATCATAATGAGGCGCGCGAAGCGCGAGCCTTTTTTTCTTGGTTTTTCAAGGAAACAAAGCCTCTTCGTAGAGGTTTGCGTTCTCCGTAGAAACCCATCTAGCGTTGTGTTTGCAGAGTTCCTCTGTGTGTTTGTTTGCGACAGTCATCATCGACGTTTGTACACCGCATTCAACGTACACGGCACCAACGCCAGTCCCGTCGGACTCTATGCACGCACACTTTTTAACGAAGCCTTCTCGTGCTGGTATCGCTTCAACTCGTTCAGAGTTGGCCGAGCTAGGTGCGGCAACGTGTGTGTTTTACAGGCACACATGCCTTTTTTTAATTTCGGGACGTAAAACATCATAACGTTTTTTTAATAAAAATTCAAAAATACGTCACAGCGATGAATTTTTTGTTTTTGTTTTCGGGGTTCTATGATGTAGGTGGTATTGTAAGGCCCACTCTCCTACTGACTGATGAGGGGGAGGAGAAGCTCTGCTGTAATGTCGTACAGCAGTAGTTGTGGTGGCACCTGTTACGATAATAGGCGCGGCAACGCGTGTTTTCAAACAAGGCTGTGGGCCATGTTTTTTTACAGGCACATGAATCGGAATGTAAATCATCACAAAGGTTGTTGTTTTTGGAATTCTACCGAACACCACCCAGCTTTCTTCAAATTATGCCGAATGTCACTATCATCGTGTTGGGGACCCAGGAGACACGTGTACACAACATTTTGACTACGAGTACAGAGGGTCCAAGGGCTAGACCGACAAGCCGAGCGTACAGTGACGCTGGCCCTGGCCTCATGTGTCCTACTGCTGCTGCTGTTGATGCCGTTCCGTTGCTGTTGTTGCTGCGGCCGCCACAGCTGCTACTACTGCTGCTGCTGCTGCTGCTGCTGTATGCTGTATGCTGTTGTTTTTTTTTGTTTCAAGAAATAACCCAAACGGCACGTACACGTAGATGTTCGTTCGTGTTTTGGCTCAGCACAGTTAGTATCCCCTCAGCGTGATGCATCGCAGATTTGACCACTGCAGGTACCCGAGGTCGCGCCTCATTACCACCAATTACTAGTAGACTTTCTGTTTTTTCTTCTGAGTTCAACCAAACCGAAGATCGAATATTATATTACTTTTCGATTAATGTTTATGGGCATCCCACGGGAGTATAGCCCACGAGCAGCCCACGGGCAGTCCACGATCAGGTCGCCCGTGCACATCCCGTGGACAGCCCACGGATGACCCATGGACGTCAGTGCACGGACAACCCCCCCACGCCAGCCCACGGATAGCCCACAGAAAACCCCCGAAAAGTCCTCGGACAACCCGCGGACAGGCCATAGAAGTCCACGGACAGCCCACGTATAGCCCATGGCCAGCACAGCCCATGGGCAGCCCGTGGTAAGCCTATGGTAAGCCCTAGGTCAGCCCGAAGGCAGCTCATAGACCGTCCGGCAGCCCATGTACAACCCGCGGGCACATTACAGATAGCTCACGGATAGGCCACGGACAGCCCATGGTAAGCTCAGGGGCAGCCCACGGACGACTCACGGACAACCAATGGGCAGCCCACAGGCAGCCCACGGACGACATCCCATGGACAGCTCATGGGCAGACCAAAGACAAATCACGGACAGCCCATGGACAGCCCACCGACAGTCCGAACACAGCCCACGGTCAGCCCGAGGGCAGCCTAAGGGCGGTCCACGGGCAGCCCATGGGCAAAGCGAAGACAGCCCACAGGTAGCCCAAGGGCAGCCCACGGGAAAGCTGAAGACGGCCCACGGGAAGCCCATGGACATCCAATGGACACCCCACCGGCAGCCGGCCGGCAACTCAAGGGAAGCCCATGGGTAGCCCGTAGGCAGATCGAAGATAGTCCATGGGCAGCTGACGGGCAGTCCACGGACTGTGGACATACCGAAGACAGCCCAGGGACAGTCCAAGGATAGCCCGAGCCTATGGACATAATGAAGACAGCTCAGGGACAGTCTAAGGATAGCCCGAGCCCATGGGCATCACGAAAACAGCCCAGGGACAGTCCAAGGTTAGCCCGTGGACAGCCCGTGGACAGAGCGCCAGCAGCCCACGAGCACTCCGTGGACAGCCCAGGATAGCCCACGGGCAGCCCAAGGAAATCCCATGGACATCTCACAGCCCACGGGAAACCCACGGGCAGCCCATGGATATCCTATGGACAGCCCATGGACAGCCCATGGACGGCTCATAGGTAGCCCATGGACAGACCGACGACAGCCCACGGGGAGCCCAAGAACATCCCACGAGCCGGCCAAGGATAGCCTGTGGGCAGCCCGTGGACCCGTGGACAGTACGTGGGTAGCCCACGGGCAGCTCATGGACAGCCCATGGACAGCCCACAAGAAGCCTAGGGAAAGTCCGTTGACATCCCATGGGTAGCCCATGGACAGACCGAAAACAGTCGAAGTACATCCACAGACAGACAATCGACTGTCCGCCGGCGGCCTCGAACAGCCAACAGACATGGACAGCCTACGTAATTTTCGCGGAAAACCCATGGATAGGTCGCCGGTAGCTCGCGGGTAGCCTGTTTGAAGAAACGAAATGGGCATCCCATGTGAAGAAATAGCCGCGGACAGACCATGGACATTCTGTTCGATCAATCTCCATGGGAAGAATTGCGCACGGACAACCCCGCTCAGTTTATTAGTTTTTAGTTTAGATGCTCTGTCGGAACTTCTTAGGAGCTGATGCCCGCGAGCGGCGAAATATTTCGTGTTAAAACATTTACATGCTAGTTTTAGAGAGTTCGAAAACGAAATTCGGCATGATCGTAATACGATATATAAATCTCAGGGCTGGCAAATCAGAGCTGTGTGTTTCCTATTTTTCATTGTTTGTAAGGTGTGTATTTACGATTATTTTAGATCTTTCCGCACAGTTGACCTTACGCTTGGGACGCAATTAAACGAAATGGACTGTATCATATCCGTTTTGTTTTTAATATCATCATGAAGAAAAACCCTGCCAACTTTCGATTTCCAACTCTACCCTGCCCGCGGACCGTCCATGGGCTGCCCACGGGCTACTGCCCGCGGGCTATTCACGGGCTGTCCACGGGCTGGCTTTGGGCTTCCCGTAGGCGGCTGTCCGTGGGCTGCCCGTGGGCTGTTTTCGGCATGTTCATGGGCTTCCCGTGGGCTCTCCATAGGCATCCCGTCGGCTGTCCATGTGCTGTATTTGGTCTGCCCATGGGCTGTCTATGGGATGTCAACTGTGAGCTGCCTGTGAGCTGTCCATGGGCTGCCAGTGGGCTATTCATGGGCTACTAGTAGGCTGTCTTTGGTCTGTCCATGGGCTCCCCATGGGCTCCCCATGGGCTCCCCATGGGCTGCCCGCGGAGCGTCCATGGGCAACAGCCCTTAATATGCCCATGGGGTGCGCTGGGAGATTCATCAAAAATAAACAATGAAGTAGGTCACCCAACCACACCAAGCTGTGCGGTTACCTTCTTATGCCGTGGGTGAATGCAATATGGTGGGAACGTTGTTCACACGGATGGTGCTCATCAGTGGTTTCCTGCTTACATATGTTTCGGCCTGTTTTATAGATTGTCTACGGCTGCCCCTGTCTTCTTTTTTCTGTCGTTTTCACCAAGTCCCTTCGGGCCTGTGGGCTTGCTCTGGGGAGGGAACGGTGGTGGTCAGGGATCATCTGGGGTACATCCCCGGGTTTTTTATGTTGACATGGATCTTGGGGCGGGTATTTACCTCGCAGGATACTGCTGTTTGCTGCTGGAGACATTGCGCACACCAGTCATTTATCAACTTGTGCCTGTGCCCAACAGGCCTAATTCATAAACTCCCCACAGTCTCGGGCCATTGGCGACGCTTTCTACCTAACTTTTACTAAAATCCTCGCTTGAGGAGCTCTACACATACATTGTCCAACAACCGGCTTGGAGAACAATTGAAGGCTAAGCCAGACATACCATCCAATGGACTGCGTGGGCATCAAACGTATGCGATTGGAGTATACACACCGGGTTCACGCCGAAGACTGGATAACTTACCAGGTGAGGAGCCCGGGCCGTAGGAAACGATAGGGCTTAAACGTCCAACCCGTACCGTAGGTAGCACGGCTCTACGTAGCGAAGCATAGCTACTACGGTCTCTGCACCATTCAGCATAAGATGTGCACAGTTAGTGTGCACGTGGACATCGCACCACAGTGGCGTATATCTACTGTAGACACAGCAACCTCTGAAATAGGCTCCCCTCGGCAAGAACCAGCGTAAAATACACAGACTGGCGAATGCGGACGTAAACGCATGCACGCAGCACTGACGTAAGGTAGATCAAGCGGTGGTGATCCGCAGGTACCATACAACACCCCCCTTGCAACCACCGGCGTACATAAGGGAATGCCGCGCAGCGGCGTACAAATATATACAGTGAATGCGGCTGGCACCGGCAGTCACTACTTTCAGCAACGTTGGGCCTCGGCTAGCACCAGCGTAAAACTGAACAGGCGGTGGCGATCAATAACTGCCACATAATACTCCAGCGGCAAGCACCGGTGCCAAAAGGTACCGCGCAGAGGCGTATATAAACACAGTGTCCCCAGCTAGCACCGGCGATCCCTACAGTACACACACGCCAGTGTCCGGCCTCGGCTAGCACCAGCGTACAGCGAATTCAACGGCGGTACAGTAATCAACAGCATGTTACTACACATTCTACGGCATCGGAAAGCCCGGCGTAAATAGGCACCGCGGGATGCAAGCTTCCCCCGCCTCACTACCGTACCCACCTCCGTATCTGGCTTTGGCTATTCATATCACCGACGTAAAGCGCAAAACGGTGCTGGCTATAAACAACAGCTGTTATTGAATAATAGCGCCTCGGCAAGCGTCCGGGGTCTGGACGTTTTCTCTGGAATGCCAACGGCTAAGCGCTTTCAGTTACCGGGAGCGATATAACGACGGCCGAGACCATGTTTAACTACCGTACATTTGACCGGTTCGAAGGATGATTAGAACGCGGACGATATTCTTCCTCGTCGTTCTTTCTGTTGCAACGTGTTGTGCAAAACCTGGACTGCCAACCCCAAACTGAAAATAATCCAACTGACGACGTATATGCAGCGGGGCCGTAAAAACAGATACCGCCACAGGGGCAACGCTTGCGCTTGATACGGAAGATAATTTCACATGAAAATACACCACAAGGAAAGCATACCCCACAACAGGAGATGCTAGCCATCCAAGCGTCACAACAGGGACCCCTGTAATGATTTCCATGGATACCACTTCCCCATACTCTTGCCAGGACTGCATCGCCAGAGTCTCCTTCGCCACCCCGTTACATTTATTTGTGTTAGTAGCGCAATCGAATTATGTAGTATCATCCGCGTTCCTTGTCTTCAGTCTCAATTTATCGTAAGAGTAAAGTGTTAGTTAGTGTAAGCGTGTTAGAGGTTCTTGTAAGAATGTACCTGATATGCGTATTTGTATACACAGGCAATAGTATCGTGAACGGCAAGGAAATAAAGTACTCGGGGTTTTGGATACTGCTCATCATACTCCCAGTACTGTGGGTGCCAGGTTCTCGGCCACACCGTCGCATGGGTATGCCCTGGGCCGGTTTCACCATTCGACGAGGTCGTCGATATCTGTATATTATTGTACTAGTGCGGTTGTTCGTATTCCAACCCTACTTGCAGTGTTCGTCAGATCCACATGTTATCCCATTCACAAGTAATGCCTGACGACATCCAATATCCTTAAATGCGAGGCAAGGGCAGTCCCCCTTGCCACACTCTTCGTATCGTTCGTCCAGCTTGTCGTCAAGCCTGGAATGCCCAACAACCCGGCGTCTCCTCGACGCTACTCAGACACGGAAGGAACGTGATACAGACTCAAGCCGAACCTGAGTCCGTACTCATATTGGCGTCGACGACGAGCTTGAAGCTTGTGGCCGTTTATTTTTTTCTCTCGTTGATCTAAAAAGGGTTAGTCAAAATATATGTCGAAGGAACAACAGAAGAAGTATCGAGTCATCGTGGTGAGCGTCCCAGTATTTACGAGGACGCCATAGTACTGCCATACTCTCAGTACCACCAGCAGTATCCAAACTACAGTATCGAACCCCGAATTGCCTTAAGCATACAAGTACTATATACCTAGTACGTACCTACCGAACGGGTACTAGGGCCTATACTGATACCCGAACGAGTAGTGACAGGTCCGGGTGCGCGTCGGGTACCCGGGTAGTATAGGCGATAGTCTGGATACCTTCCCTATCAACAAGATATTCGTAGAACGAAGAAAACTTACCGTATGTACGATGCAGCAGCTAACGAGCGGTCTGGATACCTTCCCAACCAACAAGATATTCGTCGGTCTACTGATTCGTCGACCCGAGAGTATGCAGCAGCGAACGAGCGGCAGTAGACGAGAGTGTGTATCACATGACGCACTGCTTGTACGAAGAACGTTCCCCCCTCTATACGCCAGCGACCTCTGGCCGACACTCGAGGCCGCGTCTACAGTAGCTCAAGACTACGTGTCATATTGCGAGCGACCGCGGACCCTCGAGGCTGCAAGTAAAAGAAGAAAAACAGTAGTATTAGCAGAAGTAGCATAGTGTATTAATGACCCTCTCTCAAATACACAACCCGGCCTGGGCAAGTTTTTCTGTTCCTTATTACTGCTGTATAGGTATTATGTTCTACTGCTGCATTGTTTTCGTACTTCGTGCAAGCAGCGTGTGAACTGCGTGTATGAAGTGCATACCCCATACCCTACACACAGCTCAGGTGTCTGTGCTGGTGCTCTGCATGTGTCTGTGTGCTATACGCCAGCGACCGCCGGCCGACACTCGAGGCCGTGTAGAAGCAACAAGTTGCAGCACCAGCAAGCAGCAGCAAGCACCAACAAAAGTGCGGTTTATTCTGTACTCCTCGACACACGCTTGTGAGCGTCGGTCAAGGGTGAAGTTTAGCGTCAGTTGAGGAACATAGATGGGAAATTGCCCTCAGACAAGGATGAAGTGCCATCTCCTGGCATATTGGACTGCTGCACTACGTACGTATCATACTCGTTTTGTTTTTAACAAGCCTATGGAAGCAACCTATGTACGCCCACCGCGCGTCTCTTGACCATCTCACTATCGACTCCGTCCCCACCCAGGTTCCCTTCGCCTCTGTTTATTATGATAGCCCGGTCGGCTGCCGTTTGTGATATGTGCAGTGCCTCGTGGAGCTCGTTGGTCCACCGGACGAAGTGGGCGCTCTCGAGATTCGAACCCGTGCCCTGTCAAGCGTATAGGGCCGAGTGTTCCACACTAAAACCTAGACGCTTGGTGTCAGTCAAGGTATGTCAAGGCAAAGTTGCTGCCTGTCGAGAGGTTAAAGTGCTGTCTTCTGACATATTCGACTCTACTGCTGTGTACAGCTGCTGAGCACCAAAAAGAAGAGAAACCAAACTCGCCCACACCTATCTGATGATCATCGTTTGACCAATATATGGCGTTCGCGCCACACGCAACGCTGGAAGACGAGCTTTGGCGCAGAAGGCTTTTCTCTGTCTCCGATACCCCTGCTCGCGGCCCCACCGTCAAAGAAAACGCCCCACCCATTGTATCAGATTTGAACGTAGTCACGCCTGGCACGAGGTGTGTTCTGCGGGGTGTTGCTTTTTATGCTGTTGTTAGTGTCGCATAGCGCGTGTAACTTACGCTAGTTTTAGTGCACATGCAAGGGTATACCCTATTGCTAAGGATTTAGACTACATGTCATAGAGGGTACTTTTAGTGTAGACCGATGGGCTTCGAAAACTGATTTTCCATTTCAGAGTCTCCAGTCGATTCTCGACTGGAGAACTTGATTGGGCCTTCTGGCCAGGCCATGGCCATATCGCGTGAGTTCCGCCGCAGGCGAGTCCTGTGGAAGCTGCATGTGCTGCAACGCGTGCTCCCTTTCACTCCCGCACACCCCATGGGCCTCCAACCGAAACGGGCAAACATCGCAACACTCTCAGAACCAATCGAAACATTCAAAGCGACTACAACTTCATTTGATTCTACCCAAACATATTATTACCATTCAAACACTTCTTCCCCCTCTCCCTAAATACTCAGTATTGGAAGGTACTGCATGCTTGGAACCTATCAAGATACTACCTGCAGGTATGTACCAGGTATTCGTTTTCAGCACCAATCAAGACAGTCTACTGTATTGAACGACTGTTCCATTCCACCCGTTCCCACTCCCTCTAACTATGAACAGACGATTCTGAGAGACCACCAGTTAGCTCGCTAGCGTAGGGTACACCCTAAATGTGACAGGCATGTACTGTAACACCGGCCGTGGGCGCCGTCTACCCCACCCGAAGAGGGCCACGACGAATCGGGAAGAAACACATACCAAGCAAGTTACTGTATTTTATTCACAGGCTACATAATTGACCAGAATCGAGGTACCACTGCTGTAGTTCGGGGTCGAAGTAGTGTCCGACCGGCGAAAACGTCGGACTACTCGGGTAAGTCCGTCAACTCTAAACTTATTACGAAAAGCAACCTTCTGTCTAGCGTTTTGCTTGCATCGGGCTACGTGGTGGTCATGTATAACTACAGTATGCTGAAACAAAAGTTAGAACACAATGAACACGCGTGAGGGAGGAGCGCTGCACACTGCCAAACCCGAGTACGTCGTCATGATGACGTCGGCTGCTCCTTCCTCGCAGGAAAAGTACAAGCCGCACGAGGACGGCCAAATCTAAGAAACAAGATTTCCCAACATTGTATTTCCCAACATTGCAAGCCAGGCCTGTATTGAGCACGGCAAAGCATAGTAGTGGCAAGCAATATACGGCAACCGCCCCAAGTACCCATAACTCTGAAGCGCCACAAAAAAGAAAAGAAAACAAAAGAGCACAATGAAAAGAAAAAGAAACACGTGTATTCTACGTATACGTACGTATTAATGGGTGGCGCGACTGAATAAAAAAATTCGACAAATAACTTAGCTTTCGCTCGAAAAATCGCCCTATCATACGAACACTGTAGTGAATTCGTAGCCGCCCTGGGCCATCTACGACACCTCACTTGCAAAGTATTCAAGTTTTAACGCTCCCGAAAACCACGCCAGCACGGTACTTATTCACCAGCGCTGCGATGGAAGCTGTTGTATTTGCTGTTGTACCACTATTCGACGTAAAAAAGAGTATCAACACATCAGAGAACACATAAAATGATGGGACAGGAAGGAAGCGGCGGCGGCGGCGGGGGGCGAAGTCAAGTCGCTCGAACGCACCTTCGTAAAGCGCCGCAACTGGGAGTCCCAACCTTCATGGTTTCGTTGAAAGATTAAAAAACGAAACCAATATCCCCGCTTGGGGGAAGCACCACGACAATCTTCTACCCTACGACCACCACGAACAACCGCGGCAGCATGTCCGGTGAGTTGTTCGAATAGGTGTGACGATGATGGCCATGCCTCACAAAATCGACAAAAACAAACAAGCACGTCCCAAGCCCCTTTTCGCTGAACACCCGTGCCCCTGGGAGCAACAATAATGAAGAATACCGAGGCGCCGTCGCCCCCCTTCTTCGTCCACGTCGGACTCTTCTTCCTCGTGACCGTGTGGCGAAATTCGGATACACTACCTGATGCCGCTGCACAATAGCGTAGGCACCCCACGCCACGTGGATACAGTACGTGGCTACTATCCTCACACCCACCGCCCACCCACCAACTCACCCACCCACCCACCCCACCCACCGCAACGTTTGGACACCCACATCCCACCACCCACCCACCACCCACCCTACAACCAACGAAACCGCCGTAGGACTCACTGGCTCTCCGCCAAATTCAACCAAACTCGCAAGAAATGAAGAACTGCTGCACTGGCAGTAGAAACCTCCAACATAAACAATCTTACAACCCTTTCGCGCGGTGCAACAGCATCCAGAAACCACGCGTCGCCGTTACACCTCGGCTGCCGTCGACTGCATCACGCCTCCGCTTTCTCCGCTTCCGCCGACGCAAGTTTCCCCCCTCCCCTTCCTGGCAGGGTCGCTGGGGCTGACAAAGAGCGCTTTATCATCCTTCTGCCGACCAGTCACAAGCGCGATACACCCTAGCGTGGGTCTGGACGATTCCTTGAGGTGCCCATACGGTTTTGAAGGCAGCACCCCTTTCTCGACCAGCTCACCGAGACCGCTAGTTTCCATGAGCTCGGACAACCTCTCCTTGAGAAGGCAGGTCATGGACCTGTCTTCTACTTCCATGGTAAGGCGGCCCATCTTCCAAGTTACCGAGCCGTAGTCGCTGAGGAGAGGGTACAGGCTGAGGGTGCTCAAGGGGAAAAGGATTGCGTCCGCCACGAGTAGCATCAGCCGCAGGAGCACGTGGAGAGTCCACGCGAGCAAGTAGAGCAGGGGGATGGGCACAAACACCATGAACAGCGGCAACAGCGGAAGAACCTTCACCAGCAGGACGAGAGCACCACGCGCGCTGAACGCTTTCGTAGGGGCTTGCTTCAGGTGAGAGACGAGCTCCCTCGCCATGCGTCTCGCCAGGAGGCGCACGCGCTTGATCAACAGCGTTGTCGTGTCGAACGCCGACCGTAGCACGAGCGCGATCCCCGCCGGAATCAACCATATGAGGCCCCACAGGCTAAGAAAGGCCATGCCTGGGTTAATAGTCATGGCTGAAAGTCCGAGAACAACGACGCAGGTGATGAAGATCGACCAGGCGAGATGGCCGTACTCAAAGGACAGCTGTGTCGCGACGAGAGCGATGGCACAGAACCAAACGACTGCCAAGAGCAGCGTGAGGTACCAGACCGTGTCGAAGACGTTGTCTTCTAAGATGCGTCTGACCTCCTTCCTCAATCGGTCCTGCGGCTTCATATCCGTCATAGTCATGGGTTCCACCGCTTGGATCATGTTCACCACGAGGACCACAAGCATGCCTCCTTGGAATACGTTGAGCATGATGCGGAAAAGAAGAGGCGTTTTACCGTCATCGGCAGGGAAGACCTCGAGGTACACACCGAATACCGCCAGCCCGATCGCGAGGAAACCTTGTCCGGAAAGTTGTCCCTGGTAGTGATTCACTCGCCGGCACTGGCTGACTCTGACTATCGGGTCCTTGATTCGAGAGCAATGGAGAATGAGATGGAAGATATTAGGCCAGGTAGCCTGATCCAGAGAGGAGGGATTAAGAGGGGAGGGGGTTGCGGAAGGGGGTGTGCGGTGTGGGGTGTCAGTGTACGAAATCGGACCGCCAGTGGACTAGAGAAAACCATCTTCGACTGCCCCCACCATGGTAGGAGGTGGCGCAAGGGATTGACACGGGCGGTCAGTATCGAAACGCCATGCATGTCTTCGTGCCTGGCCCCGGCGACATTGCCAAGCTGGAGTAACGTCGATCGGCGCTTCTCTGCTCCATCAATCGCGTTGGACTGAGTCATGCATAATACGAGGGCCAGAAGCTCTTGAGAAACCGAAGACACTTCCAAACGTCAAGCAATGCAGATCGCGGCAACCGTGACGTCACCTCGCACCCGCACTCTCTACACTACGCTCACCTCTTCGCTAAGGCCTGCCACAACGGCCACAGCCAGCAACGTCAGTACGTTCACGTCGTTCATGCCTTCGTATCCGAAGTAGTAAATGCTCGCCGCGAGGGAGATGATCCCGATGGACGCGTCGTGAAAGCTGTAGTTGCTCAACAAGTCCTCCAGCGTGTCTTGCTCGGCAACCGTAGCTTCGCCCAGCTCAACGCCCAACAGTGTCCCCTTACGCTCGGTCATGATACCGTTCTTGAATGAGGCGCCCTTGAACGAGCCACTCACCGGCGGTCCCCTGGTTGATGAAGTACCCCCAGATGACGAGGTACCCCTGGTTGGTGGGGTATAGCGAGAGAATAATGGCGGCTGAAGGCGTGCGCGGCAGGAGGTACAAACAGTGACAAATACAGTGTAGACGCGCGGTAGTAGTGCCCACCCTTCTGGAGATACCACTACTACAACAAAGTTTCCCCCCCCCTAATTATTTCACCCTGCACGCAAGGCGGCATGACGACGACAAGTGCTTCGGTATTCCACCGCGAGGCACGAACGCCATCGATCGGAGATGCACCCTTGGTACTGCAGTGAACACCACAACCGATTTACTACTGCTGTATCTGACAATGTCGGTAGCATACTCGTAGCGCAGACAAAATTGAAACCAAGAAACAACATAGCGCGCGTCTTCCATCGTCTGTGCACTCTCCCGACACCTTTTAGAGAAGACCCACACTCTTTTGTGTTTACATACTTCCTTGAGTTCCACTCACCTTGTTAGGTGCTTCTTCTTCCTGGCCCCGACCACCTCGCACACCATGTATGCCTGGATGAGTCGGTTCATCGACTTGTTGGGACACACCACAAGGGATCCTCCTGCACGCCTGCCCCTAGCCCAGAACAGGACGATCTCCGGCAGTTCCTGCCATTTCTCCTTCACCTCTTCCACATCTCCAGAGATTGGCGCCACCGTCGCGCTTGCTTGGTCCGGTTCGGTGACCGCACTCGCTCTCTCTCCCTCCTCCTCCTTCGCGTCGCCGGCGTCTGCGATACGGGTTACTTCTGACGCCGGTGACTGCGACTCCGACTCCGGCGCCGCCCCTTCCGCTTCGCCAAATATGCCCGACACCCGTTTCAAGAGGATCGTCATCTGCCGGCAAGAGAAGGACCCCTCGCCGAAGGAGATGTCCCCTTTCGCGATGGAGCGCTCACTTTCCTGGTACATGGAGCAGGGCGACGAGGCAAGTCGTCATATTTGTGCCGGCGACGTGGCATGTTGGTGTGCTCGGGGTGGGGGGGGTTGCACTCGTGTCATGCGTGGCCGACGTCATATGGATATTGGAGGGAGGGGTGCCAACGGAAAGGTACCGATTTAGCCGCTTATCGACACAAGGGCGTGCCTCCTCGCGTATCGGCCATCAAGACAAACGCTAGCCATTACTTGGTACATAGCATGTTTTCGTTGGGGCCAGGGCCCGGGTGATGCGGCGCTACAGGTGACGGACAAGTCCCATTATCAAAACATGTGCCCATGGCGATATTCCAGGTACTGCCGAAAAACCACAAGCATTGTGCCCTGATAGGCACGAGGTTACTTTCTCCCCAACAAGACCCTCCGTCAGCCAACACATCCGAAACTATGTACCCACCATATTTATGAGCGTGAAGAAATCAAGGGCATATCGTTCGACGGGCATACTACTACTGTAACATAAAATACACAGTACAAGTCACTCACGTATCACGGACATTCACGAGGCCCAGAACGAAAAATGCCGATACTTTTGAGGGCGTTTCAAAACTCCGGGGAAACACGTGAGCACAGGTCTACCTCAACTCGAAACAAAACGGTCTAATCCCAGCCCCGCTGTCAACCGGTGCTCGCCCAACCGTCCACCCCGGCCCTTACACCCCACGCTAACAGGGTGTTGTCTCTCACCATGTACGTTTCCACTTCAATGACGCGCAGCTGGGCCTCGGGCGGATTCAGTATGGCGATGGCTTCGTCCAGGAGGCACAAATCGTTGCTTTCCAGGTACGGCAGGCCCAGGTTGGCGCCAAAGTGTCGCCATAGCTTGTCCCCGAGAGCGGAGGGTCCATCGAACGTCGCCTCCTACATCGCAATCATCACACAAGACACAGGTAGGAGGAGAAAAGGGAGTTCCAGGCCGGTTGTGTGGGTCACTGTCGCCCGCGTGGCCTCTTTCATTGCCTCTGCCCCCAACTTTAAAGATAGCGACTGACGAAATTTCATATTTTTCCTCTACACATCCGCCTGTCTGTGGCTTTCTTGTTAGCCTGTTTCTTATTATTAGGTGTCATCAAGCATACCCTCCGGTTGCAGCTTTCTCCGTGTCAAACTGGCACTCGAACAATATATCGGGTCATCCCTGGCGAGCAGATGCTTCACCCCCCCCTCCCGCACCCTCCGCCTGCATTGCCGGGAAGCTCCGTTACCGTCAGGCTTAAGAAACAGAAACCCGTTTTTCTGAGCCCCCACAAGCGACACTCAAGAAAATATGTACATGTCCGTATTGTGCCTTAACTCTTTTAGGACTGCAGTCCCGTTTTGGGGACAAACCACTCTAATTCTAAGCAATTTGTCCCCACAACGGGACTCCAGTTCTATAAGGGTTAAACTAGTTTTTCAGCGGTTACAAAGATAACGGTTTTGACTCTCCCACAAGAAGACCATCCCGAAACCGGCAAGAACAGGAGAAAAAAAAGTTACAGTACCTTAACCCTTTTAGAACTGCAGTCCCGTTTTGGGGACAAATTACTTAGAATTAGAGTGCTTTGTCCCCATAACGGGACTGCAGTTCTAAAAGGGTTAACCCCTTAAGAACTGGTCCCGCGTATTTTGGAAGAATTGGTGCGGGGATAATGTTTTCAGTTCTGAATGGGTTGACCACCACCCGGTATGATACAACCTCCTTAACCCGCTCAGAACTGAAAAAATGTCCCACACTAATTCCAAGTAGTTTGTCCCGAAAATACGTGGGACCAGTTCTCTATGGGTTAACCCATTCAGAACTGAAAAACGTATCCCACACTAATTCCAAGTAGTTTGTCCCGAAATACGTGGGACCAGTTCTCAAGGGGTTAAAGACGCGTGCCCAAAGCGTTTATGCACGTATATAAGAGTCTCCGAATTTAGTCGAAACAGGATTACATTGTTTCATGAATGAATCACGCCCCCTCCACTAATGTGACCTTTGGTTACACTGCACAGCAACGATTCAACAGAGTGACGCCCGCCCATTTATTTATTGGAGGATGTGGATTAGTACCGAGGCGGCGTGTGTACAAGAACCGAACATATGATCATTTCTGAGGCTTCACCACAGTACAGCAATGCTCTTCTTTTTGGCCAGACTCCAACTTTATTATTTTTGTGAGTCCTGAACTAAATTCCGATACAGTTTAGTGGGTACCCCGACTTAAGAGCGCCCGGTGACAAGCCAACACAAGCGCTCCTAACCCCTTTAGTAGTGCAGTACCGATGTGAGGACAAAAACACTTGGGGATTTGACTGAAATGTTTGTTTATGTACAGTGCAGTACTAAAAGGGGTTAACTGCACATTGCTCTTGTCTGTAGTGGATAATATCTAGCTTTTAGTTCAGGCGGGACATACCGATTTGACTTGACCGCTCTTAAATCCCGAATGCTCTTATCTCGAGGCGCTCTTATATGGGGATATCCACTGTAATTCAACCCTAACTCCCAATGTCTTCAGGTCGTGCTGAAACTTATATAGCCCCCATCCCCGGGTTTCCGAGTGATTCTGTTATCTAACGTGTTTCTCGGTACAGTTAGCTATTTCCGCAATATTAGCACACGGCATTTAGATCTTCGGTTGGTTCGCGCCTTAGCAGAAAACGAGTGGGTTTATATATCAGCTTATTCGCCGTGTTTCATCTACAACAGGGTTGTCATTATCTCGAGGCTGGCTGCCCGCAGGTGTTCAACGGGGGTCTGGACTTCGACTGTGGGATGATATGATGTTTCGACCATGGTCGAAATTGGTCGAAATTCGGAAGGCACAAAATGATAAAAAGAAGAAGAAAAAAAACATCCTCAAACAAAGATGTTTGCACTTCACTTGCAAACCGCTACCTGGTACAGTTTAGCTGTCCGCAAGCACCCACAGCCCACGGAATTGGGGACCGCTCACCAGGCAGCAGTCGTAGACAAGCCAGAAACGAGTCACTCACGCGGTGTTTTCGTGGACTCAAAGTTGCAAGTCGGCAGCACCAAAAAAGCAATAGAATTCGCTGACTATTTAATTTCACGCGCCGGCAGCTACATACGGTACTGTAGTATCGTACAGCAGGGTAGCACCATGGCTATATATCGATGCGTGTTACGATAGAGGTATACCTTTTTTTGGCATAAACGTTTTCTGAATGACCTATTAAAGGCTCCTTGACCCAAAATCGCCGAAGTTTCATTCTTGTGTTGCAAAATGTTTCATTTTACACTTGGGGCCGTGGGATTGTAGGTATCATAGCACTCTCATTTTCCTCGAAAATCAGTTTTTGGGTGAAGAATGGAGCTCCTCAAGTGACCACCCTTAGAAGGCAGAAATGGCGCACCCCTACCGTAGTAGCATGCGTCTATCACCCATGAAGAAATGGATCTCACCAAACATGTATTTGCTGGTTTCCCCGCAGTCTAAAACTTGAACTAATGAATGCTAAGCTAGCGTGTCCGAAACACCCTGCGTACCCCAGAGATGAGTCTCGATCCCGTGAGAGGTAGTACAGTGTGACACCCGTTCCCAGCGTTACGTCCACAGCGGGGTTGTCGCGATACTACAGCAGCAGTAGTACTGTAAGCGAGCGAAGGAAGGGGTATATACCGCGTCCGATATGTTATGCACGCGCGATGCGCCCGTGGTCGTCGCTGATGTACTGGAGTCACACGAAAAAGGCTCCACCACATTCAACGCGGCTACGAGCGCGCGCGAGAACTATCCGGACCCCGTTCACGAAGCGTGTGGCAGATGAATGCCATACCTGAGGTTTTGGCTCACTCCACGTGGGAGTAGGACCCGGGCCCATAGTCATGATTTCGCGTTGTCACCGGCCCAACTGTTTTTCCTTCCGCAGGGGAGTCTCGAAGGGTGCCTGCTTTGTGTGGTGCTAACAGCGTCTTCTATACCGTGCGTTCCATGCCGAGCATCCCACCGACGGATAATACGAGCAAAAACAAACAGCAGCAGCAGTAAGTAGTGGTGGAGCAAAGCAGATTACGCACGTTAGTACAGTAGTAGTAGTAGTAGTAGTGAGCGCAAAAATATGTCAGAAACACGCAATTACAGTGCAATAGTTCACAACGTATCGAGCAGAACAGAGAACATACATATACATGCATTGAACAGGTACGGCAGGGTATTCACGAGTATCATCCATTGTACGGGTACTACAGTACATACAGCTGTTTGTTGGGGCAACCGAGACCGCACACGAGTGTTTTCCCCGCCGACCTTGCGTCGAGTTGTTGGACTATTTGACGTATAGTAGACCCTTCCGAAATTAATGGGGGAAGGGGGGGGGGGGGGGGGTTTACTTGACCCCCCCACCCCTCGACGCCTTGCTTGGCAAATAGCAATTCGAGCAATAAACTACCATGGGGACCGAGCGCCCCTCTCTGTCTGTACAAGCACAGCTTTCCATCATTGTACTGTGTTAATACAACAGTAAATAGTTCTGAGAAGTGAGAAGAAGTACGTACAGTATAGGCTATCTGTTGGGCTCGGTATTTTTTAAGCGAGAGACATGGGAGCAATGACAGCAATGCGAGCAGTGGCAGAAACGGGAGCAATAATAGTAGCAATCATATTACCGTAGACCCTCGCATCCCTACAATGCCGGGACTTGGCATGTCGGGTTTTCACCGACCAGGCCGACATTGCTAGCAACAAGCGCGAAGCGCCATGAGGTGTTGGGTGAGTCGCATAAAGGGTGAGCTGCATCCTACTAAGAACCGCTTGTGAGGCGGACTTGCATACGGATGACAGCTTCAATGAGATAATTTAACTTCCGTTGTGGCCACTTTCAGAGACAGCAATGGGAGTACCATGTAACTGCGTCGTGGGTGTCTTACCATAAACACTACGTTATACAGTATTCCGCCTTGTGCGGAGTAAAGGTTCTCCACCCCGCATAAATGATCCAACTCGACCGCCACCTGTGATCGACCGCCAAAAAAAACAAAACGGTACCCTGGTGGTCTAGCTCACGCAGTGAGAGGCGTGTTTTACAGCGTCGTTGCCAACTGACGCCAACCCAACCTATATCATATAGGGGGGGCACGGGGGGGGGGGGGGGGGGTCCTGCTAACGAAAGGAGTATGTGCCTGGGATGGTCGTAATCAGTATGTTGCGTACGTAGTATTATATGAATATGTACGGTTGTTTAGATTTACTCGATTGGCTATTATACCTCCCCAATGAATCTGTGCTACGTCGTACGCTTCCGCCGGCCGTCATTGTTCCTTCCATTTATCGTGTTCCTCTTCTGTCGTGTTCTCCCTGGTCTGTGTCGTTCATTTTCGTTTCCTTCACAGGTAGCCGGGACCCCCCCCTGCACTCATTGAAGCTGTCGTCCATAGGCAAGTCCGCCTCACAAGCGGTTCTTACTGTAGTATTAATAATAGGATGCAGCTCACCCTTCATGCGACTCGCCCAACTCCTCACGGCGCTTCGCGCTTGGTGCTAGCAATGTCTGCCTTGTCGGTGAAAACCCGACATGCTCCGTCCCGGCATTGTAGGGGTGCGAGGGTCTATGGTCCTACGACTACGGCCATGCATGAAAATGATTTACACCTCCCCCCCCTTCCCTGCACAACTGTGCGTGGGCGCAAAAAAAACGTTGTGGAGAAACTGAACAATGTACGTAGCACGGCACCATTAGGCGTAGCGTACCGGCTTGAGAGAAATCGTCAAGACCATGTGGGGTTTGCTACATTGTGCTGTTTATTTCACTTCGTTTCGCTTTTTTTTTCAAATGCGTACTGCGTACATACTGCCTGCTGTATATAGCACACACTTCCTGAATTCTACACCTCAGATTGTGTCCCCCTCATACGGGATGTACATCCTACATGAGGACATATAAAATCCGTAAGTACGCGCGATCGAAGTATTACACTCAGCTAGCAAAGATGAGCTTCGACGAAATCCTCGAGCTCACAGCTGTTGTTTTTTTATTTTTTTTAATATAGCTCTCACCTACGTGTGTGTTTCCCCCCCGTTTTTAACCCGCCTCCTTTCTACCCGTCGACATGACATACGAAGTATACATATTAATATATACCATGGAAATGCTTTATTAATACTTCGTACCGTGGTATATACTAATTTTACATACCAAAAGTACAGAAAACTTTTTTTTACGATTTTTTATAAAACTCTAGCGCCACGGGCGGAGCCGTGGCCGTACCGCTAGTTAGTTTGTTTGAAAGAAAACATGTTTTCATATCGTACGTATGTACGTATCATCGTACCTGTTGAAGCAGGTTGAAGAGAGTTTTTGTTCTGGCCGTTTGCCCGCAAAAAACACAACCTTGTGTCACGCGAGTTACGCTGAAATATAATCACTTGAGATATCATATACCAGGAATGTGCTACTATTAATACCGAGCTGTGGGCCGTTTTCCCCGTGGGGAGAATGGACATCAACACGAATAATGACCCATCTCTTGGCAGTTAGTTCTGGAGAGGCCCCCTTCGAGATGTTTTTGTCGTACGAGTACGTGCGATGCATATACATGATGATACCTCCTCTCGTATAGACCTATATGCTTCAACTGTATGTAGTGCCTGTACAGTATTAATAGTTGTGCAGTACTCTGTAGTACACGTGGAAGAGAGCAACCTGGCTGAACCTGGTTGCACCGAAAGAAAAACCCATCGAGCGGAAAACACACCAACCAGCTATATCCAGAGCTATCATACACAGCAGTAAGTACCAGGAATCGAGCATGAAACGTATATCATACTGCTGCTTTACATTACATAACTAATAAGAGCCTGATACATCAGCAAAGTAGGTGACAAGACAGACAGGGGGGTATGCGTACAGAAGCAGCAGTAATAGTATTAATAGTAGTATTAGTAATAGTTACTAGTAGTCGTACAACACAGCAAGCACAATGCATGGCTGCTACTGCTGCTTGCTGCTGCTGCTGCTGCTGCTGCTGTACATAGCTGGCAAATGGAAAGCGCGTTAGCTGGTTAGGGCCCGTATTAACGAACATTTGTTTTCGTTTGTTTGAGTTTTTTTTTTTCGTTCGTTTGTTTTGATTTGACCTGATTGGTCGAAACGTGAATAACCAGCAAGATATTTCGATTTCAAAACTGAGTAGTTCAATAAAACGGAATTCCACAAGAAGTCTTTTGGGACTTCTTTTGCTCTTTTTTTTCTGTTGAATTGGGAGTTCATCCAACTCGGCGTGGCGTGTTCCATGAAACCGAAGGAAGCCACGCAAACTTGAGCCATGTCGTCGACTGATTCAGAGGCGAGATCCACCATTCCCGAGAGGCACGGCCACCGGATCAGCCGCAGCGCGAGGTCCGACGGGCCCTGGCATAGGGTAGACCGCTTGCGGTGCCTAAAAAGTAACATAGGCCGTCGCAAATCCAATGTTTCACCCTTCTTTGCCTCCCAAACCACACGAGCACCGACCAGGTCGCGACTTGGCGTAGAAGTTCGATCGCTGTATCCCCGTCGCTGCTGCCCGCGTTGGGCTTCGGGGCTGCGCCAGCCCACCCAAGACATCCCTAGAGTGATAGCCTCCTAGCCGGTGCTGGCAGACATAATTATCCGCTGGCAGCGGCGCCCCGGGGAGTACACAGGCCGTAGGTCGCCTCGTTGGTTACTCACGGGTGTTCGTTGACCCTTGTGCGTTATTCTCATTTTTTGACGCAATACACCATTCCTCGATAAGACCCAAACACGTTTTTTCAGGGAAATCGTATTAAAAACAAACAAAAAACAAAAATTGTTTTCCCATTTCAATAAAAAGCGATGTTCGTTAATACGGGCCCTTAGTTCGTGTGGTGCGCACGTTTTATTGCGCTACTTGCTGCTGCTTGCTGCTGCTTGCTGCTGCTGCTTGCTGCTGCTGTTTGGCTGCATTTTTTTGTATTCTTGCCGAAGTGTGCGGTGCAGTGCGTACGAGGGTGGGTACGCGGTACGAGCGGCGTTCTAAAAATAGTCGCAGAATTGGCAAGGAATTCGTCGGTACTGTATAGCCGTCGAGTGGCGAGGGGTAGTATCGAGTAGCTTCCACTGCTGTAAATCGAGAGCGCGAACCGTCGAACCGTCATCCCAAGTAAGTGTCGGTCGTGGGATCCGGGTTCTTGGTGCACTACGAGTACACAGTAAAACCTATATAACAGAAACTGGGTGTGCAATAAATTTCCACCCAGCTGGGTGCACGGATTTTTTTCGCTATTGTAGTGCCGTCTGTTGTGCCTACCGTTGTTTGATGTAAATAAAGTCAGCTAACTCTACTGTAGCAGCTGCCAATGCAAGGGATGGGGGCCTGCGTATATGTACCAGGTTCAATACGTTCTCCTGTATCGTGTCAACAAGTATCATACAATAATTGTCCCGCACGTATTTCTGGGTACATTACGAGTACATATGTATCTCATCAAACTTGCATCAAAAGAGGATTTTTTTTATTTTATTTACCGTACGTAAATTTTGTCCATGATGACATTTTACCAGACGACACAACAAGGCAGAGCGGGTCAACTGCTCCTCTCCTCCCCCTCTTGCTCTCCCCTCCTCGTCCAGCTGCACTCAACACTCAACAGCACTTGACCCTTGCTATCATACTGTAGCATGCGTGCGTCTACGATATATGCCGATCGATGGCTGGCACGATCTAAAGGCCGTGGACGCTTGTTGTGGTGCTTCGAATGCGTCGGCTATCGCTTACTATGTACGTCGAGGCTGGTCAAGACACCACGCATGCATGCGTAGTTTGTCCGCTTTTTTTTTTTATCAATTGGACGCCTCGAAAGTTTTGTGTATCATCATGTCATCACATGCACTACTGCTCTGTTGCATCATAGGTGCTAGTCAAGACTATATCCTGAATTACAGTAGCTCCTCCTCCTCCTTCGCGTTCGCGTGCAAATGCATGCACCATAGATATAGGTACCACACACCATCGCCTTTCTGCTGGCGAGCTCAAAAACGAAAAACCCTCTTCTCTCGCGTGAGACAGCAGTAATAAATCTATCTGTCTGTGGGTTTCACAATAACTTGTTGTTGCTGTTGAAACTGTGGCTTATCGGATGATTTGTTGAGAAAATACGAGGAAAGGCTGAAGCCATGAATCAGCAGCAGCAGCAACCTTTACCCATGATGCAGCTCATTCATGGCCATGAAAGGGTGTTTACGTAGAGCAATAAAATAGGAGGGAGGGGGGTGATCCGCGCCTCGCTGTTGAGGAGCATTATCTATTGGTATCGAGGCCCGCGACGGCGAGATCGAAGCGTCGCTGTAAAAGGAATTGAACAAGCGGCAACAATCTGCCCGCAGCAGACGGCAACAAAAAAAGCAGGCTACGAGTACTACGTGTACGAGTACATACTGTACAAGTTACAGGAAAAAAAGCAGCAAAATGGCCAAGCGAGCGAGGTGGATCCAGCCCAAGCAACCGCTACAGATGTAGCTCCTACCTGATACTCGAGTGTGCAACTGCGAGGAGGGTACAAGATCTGATCGGCAACGTCAAGGAACCTACTAGCTTCTTACCTTCAAACGCGCTCGTGCGGAAGTAGTAGTACCACCTCTGCTCTCTCTGTGGTTCGGATCTGAGATCGATCCGTCTTCGTCCGAAGAATGTGTCAAGATTGTTGTTGTTGTTGTTGTTGTTGTTGTTGTTGTTGTTGTTGTGGTCTGGCCTGCTCCTAAAATAAAACACTGAACGCAATGATGACGCAACGCTACCTACGACGGACTCCCTTTTTTATTTTTTGGAGAGAGGAGAAAGGAGAAGCACGCACCCCCCTTGCAACCTTCAAAAATAAAAATAGTTCTGGTATAATATACTGTGCAGTCTCCCAAGCTCAAAAACGTTAAAAAAACAAAAACAAAAACGGTTTCACCCGCCCCCAAGGATCCTGGCGATTCGCCACATGATGTGGATATAACGGCGAGATCGCAAGCAAAGTGCGCACAGCAAGTAGTAGTCGAGTGCGAGGCGTTTGGGGAGCTCTTCTACTATTAATAATACTGTAATACGGTGGCACAGGCTGCACACGCGGCACGCTGCTGTGAGGAGCCAGGCGCAACGTCATACACTGACTGGTTGATGGAGCCGCGGCTGAGAACGGTCCTTGGTATCTTTACAGCGCAGTTTGGTTCGTGCTACTGCAACACGTAGTATTAATAGTACCTAGTAGGTAGGTAGATAAGGATAATATTAATAGTAGTGTATCCTCGGCTCGATGAAAAAGCGCTCGATACGATTTTTTTTGTGAATTCGACCTACGACGATAGTACCTGCTTGTAGTATACTGCAAGTGGCCGCAACCACTAAAATACCGCAAGGAGCAAGGGTGGTAGTAGAACACCCTGTCTGGTGGTTCTTCTGTAGAATCCCCGTATATGTATGTAGCCTCGGCGGTGGTAGCAGTTAGCCAGTAGCAAGGCGTGTGCGGTCAATTTATTATGTTCCAAGAATAGATAGTTACGTTGCCGTTGATGTTCGGAACTTACTTACTACGTGATTCTATACAATACGTACTGTAGGCAGACGCAACACGGCTGCCGCACACACCCGCATCTATCTCTTCTTCTCCTTCTTCGAAGACTGCTGTTGTTGCGACAAAACAAATATATAGTCTTCAACAAGAAGAAAGAGCGCCTCGCATAGTAGTTGACCAAAACAGCAGCCCGTGCAATGAAAAACGACGGGGGAGCAGGGGGGAGCGTGTGACTGTTATTATTATAGTTGTTATTCTCTGTAGGGCTCCTACTGTACTACACGACGAGTACTACTACCACTGTATGTCAGACGCGCGATGATGACGAAGGAAACGGTTTCAAAGGGCAGGCGGGCGGGGGGGGGGGGGGGGGGTGTAACTTCCCATTTCCATGCATGGGCCTGTATAGTCCCCCCCGCGGGCCGGGAGGGGGGCAGGGGCTCTTTCTTTTTGTATATGCATACAAGGGCTCCGCATGGGTGCCGGCATTCGCCGGCACCCATGCTCGGATAGGGCAATTTACCTGGCACATCAGTTATTTCGTACCATCCTAATATTTACGACAATGTGATGGCGCTCGGTCGTGTTTCGATATCTGACGTGCAGAATTCAAGGTAATGCCAAGTGTTCAGGAAGAGGGAATGCTGCGTGTTGAAATATTCAGTTCGCAATCTATTTCTCAGTCTCAACAGTAGTCAGTCTCAGAAATGTGATCAGTCGCTTTTGGTGTTCCGTGGATAGTCTCAGTTTTCAGGATAGTTTGTGAGATTTACGACAACAATGTGATGGCGATCGCTCGTGTTTTGATATTTGACACATACTACGTACAGAGTCAAGGCAATGCCAAGTGTCGCAGAAAGGAAGAAACGCTAACTGTGTTGATACATCAGTTCGCAACTTCATTTCTCAGTTTCTGTCAGAAATGCACTCAGTCGCGGTCTCCGGTGTCGGGCTAGTTTGGTCGTGCGGCGAAAACACATCGTGCCGAGCAAGCGGTTGCGCGTGGATTAGTCGAGATATTTCAAAGCTGGCGGCAACGAGGAAGGGGGTCTCAATCCTCCCTGACTCTCGTGTCGGAGCAGACTACTCGTATCTACAGCACTATCGATACACAGGCAGCAAGCTTATTTCGTGGTTGTTTCTTTGGGAGATCCGAAATATAGCGACGTTCTACGTACGTCTTCTTCTCAGTGCTACAGACCAGCTGCTCGTTACATCGTACGTACAAAACAGCAGTACTTTGTACCTGGTACTACGCTGTTCTGCGTACAAACTCATATTCTACCCTGAAAAGAAGGGAGCTACACATCAGTTCCAAGGCAGTATGAATCACCCGAGAAAAAAACGGCTAAACTTTTGTTGTCGTATTATTGTGCTACTACTGTTCTACGGTAGTACTGACTGTACAAAGACGTGCGTGCTTGCTGCTGTAGTATCGTACTCGATATCCCGACGAAGCAAGCCGAAGGGGATGGAAGGGACTAAAGCTCGCTCAGAGGTAGTTGGGAGTAGGTAGTCGCATTTGCGAGACCGAGCTATCGAAGCTCGCGACCGACYWAAAAAAGCCCAAGATCCTGGAACAAATACAGGTAAAAAGTACGTACAGTAGAACCTCGTATGAGTACGAGTATTCCAAAAAACAACCACTAAATGATCTTACTGCCTCGAAGAAACAACCTCGACGCCCCGCAAATAGCCTTCCTGCCTCGAAGAAAAAGTGTCGATGTCCCGCCGTCTCGAAAGAGCCGACGGATTGAAGGCCGCCGCGCTCGGCGGCGACGCGCGACCTCGAGAGAGCGCGAGCGGGAACAGGCCCGTCGGAGGCCGGAGAAGGCGACCCGCGAGAGAACGGACGAGAAAGCGCGGGCGAGGCGCCGAGAGCTGACGCGTTTCCATTTCGGTCTGAAGCCCAGGCGATAGGAGGGACTTCGGCCATTTCCAAAATCACGAGAGGCATCGATGCTCATTTTATTTATATCTATATGATATCCGCCCTTCTTTTCTCTCTCCTTCCTACTCTGTAGTCATAACTCAGTAGATACGGGGTCACAAAGCAGGATATTTTCCTTCCTCCCCTACTGCGGACGGCTCGTGCCTTGCATTTCTGTCGATAACCATCAAATTAAATATCACGCAGTAGCACCAACCAGGAATTTCTTGCTTGATGGTAAAAGGGCCCGTTTTAACGAAGAAGAAAAAAAATCTATTTGGAAAAAAAAAAAAAAACCGCTTTTCATTGGTCAACACACGCACCAGCACCAAATATTATGCCCCAACACACGCACCAGCACCAAAGATTAGGATCTTGGGGCATAATATTTGGTGCTGGTGCGTGTGTTGACCAATGAAAAGCGAATTTGAATTTTATTTTTTCCAAATTGAATTCATTTTATACTCGTTAATTCGGGCCCTAACGACCTGGCGGGAGGAACAACAATCTTGCAGCTATTCTATACGTACGTACATACATCAAGGCGTCAAGCTTGCCGTCATATCGTCTTGCCGTCCGTCCGTTCGTCCGTCCGTACAGCAGTAGTACGTAGTAGTAGTAGTAGTGCGGTGTGTTCGTTCATTTACTAATTAATACTGTACGAGTACTATAATATTAATACTTGATTGTTGATCGTTCTCGCTTCCACTTCTGACGGTAAAAAAGGTGTCGATTACCTCGTACAGAATCATCTGCAACTACAGTAACGTCTACTACAACTGTAGTACTACTTTTACTGACGGTTGAAGGTTGGGGGAATGACATTTTTTTGTGTCGCACTGCAATCAATGCGAGGGAGGAGCCCTTCGTGCGGCACGCGAGCACAAGACAGCATGATGACCCTGCCCGTATTGCTTGCTGCGTTCGCACTCGAACATACGAACTGGTAGGCTCTTGGTAAAATACCAAACGTATCATATTTTGGGCCGCTTTATCGGGGTCCGAAATGCGCTACAGCAGGAGTACAAGTATTTACGTACAGGGCACCTGAAATACGACCCAGAGAACCTGGTCCATCCAGGCTGGATTTCCTATTTTGATAATGGTTTCTTCGTTCTATACTAACTTCAGAATAACGACTCCCATTTTTTTTTTCTTTCATGTAAACCTCAGCCTGTGGGCTTCTTATTGCTCGTTTTCTTCGTAGTAGGTGTCCTGTATACTGTGATAACCCCCCCCGAGGCATCACAAGTTATCGCCGCACATCGTTAGGCCACTCGGATATACTGCTGCTGCTGCGATTCATACTTTCACACGCCGGGCAGACCATCTACAGATAGATCATCTACAGGTAAGTGGGTCATCTAGATCATCTAGTAGAACCTAGCCTGCCGTTTTGAGACGTCGTGCAGGATCTGTGCAGTACAGACCCAACCCAGGAAACTTGTCCTAGATCATCATGCAGGAGGTTATACGGCTCCCACCCGACAACATGAGCTAGATCATACAGATCATACAGATCATACAGATCACGAATAATATACCTGTCCCGAAAAAAATACATCATCGAGTAGAAGAATCGATCATCCGGCTGAGTTGTGAAATGTTTTAGCTCTTTCACTCATGGTGCTACGTAAAACAATCCTCTAGTACCATATTATACCTCAGTGGTTTACGAGCTTAAGTCAACTTCTTACCCGTTGTGCCGATATAGCTCAGGTTTCCGCAGTCAAGCCAAAACAAATACAGGACAAAACAAACATTTGAGACTACAAAAACAAACAGGCCCACGGGCTTGCAAAAAAAGAGAAGAAAAGAAAAAGGTCCGTCGGATTTAGCACGGAAAAAAAACGACCATGAATATCGGCTCGAGTTGCACTCTACGTACACAAAAGAGGGATGACAACAGCGTGGCCGCCCAACTTGAAATATAGGGGGGGGGGAGAGACACGGTAATATTCCGCAATAATTCCGACGGACAAATGAGGCATTTGTCTACAGACTGCTGAGCAACAATGGCAAACACGTGTCGTGCTTGGGCAACATGATCCCGACGGCCGAGAGTAAGCCGTGCAGAATGCCGCGCACCGGCACAGTACGAGCACGCTATATAATATATACGATGCTTCCGCGAAATGAAAAAGGGAGCAAAAACAAAAAACGGGGAAAACGTTAAATCTCTACAAAAAATAAAATAAAAAATGCGGCGGTGGGGCGCCGAGCGCTCGTTCCACCTCACTACGACATCTCGCCTCGACCACTCACAACATCATCTCTCACCTTGGTCGTGGCTGCTACTACTGCTTTTTGCACTACATACTGAATACTGCTGCTGTGGGTACTGCTACTACTGCACACTGCTTTTGGCTACTGGTACTGCTGCACATTGTGCTTATCCGTACGAAGGGTTGGGTTGGGTTGGGTTGACGACTCTTTACTCTACATGACCTGCTTGAACGCGACAACAGGCCAGTAAACCCGGGGAACAGATATGGACAAATATATACGTATCAATAATGGCTATTATACCCCTCCCCCCGTCCTCCCTCCCCCCCGCCCCCTCACCGATTCCTGTGAAAACCCGACACTTTTTTTTCCACCGCACACCAGCGCACAATGACAATTACCACACCTACGGTACACAGCAGCATAGAAGAGAAGCCGCTGCAGCTCTCAATGGCTCGTCCGCTCTAGTCAGGCCGATCGAGCAACATCAAATCGAAGCCTCGTTTGCAACATCACGTGCATCCGTCGACTTTGAGACACCACCTGGTCCCTTTCCCTCCTCTTCCTAGATGGCAACTACAGCAGCAGCACTTCACTTTGATCTACCTCCTACCCCCCTGCCGCCGCCCTTGGGCTCGCCAGTTCTAGCTGTGCCTTCAGGTCGATCGAGCAACATCAACCCAAAGCCTCGTTTGCAACATCACGTGCATCCGTTGACTTTGAGACACCACCTGGTCCCTTTCCCTCCTTTCCCTAGATGGCAACTACAGCAGCAGGCACTTCACTTTGATATACCTCCTGCCCCCCAGCCGACCCCCTTGGGGGAGGGGGTTGAAGGGGAAATGGATGATATACTATACAACCTCTTGCCCTGACGGCATGCACCTAAAAGGAAAACATACACCCACCCCTTCATAGTACCACGCTGGACGGAAATATAAGGACAGATTAAACTTAGTATTAATATTAGCATTAATCTTAGTATTAATCTTAGTATCAATCCCGTAAACGGCCCCTTACATTTTCGTACAGAGTGGTGTCTCTTTCTGAAGATCTGCAAGAAAGGGCATACATATAGACGGGCTACCCCCCCCCCAACCCGACCCTAACCGTTTTCCATTGCCTCGAGATGTCCCGACTACAGGCGTGAGAATGTTCGTCAGGGAATCCCGCCGCCCCGCCCGAATACCTGCTGTCTTTCTCTCCTCGCCCGTCCTCAACCAGGTACACAATGGCCGGAACGTAGGGTTGGGACACCGAACGATAATCAAGTTCGATATGTACGATACCGATAAACGAACAAAATAAAAAAAACGATTACGATTCCGATATTTGATACATGGAAGCTTCCGTTCAGTGTGAAAGCGCAACAAGAGGAAAAAAAAAACACGGGGGATGGGATGCCAGGGAATGGGCGGCAAAACACGTTCGATATTACGATATATCGAAAGTTCGACACAGCAGTTCGATATTCCGATGTACCAGGTATCGAAACTTTTGAAACGATAGATCGAAAACTCGATATTTCAGGGGGGTGGAGGTCAAAGCACGTACGTATCGATACCATTTATCGAAACGATATCCCAAAACTATCCGAATGACCACACACACACCCAAGACCCCGTGACGTCAAACGCCGACCGCACCCAGTGCCTACTACACCCACGCAGATCGAAACCAAAAGAAAATACGTAGGCACATGACACACCGAACCGAAGACACATTGTGTGAAAACAAGGGCATGATCGGTGGAGTATACCGGTACACGGAGAAACGTTTGGCGGGCGTACTGAGCTTACCGAACCGGCGGGTACCGGGATCGAGTTTGTACTCAACCTAACCTTACCGGGGTGTTTCGGTAGGTTATTGAGATCATACCGAACCTTACCGAAGACCTCAGTAGGGTATTTACCGAGCAAATACCCCCCCCCCGGTACACTTTGGCACGTGCCCTACCGAACATAACCCTTCCTGGGTATTTTGACGCCCAAAACAGAAGCACGCGCCGCCAAACACGAGCACTGCCATCGCGGTCGTCCTGCGCTGTACCCCCCCAAAAGCCCCTACTATCCTGTATGCTACATACACTGCCTCGTCGAATTTTTGCGAGAATCGGGGAGAGAGCTAAGCGACCACGCCAGCGAAACAAAAAAACAACGCATACATCGCAACGCATACATCGCGACCGCCCCGCCCTGTATCGCTGGCCCACCATCGCGCAGTCTACACTACCCTGACAGGCTTTCTTCCGCAACGACGCTGCTAAAGGCAGGCGTTCCGCACAAAGAGGGACCACCGGCCTGGCGGGGGGTGGGGGGGGGGGGGGGGGGGGGGGGGGAGGGGCGCAGACGGCACCTTAAAAGTGGGATTTTTTTTAGAGCTTTATTACCACCCCGCCCGGATCTTTTTCCGATACCTTTTGGCCGGCCGTTCCCTCCGCGGAAGAGGAAAAAACGTGCCCCTGCCAGCACATGTACTTCGCTGTAGTACTGTCAAGCCCGCGGGGCCCGGGGGGAGGGGGGGGGGGGGGGGGGGGCAGAGGGAACCAACAAGGCCAGGCCCCAGGCCCAACCGAAAAGGGGGACGGGGTTGGAAGGGCCGGAGGGTAAGTGGTTATTTCGAAATTAAGCGAAAAAACAACTGGCTTTTTCCCCCTGTTTCGGGGAACGCCTTTTTTGTTGGGCAGCGAGACCGCCTTCCGGTTTTCCGCGAATAATAAATAGTCCCCTTTCCCACGGCCCGACGTTCCCTTTCAAAGACCCAAAAAACCTCGGAAAGGTCAAAAAAAATTCAATATCAAAGGTTACACCCCGGGTGGAACCAAGAAAACCGAAACCCGTTTTGCCTTCCGTATATGTTGTAGCCTAAGAATGCAATCAGGGGTCCTTTTTGGGCGAGACTGGCCCAAAAGAAACGGACCAGCAAAAAGCGCCGATCCTAAAAAAACAAAACGTGAACCGTGAGAGAGATGAAAAACGCCGGGGGGGTACGTTAATCCAATTCATCCGCGGGGCGCCCCAATTCTCGAGGGGAGGACCACCGGCGGAACTCGGTTGGAAGGGCGGTAACGAACTCGATTTGAACAAAACCCAAAGCCCTCGGGCAAGGCGAGGCAACGTGGGCCAAAAGCCTCTCAAAATCCCCCTCCCAAAATGAAAATAAACCCGTTAGACCAACAACCAACAAAACAAACTAACAACAAAACCAACAACAAACAACGAGAACGACGACGATTAGTCCGGTCGTGTTTTAAGACTTGGCCCAGCCTCCCCGCCAAAATGGTTTTGAATCCCCTCAAATTAAAATTCTTCATTTCCGGAACCCAATTTTTCGAGAAAAAAATCCCGAAAGAAAAAAAATCTCAGGCGGTTGTCGGGGGTTTATAAGGTTTATATTAGCCTGGGTTTAAAGTGTGTGTAAAGTCCAAAAGACCTTGGTAATCTCAAAGGCCATTTTTCTCGGAGGTAACAAAGGTTTAAGGTCAAAGAACACAATACCAACCCTTACAAAAAAAAAAAAAAAAAAGAACAGTACGTTAACTCACTCATGAACCCCTGAAACCGGAACCCCCGTCCGCGGTCTTGCCCTGTCCCCCGCCCAAAGTCCTCATGCCGGAACTCCGTCCCGGAATGGACCAAGTATCGCCCCGCTTGCTTTTTGGCGGACCACCCCGCAAGTGGTCCACCGGCCTTGGTTACCCCGGCCCGCAAACGGTAGTGGAAAGTTGGGTGCAGGAAATGACCCACATCCCCCGCCCCTTCGAAACTCGCCGTGGGTGGCCCCTAGGGTCGTCCCCTGGGTCACCCCATCCGAATCGCCACCCAATTTCCCCTATTGTAGGAACGGCAGCCGTTGTGGTTGGGAGGGGGGGGGGAGGGGAGGGGGGGGGGGGGAAAGGGGGCGGAAGGGGCTAAACGGGGTAAGTTAAAAATTCCGTAGTTTGGGTCCCCAAGTCTAGCGGGGTCTCCCGGGTAAACAAATAAACCTTTTGCTAACTTCACGATGGGGGGGGGGGGGGCCGGGTACTCAATTGTTTGTTGCTTAACCTTAAGTCCATTTGAAACCATTTTGAACCACGCATCCCTTTCGAAGAAAACGGAGGCAAACGGGGGGGGGGGGGGGGGGGCTAAAAACGTTAAATTTTCTTTATCGTAGTTTTGGTCCCAGCCTAGCGGGGTCCCCTCCGGTAAATAAACTTGGTTTTTTTTTTTGCCTTAACTTTGAGCGAGGCCCCGGCGGACAACTGGCGGCAAAAACAACCGGAAAGAAACATTCGAATTTGTTTATTTTATACAGCAACAAATCTTTTGTGGCCCGCGTCCTCCCGTGTCTGCGGCCCCATCGTTACAAAAAAAATTCCCCGCCACCAGGTGTGGCGAATGAAAGAAACTCGTGGCCGATCAACCATTACCGGGGCTTGCCGGGCATCGATTCCCCCCCCACCTCCACCCGCCCTCCCACTCCAACCCCCCCCCCCCATCATCCCCGCCCCAACAACTTTCAGTCCCCCCCACCCCACTACTATCCCCACCTCACAACCCAACATCTTCACACACCCCCGCCCCCCCCTCCACTTCCGCCTCCACAAGTCCGCCTCACAAGCGGTTCTTGGCAGGATGCAGCTCACCCTTCATGCGACTCACTCAACACCTCCCGGCGCTTCGCGCTTGGTGCAAGCAGTGTTCTTGCCTGGTTGGTGTGTGAAAACCCCGACATGCTCCGCCCCGGCATTGTATAGGAATGCGAGGGTCTATGGTCATACGACTACGGCCATGCACGACATGAGTACCCCCCCCCATCCTCCCCCCTTCGCGCTTGGTGCTAGCAATGTCTTGCCTGGTCGGTGAAAACCCCGACATGCTCCGTCCCGGCATTGTAGGGATGCGAGGGTCTATGGTCACACGACTACGGCCATGCATGAATATCGAGTACACCCGCCCCCCCCTCCCCTCTTCCAAACGCCTACATCCCCTCCCACTCCCGTACCTTGCGGAAGGTGGCCCTGCGTAAAGCAACGCGGCGGTTGAGCGACCGAACGGCGAAGGTCGCGCTCTGCCCCTCGTTGACCTCCTTCACGCTTTGTCGCTTGCACTCGATGCTGCGGACCTGAACAATTCGTTGAAGGAAGGCGGTTACTCTTTTTCAGGAAATTAGGCGCCGACGAGAGCAACCACAACGTCCAATACAACGCACAATGCCCCAAAACAAGGAGAAGAAGGAAAACAGAATCCCATTTCTGCGAGAAACACCGGGGCGTTGTGCTTTCTATGAGCTCATGCTATACGAAGTAGACGGTACACATTATCATACAAAAAAGGCGAAGCAGCTTCTCTGCTGCCGGACTTTAGTACAAACGGGCGGTTCAAACGGTACCACCACTACCACTACGTGTACACGGCGCTCGTCTGGTGTAACACGCTCACACCCCAAGGTTTCACAAGTCGAACAGATAGATCACCTACTGATAGATCATCTACAGATAGATCGTCTACAGATAGACCATCTCCAGATAGATCATCTCCAGATAGATCATCAACAGATAGATCATCTGCAGATAGATCATCTGCAGATAAATCATCTACAGATAGATCATCTACATTTAGTTCACCTGCAGTAGATCATTTGGATAATACACTGACTTTATGAGATACTGTGTAGGACCTGTATGTGGTACAGATCCAACCTAGGAAATCATACATCCCAGAGCATGCAGAGTATACGGGATCCCACCCGGCAACGTGAGCTATGGATACTACAGATCATACAGATCATACAGATCATACAGATCAGGAACACATCTGTCCTGAAGGATCTAGATCCTTTATGCGAATATCGATAATCTGTGAGCTGTGTGCAACGGCAAGGTTTCGTCGCAACTCCCACTTCTAAGACACTCGGGGGGGTAGGACGTACCCGACCAAAAAAGTGCGTGAAAGTGACACACGACACGATACATAAAGAAAAAACACGAAACGCTGCGCTGACTCGTATATATATGTATACACGCAAAAGCGCACACGCCGAGCTCTCACCGTGACCTGGATGAAGTCGCCTGCTCGATCCGGGCCGATGAGTAGCGTTTGGTTGGTCGTCACCGACCCTCGAAGCATGGTGCCCCCGACCACAATCCCCACTCCCCTGACCTCGTAAACGCCGTCGATGGGGAAGTGCACCACAGGCAGACTCGACTCCGGGATCTGGTAGCAACGGGCAAAATAGATACGATCATCAGTGGTTTTGAGTTCGCATACTACAATACATATATATTGGGCCTGCGCTCCATCGTACCTACAAATAGCTCAAAAGGCCAAGGTACACACCTATTCTCAGCTATTCAACTTCCGCGTCACCTATTTTTTGGCTTCATCAAGTGTACCTATCTAAGTATAGAATAGCACACCATGAATAAAATGAGGGGGGTAATTATATATTTTCTGAATTCGGGGAGACGAAATGAATCATTTTGTACCGTACACCATAGACTACCAGGTGTAATAGCTTTGGAGCGGGTGCGAATCCGGTTGGCGGGTCGGCGACAATTCTCACCTGCATGGTGGAGTCGTCGTCCCTGGCCTTGTTGCGCCGTAACCGCGCGACGAAGGCGCGCAGCAGAGGCAGGCCCAGCCCGCTCACGTTCGACACCGCGAAGACAGGGGTGATCCGGTCGGAGGCGATGCTCTCCGCGGCCGCGTCCACCTGTTGCGCCAAGAGCAGCAGAGCACACCAACCAAAGGGGATTTGTTAAAAAACAACAACAACAACAACAACAACAACGGCTGTGAGATCGAGGATTTCGTCGAAACTCATTTTTGCAAGCTGAGTGTGACACTTCGATCGCGCGTACTTACGGGTTTAGAATATATCCGTAAATTTCGAATAATTGTGAGGCCGACAATTTCTGACATAACTCTGTTTTCCCCCTAACCTCTTCTATATTATCTAAAAAATTAAAAAAAAACAACAACAGAGGATTTCGTCGAAGCTCATCTTTGCTATTATACCAGGTATTTCCGTAAATACCTACTAATTGTGAGGTCGACGATTTCTGACAAAACTCTGTTTTTTTTTTGTTTTCCCGTACGTAGTACTCGTAACCTCTTTCTACTTTGTCGTGCTCTTGTCGAGCTGCGCTGTTGCCCGCGGGGTGGGCTTAACCACTCTCTTTCAGCACAACAGTAAGGCTTTCCGGCAAAAGGGGTCTACCCTGTTTTGTTGGCGTCCCCTCTTTTCTGGATTCCAGATTACTGCTGTACCGTATTAAACACACAAGATACCCCCCACCCCCCCCCCCCCTGGGTTGCTAGCAATGTCTGCCTGTTCGGTGAAAACCCGACATGCCCCGTCCCGGCATTGTAGGGATGCGAGGGTCTATGGTCATACGACTACGGCCATGCATGAAAATGAAGTACACCCCACCCCCCCTGCAACGAATTTCCGAGCAGAGTTTCTCTAAACCCAGGGAGCTAGTAGCTATAAAGTATACGCACAACGACAATCGTATACGAGCTATCTTTTGTTGCCGTAAAATTTCTCTTTTATTGCCACCGAAGGAAGCAAGCAGCTCACGACAACTAAAGGTGGCCAAGCACGCTTGCGTTCTTGCGTTTATGCTCGCCCGCTTGACTAGCTTGCCTTATCCCCTGTTGGCAGTAGCCTGTACTTGTGTTACATATAAACCCGGCAGACCTAAAAAACTTGCCTGGCTGACGTCCTTGATCGGGTAGGGCATCTTCTGGTTTTGTCGCAGGTATTTGGCCAAGGCCTGCCGGGTCTGCTTCAGGACCGTCGGCGGGCAGATGTCAATTTTCGTCACCACCACCGCGATAGGGATCTAACAAATCGTCAGATAATACGTCCCAAGCGGGGGGGTCGGAGCAGAGGCACAAACGGCGGTGGGGAAGGAAGGAAGGAAGGAAGGAAGGAAGGCGTCGATTCAGGCACCAGGGTGGGGCGTTCATCTACTAGGGGACCCGCAAAGTGGTACATATCTTATCAGCAGTGCAGTTAAGGATGGCCAAAACAAAAACAAGAAACACAAAAAAAAACCTGGAGTACACAGGGGGCCACGCTGTCCCGAAATATGTATAAGGACCGTTATAACTGAATATTAGTGTACAAGCGGTCCTTATAAATAGGTACAGAGTAAAAATTCACAACAGGAAATCCCTTGAAACGTGTTACGCGCGCGTTCTCATCAGTTGTTTTTTCGTATATACGGGTGATCAGAGGTACCGGTGTACTCTCCCGTTAGATTGGTGTCGATATACGCATTTAAGCATCGACGGCTGTCGCTTTGTCGCTATGTAATGCCTTCAACCTTTTCTGGGGTCCACAGATAGCGGTCGAAAAAAAATGGTAAGGCTGGTGATTTTGCTTTTTTCATTTTTTGTTTTTGTTTTTGTCGTCGATACTACTGTTTCACTGTTTCCCTTTGAAAACCCCAAAAACGGTTACGTATATACTCGTACTCAGAAAAACCGAAAAAAAAAACCGGGTGACTCGTCTTTTCTCCCTGTGTTTTATCAAGCAGCACTCGCGTCGGCACACGAACCAAAAAAAGACACAGGGGTCCAATCGTAGCGCAACACCTAATATCAGCGAAAAAACAAAACTTGCAAAGCACCTGTAGTGCGCAGGCGATGCTGATGTGCTCCTTGGTCATCCGCTGCACGCCCATGTTAGCCCCGACCACGAGCAAGCAGAAGTCGGGCATCAGGCCTATTCACACAAAAACGCACGACAGATAGTAAGCAGAACACGCGGATTGGGGAATCGGGGAGCTAAACAATATCTGTACAGGGGGCCTTCAGGAGTCTCATGGCCGCCAACGTGCAAGAGAAAAAAAAAAACTCGCAAAACAAGGCAGCAATTCTTAAAGGTCTATGTGCATTACAGTACTGAAAAAGGTTGAAGGCGCACCACGTACAGCAGCGGTAGAGCAGTTTCAACCTTCCAGAACTGCGAGTTGTATACCCCCCCCTAAAAATGGGGACAACCTGTTAAAATTACAGGGGAGAACATCTATATTAATCATAATCAAACAGGCTGTGCGAAACATATAGGGGAATACACGGGTTTTGCTTCCATGGTGGCTTCTGATCTGTATCTTACTACAATAGCCCCCCCGGAATTTACTATCTCACCACAATAGCCCACCCGGGAATTGTTGAAAATACGAGAGTTGGACCGTTTTTGCAGCGGAGGGGAGGGGGGGGTGGACGGGGTAATACGTGAAGCCTTACCGGTGAGACCGAACACGGTTGTCTTGAGGTACTTCTCGTGCCCGCAGAGATCGATGAGAGTGACGCTGCGGTCGCTGCGGTTCACAACCTCCGCCCATCGCTGAAGGTGAGACCTGGCCGTCGGCACCACCTGCGCCCCACGCCATGGCCGCGAGCGTCGCGGCGCGTTCGCACGAGCACACAGAGCAAAGAGGGAGAAGAACGTGAAACAAAAAAAGTTTCATATAATGCGAATCTGGTGAGGCGCCTTTACCGGTCTTTAACCCACAAATCGTACCAGATAAAGGACCAAATATAATACATTTTCTTGCTGGTTTTACGTGTTTTTGGGTGTTTTTTGTAAATTAAATCGCGAGAAGCCGTCGACGCAACCCAACCCTAACACTAACCCTAACCCCAACCCTAGTGCAGGCTAAGGCTCGAACCGTGCACAGCTTCGCCGCGCGTTTTGGACAATCTGAAAAAAAAATGTGCGGACCGCCACAAAAACCGTAATATATTTGGTACTTTATCTGGTACGATTTGTGGGACAAGGAGATTGGCAAAGGCTACTGAACCTGGTGCTTTTGTGTGCCAAAGCGGCGCGGGACGCATCGCCGTTCGGCTGGCGTGCACGAATATACACCTCCCACGCTGCTGCTGCTGCTGCCGCCTGCCTGTGCTGTCGATACCGAACACCTCTGCAGCTACGATATACAATCAATAAAACAATACCAGGTATATATGCACGTCTATACAAGGTTTCCCTGCGGAGGCATTCGGGCGTGGGGTGGGGGGTGACTCAAGGTAAAATCCGATGACATTTTGTGCAGGTGAAAAAAAAACGAAAGGCTCAACCAGCCGTTAAAACTTTGAAGTCTATACAGCCCAAAATACGAAAGGCATACTAACGACCAGCGAAAGCAAATCGGTACATGTGTATAAGTAAATTCGTTCGTGCACCATACTGATACTGCGAGCACGAGTCGACACTAGTTGCAGCTGCCCCGTGAACGTTGGGGGTGCACGCAACGTCCACCCTATCCCGAAAAAACCCTCCCAACATTTCATCGACTCTAAAGCGTCTCGCACGGTATGAGCATTGGCAGCGCCTTGCGTAGACGGAACACTGGTCAAACCCTTCTGACTACTGTGCAACCTCAAGCAACCATATAAGAGGGTACAAGGTTTCCTTTCATACGGAGCGGTACGTAGCGATTAGACGAAAGGGGACAAATGGTAGAAGGTGTACTCGTAATAAGGTGTAACTTCGAAGTACAGCGGGTATAAAAATGTCCAAACCCAGCTGCACAAAGAAAAATGCATCTTGTGGTTTAGGTTAGCAAAGGGTGACGCAATACGAGGCATATGTTTTACTGCAACTACGAGGTATATGCTACTGCAACTACGAGGTATATGAAGCTGAACGGTATATACCGTACCGGGTGCGGTACGTACACACAGAATGTCAAGAAACGAGCGAACACACCTGTTGACCATCCTTAGAGTAACCCATGATTTCCATCGTAACTGCGGAAGTGCGCCCGTTCTCCTGCTCGTGGCGGTGGCGAAGGACTAAGCTGCGGGCGGCGCCGCGGCCGTCGTCCAGGCCAGAGCTCGACAGGACCCCGATCAAAGTCGATTTTCCGCTGCCAGCCAGCAACAGGCACGAACACGAGGTCGCAGTAAGTTTACGCGGGGAGGGGGGTTTAGAAGCGGGTTGACCGATTGACTCGGGAAAATAACAGCGCAGTCCGTACTACGAAACTATTTTATCACTATACGAAGTATAGTACTTTTTGGAGCTTTTAAGGTGTCACGTTCCGTGTACTCTGAGAACATTGGAATGCCAAGTGTACGCCGGTCACCGACTCGAGCATTAAAAACATACTGCGTAAAACTGCTATATGCGTATGATACGTACTTCAGACCCGAACGAAGGAGCGATTCTGAACCCAACAACCAGCAGCGCTATGTATGTGTATGTACTGCGGTGTGTATATATGTATTATCGTACGTACCCCGCCATTGCAGCGCACTCCTCCGCTGATCTCCGCTCTATGTATATACTTCGTATAATACGTAAAAAAACATCACGTGGCGCGAATCAGATCATCTTTGCATATGCGGATTGTGAACCGCCTCGCGATCAACATATATTGGGAAAAAAAAAAAAAAAAAAAAACTCAGCTGTGAGATCGAGGATTTGATCGAAACTCATCTTTGCAAGCTGAGTGTATATGTCCTCATGCAGGATGTATCACACTCAACTTGCAAAAACGAGTTTCGACGAAATAGGATGCAGTATCACCCTCAACTTGCAAATGATGAGTTTGGACGAAATCCTCGATCTTCACAGATGTTGTTTTTGTTAATTTTATAAATATCATACCTGTCGACGTTGCCGATCATCGCGATGCGGATGTCCACGCTGCTGGCCTCTTGGGACTTGAGGACGTCCCCACCATCCTCCTTCTCGCCTCCTCCACCCACCGCCGCACCCTCTCCGGCGACGTCGCCGGCTCCAGCACCCTTCCCGTCGCTGTCTGTGTTGCCTTTGCTCCCTCCCTGAGCTGGCCCGCGTAATCGCTCGTCGCCGGCCGCTGGCTTCCCACTGCCCGTCGCCACCGCATCGTTATCCTGCATTCATAGAATACGGAGGGGCGAGGTCAAAAAAGAAAGAAAGGGGGGGGGGGTGACGTCGTGACAGGTTGAGGCCTTGACCCTTGACCTGATCCATTAATATTTTAGAAGTATACCAGGTATATATATATAGCTGGTATCACACTGCCTGGTATATACCTGGTATATGTATGCCTGGGTATCCGTAAAAAGGGATTAACTTTTTATCAAACTGCGTCGTGTGCTCACCCAGTTACGCAGTCCAGTCTACGTACGCACTGACGTACCGAACATTCTGGGCTAGCGGAATGCATATGGCAGGAGGCGGTAGTTGCGGGCGTGGTCAGCGAGCTCAATGTCACGAAAAGGCAGAAGGAGCAAGAAATACCAGTCTTCAGGGGGGCGGGAAAACAAACTCAGATATAGAACAGCTTCGTGCAAGCAGCAGTTGTTTTTTAATTTTTTTTTAATATATATAATCTGGCGTTTGTGGTGCAGTATTGAATCTAAATACTAGGAGGCGTGATCGGGGCAGGGGGTAGGCAGGGGGTAGGGAGGGGGAGGCGGGGGGGGGGGGGGGGTACTTTTTTTTTTTTTTTTTCATGCCGTGCATGGCCGTAGTCGTATGCCCATATGATAGACCCTCGCATCCCAACCAATGTCGGGACGGAGCACGTTGGGTTCTCACCAACCGAGTAGGCGTTGCTTGCACCAGGGGCAAAGCGCTGTGAGGTGTTCGGTGAGTCGCGTGTATCCTACAGCAGCACTAACGAACCGCGTGTGAGCCGGACTTTCTTGCATATGGATGACAGCACCGAAAACCATTGGTTTGTTTTCTGGTGTGGCCACTCCCAGAGGGTGGTCTATATCGCGCGATCGAAGTATTACACTCAGCTAGCAAAGATGAGTTTCGACGAAATCCTCGTCACAGCTGTTTTTATTTTATTTTTTAATGTTAAAACGAAATATAATATTGATTAACGAAGGAAGTCTGGGGTTTGCGGAGCGGTATTGGATACAAGACCATTTGAGAGGAGGCGTCATTGAAGTACGGGATGTAAAGGGGACATGCCCCATTTGCATACGCAGACCGACCATGGTTGAGGTTGAAGTAAGGAGAATAAAACAAAGAAACGACAGGACCTGGTGCTGAAGGAGCGGAGCATCCGGCAGAGCAGAGCACAGACAGCAGCACAAAACCCGAATAAAAGCTCAGGCGGGGGGGGAGGGCAACAAAACTCCCCGGTCTTTGGTGGAAGCGACAAGAGGCGCGCCATATATCTCACGTATATTACGTGGTATATACTACCTGGTATAATCGTATCACTGCTGTGTCCCAAAATATAGGAATCGTATGGATGAATTATTCATATGCAATAGGTCCTTATATTTTCGGACATGGTACAATAGAGCAACACGGTCATAGTATTAGAACTATTAGTACTGTAACTATAGACTTGTTTAGGCTGGTCGGTGTTACTTACCCGGTGGCCTCGTACTTCTTTTTTCTTTACGGAGCAAAGTGGAAGCTTTCAAGAGCTTTTTTTTTAAGTTGTTCGTTCTTGCCCGATGGCCACGTACGGGTACGAGTAGCTGCTACATTCTACAAAAGGTTCCTCTTCGGGATTATTGTGGTTCACTTGAAATCTCGGGGGGGAGGTGCGCCGCAATCTGAAAAGAGAAAACAACAAAGGCGTTTGTTCCTTGTACCAGCTTACTCGTACTACGAACTGTACGTAGCCACGTGGCCAACGGGCAAGAACAAAGAACACAAAAAAAGCGCTTGTGAAAGCGTCGTAAACAAAAAATAAAATAACACGTACGTACTCGTATGAATAATCTATGTACCGTTAGTCATGCCACTGCTCTGTATTGTTGTTGTTGTTGTCTTCACATTAAACTCGTTTCAGTTGCTAATCCCTATAGTCTGATCTAGCAAGATCACAGCCCGTGGTCACAAAAGTGCTAGAGCCTGTTCGTACTCGTGTGGCGTGTTGGCTTCAAGTCATTGTATTATTAGTCGTCCCACAGGGTAGGGGCAACGAGGAGTGCCCTCAGGAGTCCAGGTGCTTTCATACCCAGGCCCAAAAGACAAAAATGCGGTGTAACCTATAAAAGGTTAATAGCCCGAACCGACACCAAACTGACTCGTAACTGTCATACTGAAGACTCCAAACCAACACCCTCCCGGATTCTTCACAAGACAGTGGCGACAGTGACGAACCAACAATAACAGACTCAACTCCATCACCTAAAACAAAAATGGCAAGAGGAAACTCATCCTCATGAGCGAAAACCTCTTCCACACTCCCACTCACACACTATTGCAATCACAAAAAGAGACTACAACAGCAGCTGCGCATAAGAAGTAAAAACTAAGGCGAAACATATAATGCCAGAGATCGCGAGGTTCCCCGGACAAAAACCCCTTTTGTCCCCTACTACCGTAATAGATTCACCAATCATAACGGTAAAGCGATATAGCAAATATTCTTCTCCGCAACATAGGATTCACCCAACGCTAAAAGTAGCCTTATCCCTCCCAGCTACAGAAGAATTATCTGACCATCCACAAGCCACCACGTTTCATTGCAATGACAACTGCAAAAACAAAACTTACTTGTGCATCAAACCAAATCCTCAGCATATCCCCCTTTGAATTTCCAGACAAGATTGCAACCACCCATCAAGTTCGGAAAAACAATGTTGGTAGTTGAATGACTACTGTAGTCGTGACTCTGAATCTAGTCTCTCAATATGAAGCCACAAAGAGATGCCAGCCGAACCAAAAAGTCAGTGTAATCACTCATACTGTACAACACAAATACACCCGTCAAGGCGTACTTACCCTCGCCCCCCCCTTAAACCGTAAAACTTGACTTTACAAACTGTCCATACCAACCGCTATACCCCTCGGGGAACGCCACACATGGCGAGCTGGAATTGCAAGACAGCTTGTCTACATCAAAACACCGTTCTGGTATCAAAGGGGGTTTTGGGGGTTCAATCGGGATCGGACCCAATCAATATCTCTCCTATAATACGTACTCGTACCATCTACGACTCTACCCGGAACGAACGACAATTTTCCCATCATTCAGAAATCCAACCCGAATCGCAAACGACACTTTACGTACCATTCTCCCTTGCAAACAACTGTCCGCAAAATGATACTGCTATCATTGGTAGAACAACTAATCAATCATGAATAAGCTTACCCTCTTTCATTTTGCAATCAGTAATAGACAGCCCAAAAACAAAAGATACCCGCAAAATTCAATAAAATCAGTAGTCACCACCAATACCACATACCAGTAATACACCTCTCAAGGTGCACATACGTACGTACCCTTATTTCTCCTAACCGTTCAAAATGTAGGTTTCAGTTCCACCAGTCCCCTTCTGGTCCTGTCTATACCAGAAAAACACTACAAGTTTTTCGGATTTACAAAGACTGTTTGATTTGAACATGAAACTACATTACAAAACTACAAGGCGAAAAACGGTTACGTACACCATCCAAAATGAATCTTAGACGATACCCAATCTACCATCCACGGCTTCTCCACCCTTGGCCGTGAACAAAACATACCCATATTTCTCCAAACTGTCAAAACACATACATTTCAGTTCTACCAGGCCCCTTCTGGTCCTGTCTACACCAGAAAAACACTACAAGTTTTTCGGATTTACAAGACTGTTTGATTTGAACATGAAAATACAGTTCAAAACTACCAGGAGAAACAGGCTACGTATACCCATTCATCGACCAAAAATAAATTTCGATCGACTGGTGTATTCATCGTAAAAACAAATCATTTCTACGAAAATCCCACCACAATGACCAGACCTGTCCCCCACGCCCCGCGATGTTGCCGGACCCTTCATGAAGCTCCGGCTGACGAAACACCCAGATCTGCTCTCTCCGTGACTCCCCCCGCTGCTGCTGTTGCTGCTGCTTATCATGGAGTGCGTGCGGCCATGCCGCTCGACTTATTGCCACCCGGACGAAACCCCATCGTTATATTGGTACTGCTGCAGACAGCCCCCGATTACCCCACGTCCGGTTCCTGCCACCGCTGATTTTCCAGCAGCAGAATGCACGCGGCTATTATGCGGCGCGACTTTGCCCCACCAAACAACCCCCCAGGTAGGGTGCACACGGCTGGCGGCCGTGCGACTTTTCGCGGCATATGCAGACATGCTTCCCCTCGTTTCCGATTACCACCACACCTGCTTCCTCCACAACCAACCTCTGAAGTGGAGCGCGTACGGCATAAACATGTCGCACGACTTTGCAATCCCCCTCTCGCCACACACGAAGGGGGTGCCTACGACTGGTACGCCGTAGGGCTTTTTAGCTGCTGCTGTAAGTCCGTCCCCCCTCCACACAGCAGGGGTACGTAAGGTTATACTCCCACCATACGTAGGACGTAAACTGCTGCTACACCTTGCCTACAGCTGCTCCACCGTAGGGCTTTACGTACTGCTGTACACACATACAGCAGCAGTAGTTGACGACGTCGACTCCACGACATCGACTACGGGATCATCCACCATTCACACACGGTCTCCTTGCCCAGCGTCAGCACATTCTCCCAAGTGCCATACCGAAGTATACATACAACGCTGCTGCTGCTGTACAAGCATGGAGAAAGCCATCAAAGTCTCCAAAAACACCGGTAACCCGGACAGCCGTGCGTGTTGAAAGACCCCTCACCTATGGGATTCCCCTCCCGGTTCCCACAGTCACCATCGGACGGTTCCGACGATGGTGGTATAGCATCCCTCCCTGCTGCACCACAGCGATGGTTAGCTGTTGCTTCCCACCGGACTCCTCCTGCGCTTCGCATTCTTGGTTGCTTCGAAATCGTGAGCATCATTCCTCCGCTGCACTTTCTCAGCTCGCGAAAGCAAGGCCCTGATCTAATACTTGAGCTCGAAGGTCACCCACCTAGCCCCCATGAGGCTCGCCGAGACTCTAGAGTGTTCGTACTCGTGTGGCGTGTTGGCTTCAAGTCATTGTATTATTAGTCGTCCCACAGGGTAGGGGCAACGAGGAGTGCCCTCAGGAGTCCAGGTGCTTTCATACCCAGGCCCAAAAGACAAAAATGCGGTGTAACCTATAAAAGGTTAATAGCCCGAACCGACACCAAACTGACTCGTAACTGTCATGCTGAAGACTCCAAACCAACAGAGCCATCAGAGAATCCTAAAGAACACGCACACTTAGCAGGATACCAGGTATATATACCCCGAACCCCTGCTGTGTACCTGGTATATATTATACGTACGTACATAATAGTTGCTCCTGTAACCTGGGTTCGGTCACCGACTACCGACTACGAGTACGTACAACCGAAAAAGTGAAAAACAAAAAACAAAATGTCAGACTGATACACACCTGGTATGTATCATACACAACCAGATATGATGTGACAGGATACCGATTTCCAAATACGGAGTACTTTAATAATAGTAACTCTTTTGTACCGAATACCGAGTACCGAGTATGACGAGCAGAACACACGTACGATGGCGTCGCCGGCTGCTTCATATAATGTGTACTACTGGCGACTGGCGACGCTGCGTGTTTTCGATGGCGACTTGGCGACCCCTGGACCGGGTACATCAGAGCGCTGACTGCTCGTTCACTATACGTACAGCGACGCGCCGATAGGTCTAGAAGTATACGTAATACATGTACAAGCATCGATACCGAGTATCGAGGATGCTACCGAAAAGCAGAACATATACGTATATGCACCGCGACTAGAAAGAAAATTCGACAGAAAGTTCGCGCGCACGAGGCAACACCACGCTGAGTTCTGAGCTCTTACAGCAGTGTGTAAAAGAAGCTGGTACCGGTACCTGCTGGCAACAGCTGCTGCTGCCGTACGAGTAGCTGCATTCTGCAGAAGGCTACCAGGTATAAACATACCATTAGGATACATATTTCATATTTCGAATAGCAGTTCCGAAACGCGTGCCCTCACCTCGCCCTGGGGGCCCGTGGCCCGTAACCGATCGTCGTCCTTCTCGGTGTGGTCTCCTAATGAAGACAAGTTTGAGAAGGTCGCCATGTTGTTGTGTTGATGGCTTGCTTGTTCACTTTACTTGCTTTGTTTCACTTGCTGTAGGATGCAGTCGCCGTTCGGTCTACAACACTCCTGCCTTTGGAGCTCTGGCTGGTGATGACGCAGAGAGTGCCTCCTTGTGCAAGGCGAAGGCAACGGTTAAGTGCCGTCCTGTGCGTGTGGACCAAAGGTGCCGATGCCGTGATTCGTGCCGTGTCTACGTGTCTGCTGATCGAACCTTGAGGAACGGGAGCCGGTCCTGGTGGATCACCGCTCATAAATAATAAATATGCATTTGCATAAAAACGCATTTAGAACCAAATGGAACTCCCGCGGGCCTCATTTGAACCTCAAAGCGAAGCGACTCTCTCCTTTTCCCAGTGACTTTAGTTACTGGGCTCTGTCGCGGAAATTATTTAATTTCCCATTCCCAGTGACTTTAGTTACTGGGCTCTGTCGCGGAAATTATTTAATTTCCCAAATCCCCTGCCTTTCAACTCTGTTTCGAGGTCTAATTCCATCTTTTTTTAGTAATCCCCTCCCCTACTTAGTTCAACTCCAAACACGATTTGGCTCTGTAGCCCATCAATCC
>MEHQ01003201.1:174875-268265 GCA_008828725.1 Saccharina japonica | reverse complement strand
TGTTGTTGTGCCTGTCTGCACTGCTGTACTGAATCCATTTGATGCTGCTTACTTACTACGCGTATAATACGTCTGACGACGCACTCCGCTACTTGGCGCTTCTATCGCATCGATAGAATCCATAGTACTCGTAGTAGTAGAGAGAGGCAACAATCCTTTTGACTCGCACACGGGGTTTGTCGGCTGGGCGGGGAGCGGGTCGGGGCAGCGCCCCGACCCGCTCCCCGCCCAGCCGACAAACCCCGTGTGCGAGTCAAAAGGATTGTTGCCTCTCTCTACTACTACGAGTACTATGGATTCTATCGATGCGATAGAAGCGCCAAGTAGCGGAGTGCGTCGTCAGACGTATTATACGCGTAGTAAGTAAGCAGCATCAAATGGATTCAGTACAGCAGTGCAGACAGGCACAACAACAGTAGTTCTAGATCTTCGAATACAAATCATTTTGCAGCAGGATGAAGGGGGTAGACCCACTGACACACAGACGACACACAGTAGTAGTGCAGTACGTCAATGCAGCATCATCGCTGTGGCCGTCGATCATGGAAAAGTACGGATACGTAATAATATATTATTCAGTGCAGCAGTACTCGTGCTGCACAATAGTGCGTACTCGTACTGCTGTAAGCGCGTCAAACGATTATATCGATACGATGGTGGCGAAGTGTCACTGGGACCCGCGTGCAGAGCAACCCCTCTGCGCGCTATAACTATGTCGGGTGCTGTGTGTAGTAATCTGCGTGTTGTGTGGCTCTACTACGCAGAGAGTGGCAACTCCAGAGCAGGTAGGAGCACCAAAGGGTTGGTAGCCCCTTCCTTTTGCACAGGCACAAGCTAGAAGTGCTGCTGAAAACAGACCCTATGACTTCCGCAGGAAGCTTTGTCCACGGCGACGATGGCAAGATAAAGAGCAAAGACGAGCAGGACATCGCAGATTTTCTGTCTTCGATAGATGAAATCACCTCGTCCGCTTCGGGCGCGGCCGCCTCGGGCGGGGTCGACGGAAGCGGCGTAAGCTTCCGCGGAGGAAGCTCTCCTGGTGGCGACCTACTGTTCGGGCCAACTTCGTCGTCTGAGCAAGCTACGGCTGGCTCCAAGAGCGGTTTGCTGCTGGGGTCGGAGGATCAAGGGTACGGAGACCCGTTGCCGTCTGACTGGCTAAATGAGCTTGAAGGGCTTCAGCTGGGGGAAGCTGATTCCTCCGCACCGCAACGAGAGCCTACGGCAGTAGTGGTCAACGAGCAGCAGCAACACCAGCATCAGCATCAGCATCAGCATCAGCGTGCAGAGCATGGGGAGACGGAGATTCTCGGACAAGAACCGGAGATTCTAGACGACGGGGGGTTTGTTCTCAGCAACAACAGCGGTAGCAGTACTGCTGCTGGTGGAAGGTTGATGTCCGGCGGGCACATGACGTGGGGCAACAGCAGCAGCAGCAGCACCAGCGCTTCACGAGCGTTAGGCGAGCGCGGCGGTGCCGCCGCCGGAGGCGGTATAGGACCCTCGAGCGCGGCCGAGAAAGACGCGGCGGCGGCAGCGGCAGCGAACGAGCAGTTGGACTGGCCGGGAACGCTTGACATGCTGGGCATGGCAGAGGGAGAAAAAGAAACCGGACCTACCGCCTCCGGAGTGGGAGTTCCGGTATCGGAATTGCCGAGCATGCCTCCGCCGGCGACGAGACAAGAGACCTTTCCCGACTTTGTTGAGATTCGCGATGCGCGTCACGTATCGCAGTTCCCAAAGCCAGACAACGCTTTTGCCGCTAGGGCAGCAACGATTTTGGGCAGCGGCAGCAGTAACAGCGACGGCAGCGGCGGTGGTGGCGATGGTGATGGTGGAGCAGGAGGAGCAGGAGGAGACGGGGGGAAGGGAGGGAGGGGGCAGAGGCAAGTGTTGCCTCCGCCTCTCCGGACCGTGGAGGTTTACCTTCGACCTGATGTGACGTGGGAGTCGGTGTCTGACGTGTACATGGCGGTGATGCTGTCCAGGGGGCTGGTGGTGCGAGAACAGACCGATAAGATGGTGAGGCCGGGAGAGGTGCATGCGCTTGGGCTTCACGTATAGTTACAGAATGTCACGCTGGTAGGCTACGTACTGGTACGATTCGGAATGCCATGACATTCAGCAGCTATTAATAGCACGGCATCTACAGAGCTACAGCAGTATACGGTATTGCTACTTGCTTTTCCGGCTGTGCTTGCATGTTGCTACGAGCAGGAATATTGGCAGCTACCAGGTAGCGCTATATGCTACTTGCTGTTCTCGTTGCGCTTCCACTTCTCAACCGTTTTGGTGTTTCCCGAACTCTTCCATCGCGCTTTGTGCTGTTGTCGAGCTATCATACAACATGTGCGCGGCGGCTTTCACTACCGCTGTGCATGGAATCATGTCCGCCTGCAGATATATGGTTGCTGCTCTTGCCCTTTCACCCCCAGGGGCCCGTCTCTCTACCGAATGCCCGGTGTTCCATATTCTACGCGGTTTGTTCGTTGGCTCGTGCTAGAATACCATTATTGTGCAGTCTGTACGCAATTGGTCGGAGGTCCAACGCCATGATAGCGCTGTTTCATGCTGTTAAGATTTTTTCGCGCAGCTGTTGCGCCCCGTTGCCAGGGCGGCACGGCGTGCTCTTTGCCGCTTGTCACACAGCAGTGCACCACAGGCGACCCTGCGTGGCATGCGTCCTTGCTGTGTTTTTGGGGCAGCAGGGGCAGGCATGCTTACACGCTACCCCATGTACGTACGAGTACGCCATGGTTGCGAAAACAAGGGTTCCGTTTGACAACATTAATAGCCACCTCCGCTGAACTTCCAAGGTTGCGCTTGGCTACTCGTAGGGCACCTGGCAGCCTCGTTCAACAATACTTCGCCGTCAATTACCGCTGCCACACAAGGCAGTAAGTCTACAGTACAGGCTTTGCGAAAGTTTACTAGCGCGGTGCTCTGCGTTGGCGACGTTCGTGCAGAGTTTCTCGCAACCAGGCTATGATACGCGCATACCGCCTCAAAGTACGGGAGGAGCCCTAAACGATCACGCCATTTAACCAGGGCTATTCAGGGGTCCGGTCAAAACTCGAGGGTCGGGTCGGATGGCATCACCTAACACAACCCGATCTGGCTCGACCCGATCCGTGGGATTCGAATACCTCCTGACCAGACCCGACCCGACCCGACCCGACCCAGACCCGTGAGTGTTTGAAGACCTCCTAGTTAGTGAACAACCCTGCATCAAACCCTGTTTCTACGTACTCTGTAAATAACCCCACACTATTACGAGGGGCCCTATTAATAGTAAGTAGACCCTACGGTACACACAAAAACCTATATATTTCCCTATTTTTACCAACAGTATTTGGTCCCTATTTACTCTTGTCCCCAGTAATATTTTGAAGTAGTTCGTCTCCAAAAACGCCGGTGCAGCTTGTTCCAGAGGGGATTGTGGAGTTTGTTTTTTTGTGACGCCACCCCCTCGATTTCTTACCGCGCCGGTTTATCCGTTGGCCAGGTCACAGCGGAGAAGGTGGGGGAGGGGTCGGGCGACTGGGCTACCGTGAAGTTGACGGTGGGCGTCACCCGGGACAAGCTGAGGACGCTGGTCATGCAGTTCTTTGCTGACACGAGGGTGGGTGCGCCTTTTTTGTTTTTTTTTTGTTTTCGTCGTACGTTTCGGATCGGTGTATGCGCCTGGGCTTCTCCGTGGCGGTGGATAGAAGGCAGGCGTTGTTTGTGCCGTAGCGTTGCTACTGTAAGTAGTACGGGGGACCATATTGTACTAATCAGGACCCATCACATAGGCTAAAACCTATATATATATTCCAGTATTTTTACGAAGCATATTTGGTCCTGATTACTATGTTTCCCCGTAATGGATTGCTTTACCCTGGTCCCCGTGATGAATGTGCCATGGAGAAGTTTGGTACACTAGATACTAACGAGAAAAACGATCGCTCAATCTAAGAGATAGATGGTGGCCACAGACGGCGAAACAGGACGGGGAGAAGACGAGCAAAACATGTATGTGTAACTTATGGGGGGGGGAGGGAAACGTCATGAGCGCCCAAATGTTGGAGGTGTCTCTACTAGGAGTAGGAACGGTGCTCCGTCTCGTGAGGGATGCGCGGTCAATAGTCAAATGTCTAAGGCAAGCAACACATGAGTGCGCGTTGAGGCCAAAAACGGTGCCTCAAACCGTATTTTCTTATGTTTTCCGATTGTGCCGCATTTGCGTAAGGAGTACGGATTCGCTACAGTGCGCTTCACGTCAGCGAGAACCTTGCACACCTCGGACAGATCATCTGCAGATAGATCAGATAGATCATCTTGTTAACAGATCGTTTAAATCCTAACCTGACGTTACGATATTTTTGTGTAGGATCTGTATAGTACAAATCCATCTCAGGAAACATGTGCAAAAATTAGATGATGCAGCTTATACGGCTCCCACCCGTCAACATGAGCTAGATCATACATATCATACATATCACACAGATCACACAGATCACACAGATCACACAGATCAGGAATATATCTGCCCTGAAGGATCTAGACCATCAAGTGGGAATCAATGATCTGTATGATCTGTTGGAGGTGTACGAAGTATAACTTTTTCTGCAAAATCGTTGGTTTCGCCGTTCCGGTGGAGAGCGGCACGGCACTTGCCGATATCAACGCGCGAAAGGTGGCCACCCCTTTCCGCTGTACATCCCTTGCCCCAACTGAAACCCCCTGCATATTTTCTCCCGCCTGTTTGCGATGTTCTTGCGACGCATCTTGCCTATATATACACATGCCCACGACGGAGTGATGGGCAGGCATCCAGGCTTATTTCCCTCCGCCCTTTTGCGATGTTCTTGCGGCGCATCTTTTGCTATATTACACATGACCGCGACGGCGTGATATGCAGGCCCCCATGCTTAGCCTGAAGGGGACGATGGCGCGGTTCTCGGGCCGTGCGGGCGACGGGCTCTACGTCGCGATCCGCGACGCGCTCGTGGAGCGACGCTTGCCACTGAGCTTCTTGGCCACCGACGCGGAGGAAGTGGCATTGGATCCTCACTACGTGCGGTGCGTCAAATCGTCGGGATAACCGATCAACCGACCGACCGACCGACCGACCGACCGACCGACCGACCGACCGACCGACCGACCGACTGATTGACTGACTGACTGGCTGACTGACTGACTGACTGACCGACCGACCGATTGACTGACCGACCGACCGACTGACTGACTGACTGACCGACCGATCAACCGACCGATCGACCGACCGACCGACCGACCGACCGACCGACCGACCGACCGACCCCCCTTTGAGGGAAATGGTGACGCGAATGAGGCGTTTTTTCGCGCCTGAATATTACAGCGACACGCCTTTTTTGAGGACTTGGGCATGTGTGGATTATGTATGTATCATATTGAACTCGTACAAACTGAAGACATATTGCTCGATATAGTATCAACCATGTCGCCCCCCCCCATTAAATTTGCATCATGTGGTATGTACGTGATTGAACTCCCAGCTGAATAAAACGCTCTTCGTATTCGTAGTACAAGACAGGACACCTAATAAAAATCAGGAAATCTGGTCAAGGCTAGATTTCATATTGGAGAGAGGATGCTTTCTACACTCGTTTCAAGATAACGACGCTCAAATTTCTTCTTTTTTTCCCCGTCTAAAAGCCTCAGCCTAGCTTTGTTAATGGCCTGCTTATTATTAGGTGTCCTGTACTGTAAACTCTGGTGTGAGGAGTAAGTGGTACCGATACGTGCCCATATAACGTCATAGCAACGTGAGCGTTCAAAGTGTGGTTGGTATGCGTGACAAAACACGACGAACAAAAGCTGACAGCAGCTTCGAAGCATCGTCCACACCAAAGCAGCGCGGGCACTGCTGGGTAAGAGGACGGTACATGCGGAGTGGCCGATTTGCATGACACGGCAGGCAAATGAGGCGTTGTACGACGCAAGCGCCGGAGGGAAATAGTGTCGTGCTGCTGCATGTCCACACTATGACGGGGTGGGCTAATGTAGTAAGATAGTAACCAGAACCCAAGGTGGACCCCGAAAACCCACCTATCCCGCTATGTTTACACGCAAAACTTAGTTCTGGTAACTGCTACTGCTGTATGTTCCTCCCGTCATCGATGGTTGATGATACCGTGTATGCCTGTCGTGTTGTTTTTAGAGCTGCACCAGGGCCCCCAAAAAGGGTACCAGGTATCACGCAAGATAGGGGTTGCAATGAGGGATAGGGATTGCAATTAGCGGTAGGGGTTGCAATCAGAGAAAGGGGCTGCAATTAGGGGTTACCCTTTTTGAGCGCAAAACACTTGCCACTTGACTGTTACTACGGGGCACCTTTTTAGTAGATAGGACCGAATTCTGTTCGTAAAAATAGGGAAATGTATAGGGTTTTGTGTGTACCGTAGGTCGTATTTACTAGTGTTTACTATGGCATCATTAGCCCACCCTGTAATAGTAGCATTAATAGTATACTCCTCAACTAGGGAGCTACTCAATATCGTTGGGTCCGATTTCTGTTTTCGTTAGGTAGATACCTAGACTTAACCGATGGGGATTGCGTATCGGGCTAATTTGCTTGTACCTGGTACCTGGTACATTTTTTTTTAATGAAAATCGATTGTTGGAGTTTCTATACTAAACTCAAGTGAGGACCCTCAGACAAATTAGCTGTGCTACCCCCCCCTATATATCGTCATCGATTTTCTTGGGGATGACCTATAACAAATGTTCGGCCCTGTCCTATTTTTGCGGAATGCCATCCCGGAGGCAGAGGGCAACGATCGTTTTGAATGTATTTTACACCGCGTAGAAAAAAGTTACAATGTTGCCCCATCTGTCTTGTCTGCCTCCCCCCGGGTTTCCATTGCGTTTTGCGGCGGTGTGTTTCCGCTATATATATGCAGCGACCTCGTGGGCATGTACGCGCACGAGAACATGGTGAACCTCACCCGCTACGCTCTCCCCCTGGAAGACTTCGTGAGCCGAGAGGAGGAGCAGTCGGCGCGACTCGAGGCTACCCTGCTCCCGCAGTACCGCGCTAACGGTGAGTGGCGTGAGCGCACCCCCGCGTTCCTTCTTCCGGCCTTTTAGCGCTCGTTTTCGTCGCTTCCATGTTTCGACGAGTGCTAGAATGTGTGCGATAGGGCCTCTGCCTTATATCACTTTGGACCGAAATATAGGGATCATTTCGATGTAATGTTGATATACGAACGGTGTTTATATTTAGGGACACGAGCTTGAAAGAACTAACTACAGTGGCAGTGAGGCGCTACCATCTATATATGGTAGGGGATAGGGTAGGACCCTTGCTTTTGGTGTCACTGCTGTGCTTGCTGTACGAGTACCACCACTGCCGTGTGATGTACCTGCATTGCAGCATCGCCTCAAGCAGTAGCAGGACAACAACCATGCGGATACCAGTATCACATACTATACTGCTGTTTACCAAACACACACACAGCATACGTACACACCACCAGTACCAACCAGAACTACCCCAGCCTCCCTCTCAGCCCAGCCACAATTTTTCCCACGACGGCCTCCTCCAACTGAACGCTTTTTATTTTTGCCGCGGTGCTGTGTTCTTTTTTTTTTTCCCTTCGGCCAGGCTTGGATCCACCGCGACCAACCCGATCGAAGCTGCTGTCCGCGTACCCCCTGACGACGCGCCGGCCGCTGGTGTCCTCCTGCGGAGTGGAGGAGGCGAGAGAGGTCATGGAAAGAGCGCGAGAACACATCGGCCTATTGGAAGGAGGCGGCTTGTCGAGCCGGAGAGGCGACAGAGAGAAGGAGGAGGAGGGGGAGGACGCTGCCGGTGGGGAGGGGGGGGTGGATGTGAGGGTGGTGGGTCGGTTGCTGAGGGCATTCGGTCGCTGATTAGGGCTACCTGGGAGGACGTGAAGGCGTGGTGCGATGAGGAGGCCGAGGCTAGAGTGCGACGAAAAGACGCGCAGGTCAGTACGTACTTCGTATATATGTACAGATTGTTTTTAGTTTTTGTATATGGGGTGCGATTTCCCTCTGGTGATATTTTGTTGTTGTTTTTTTGTCGTTCCTGCTTTCCTTACTTTGTCCTCCACTCCGGGGATTATTGGAAGCCCGTCTAGTGATGATCACGGGCTAAATAGTATGACGATGAGTTTTCGTGAAAACAACCACACACCGGTACGCATTAGACCGGTATTAGTGGTACAAGTAAAACTGATTTCATGGGACGTTTTCTCTAAGATTCGTTTTTTTTGTATGTCTCTCGCATGGCTTTTTCCCGATGTTCTACCCCACCCTATAAATGTGTACAAGCGGAACACATCTTAGTGGCGCGAAGGCGGCACGGAAGCGCAGCGCAAGCAGCCTTCGTTGGCCTCGTAGCGCGAACACCCGGCCGCTGGAGTTCCACGCCAAGGAGGACTGCCGCATCGCGTCGCAGGACCCGCGTATCCCCTTTTCCCTGGCCGATTGGCTGTAGTACCCCCGGACTATTTTTTAGAGGAATGCTCACGCTCCTCTCACGAGCAAACATTTTAGGGGGCGATAGTTTCGGGCGTCGGGAGGGACACCTCCAGGAGCTCCTCCCCACACTCGATTTACAGTAGTACACTATCACGGGAGACCATACATAGTAAATAGGACCACGTATTCTGAGTAAAAATAGTGGAAGAGATAGGGTCTTGTGTGCACCGTAGGTCGTATTCACTATGCCCCCCCGTAACAATTCTAGACGGTAGAGAGGTAGATTTTTCTTGGGGGGGGGGGGGGGGGGGGGGCATTTCTGCCAGACCAACACACTCCTGAACTGAGGAACTACCCGATAAGGCATACGCCTTAGAAGGCATGCGCCTTATCGTTGGCATCCCATTCACCATGCATGTTTTTTTACTGCTGTGTTTTTCGTTGTACGCCTTGTACGCCTATTAATGGGGTCATAGGGTTGTTTCATGTACGTTATTCGGTGTACCCGTGGAAGTAGGGTAATATGCGGGGCTGTTCATCTTGGTTTTGATCTCCCCTCGATGGGGGGATTCACCTACTTACTGAAGGAAAATGGTTGACATTCCCTGGGTACGAGACGAACAGAAAACTAACCCTATAAGCCTGAGCCAATCAGACAAAATAATTCATTAGTTAGAAAGTAGAAAATAGCCCCTTATTAGACCATCTATTATGGAAAAAATATTTTGGGCCCTCAGAACTGAGATTTTAGGCCGAAGATACGCGATTTACTTGGCGGGACGGCCCAAAACACCTGTAGACTCGTCAGGATGGTCCCCGTAGTTTTCCGATAAATTTCTGAAGTAGTTTTCCGTTTCTCCAGGGTCGTAGTTTGACTGTTAAAAATCATCAAAGATCCAATAGTTTTGGCCCCAGTTTTGACCAACAATAGTTATTTCTGAAAACTGATTGGTTGCTCCAAAAATCAAACTGGGACCCTGGAAAAATGGAGAAATGCCCCAGAAAGTACTCGGAATTCTACCGGGTGGATCTTGAGGGGGTTATCGGTGTTATCGACTGTCCAACGGAGTAAAAACGGTATGTTCGGCCTAGAAATCAGTTCGGAGCCCAAAAATAAAATTTCCCATAATAGATGGTCTCAGGCCGTTTCATATTCGGTTCTATTTTTAAGCTTCGGAGTATGGTCCGATCGATGCTTCAACGACCTAGTTCGAAAATCGAAAACCGTCTTCCTATGCGAGAAAAACGGATTTATTGTACGCGCAGATATTCGAGCAAACGGTGAGACCAACTGCTGTTGTTGTGGTCTGGCGCCGCGAAGAGACGAGTCGAGTGCGCTGCACTGGGCATAGGACCCAAGCGTCCGAAGCCACGCTGCCCTTGGTCTGACGGTGACGTGCCGAGTGCGCTCGAGTCGACCTGTCTTGATATTTTGTATTTTGGCACAACGAAGCATCCGAGCTCCGTACGTTGGCTGACTGACTGCTGCTGCTGCTGCTGCTGCTGCTAAGTCTACGAGTACGGAGAGGCGCGCGCCGAGTGCGCTTCCCTTCCTCTCTAAGTCCGAGCCCGCGCCAGCCGACTGCAATCTGGCGACGGAGAGACGCACCGATCGCCGGCTGCGCATCAGGCGCGAAGCAACATCGCTGTGTCACCATCCAACTCATCGATCGTTCTGCTGCTGCTGCTGCTTGCTTGCGTGGATAACATCTTGGATTTAGAGACCATGCCATTTTTCGATTTTAAAATCTGATGACCCAAGTGGTCGGATTTTGGGCCAAAATCTGACGACCTGGGCCATCGGATTACCAGATCGAAAAAATTCCGGTCAGATTTTGCACAATCGGACTGCATAAACAGATGCTTGCGTTTTTTAAATCGAAAAATACAAATCTGAAGCTCAAATCGAACCGCTTTGGGGGGAAAGCGGTTCGATTTCGAGCTTCAGATTTGTATTTTTCGATTTAGAAAACGCAAGCATCGGGTTATGCAGTCCGATTGTGCAACATTTGAACGGAAATGTTACGATTTGAGAATCCGATGGCCCAAGTCGTCAGATTTTGGCCCAAAATCCGACGACTTGGGTCATCAGATTTTCAAATCGAAAACTGTTATCTCTTAATTCAAGATGTTATTCACGCAGCAAGCAAGCAGCAGCAGCAGAACGATCGATCGATGAGCTGGATGGTGACACAGCGATGTTGCTTCGCGCCCGACGTGCAGCGGGCGATCGGTGTGTCTCTCCGTCGCCAGACTACAGTCGGCTGGCGCGGGCTCGGGCGTACAGACGAAGGGAAGCGCACTAAGCGCGCGCCTCTCGGTACTCGTAGACTTTACAGCAGCAGCAGCAGTCAGTCAGTCAACGTGCTGGGCTCGGATGCTTCGTTGTGTCAAAATACAAAATACCAAGACAGATCGACTCGAGCGCACTCGGCACGTCGCCGCCAGACCAGAGGCAGCCAGCGTGGCTTCGGACGCTTGGGTCCTACGCCCAGTGCAGCGCACTCGGCGCGTCTCTTCGCGGCGCCAAACCATAACAACAGCAGTTGGTCTCACCGTTTGCTCGAATATCTGCACGTACAATACATCCGTTTCTCTCGCATAGGACGACTGTTTTCGATTTTCGAACTAGGTCGCTAAAAAACCGATCGGACCAAGCTCAAAAATCGAACCGCATAGGAAACGGCCTCAGTCTCGTACACAAGGTATACCCCAACCATTGCCTGGCATAGAACAAAGCGGTACATAAGCTCTACTGCTGTTTTGATCTTCGTCGGTTTGATGGTGTGGGGCCCTCAAAAATATTGTTTATATATATAGTATTGGTTAAATAGGGCCTGCGCCTGCCGCAGAACTCTTCCCACACTAAAACCAGTACAGTACAGGACGCCTAATAAGGACCAGGCCAATAAGAAAGCCAGGCTGAGATTAAGAGTAAAATCAGATATTCGGGAGTCGTTATCTTGAAACTAGTGTAGAAAGCACCCTCTCTCAAATGTTGAATCCAGCCTGGACCAGATGTCCTGCTTCTTATTAGGTGTCCTGTACGTACTGTATATTTATTCTATCATAGACGGTCGTCCGTCACAGGCCTAGACTGCTGTCTCCTGAATTCCTTTTCTCACGAGGAAGGAAGCAGCGTGCACGCGGGTGTATGTGCTGGGATAAACTCTCGGCGCTCTCCAGCCACGCCACTCTTACGTACCAGTTTCTTCAGGTCCGAGATCGTCTCTGTTCTCGCTTTTGATGGTCCCTCTACTCTTGTGATGAAAGCACGTGCACACATACGTCTATGTATGGTATGTATGATATGTTGAAACAAAACTTAGCTCTCTCCACCATTTCCTTTTCAACTTTACTACGGCAGGTCATCGTAGATCGTCGTCTTCTCGCTGCCATGGCCTCTCTTCCCTTGCGAGGAAAGGTCGTCCACACGTATGCTATGAGAAGATGTGCTGAAGAAAAACTCAGCGATCTCTACCATCCTCTTTTATATGTTCTATAATATATACAGCAGTATAGGTCCGATGCACACGTATGGCATGGTATGCTGGAACAAAGTTCACCGCTCTCTTAACCATCCCCTTTGAATGTCTTCTATGTATGGGTCCGATGCACACGCATGGTACGACATGCCGAAACAAAACTTGCCGCCCTCTCAACCATTCCCTCTTGCACCTTTTCTGCAGGTCCGAGATCGTCTTCTCGCGGTGGAGCGCCACCGCAAAGCTCTGGTAGAAGTCCTTCGGGACGGTGCGAGCGGTGCGGCCACCGGTGGCACGCCGGTGGGGCGCGAGTTTGCGGCACGCTTCCGACCAATGGCCGACGAGGCCGTGATCTGCCAGTGCAAGGCAATGCACGCGAAGCGCGTAGGGCAGCTCTACCTCACGTGCAAGTGAGATTGGATTAGGAGGGGGGGTGTGTACGCGATATTCACGCATGGCCGTTGTAGTCATATCACCATAGACCCTTGCATCCCTACAATACCGGGACGGAGCATGTCGGGTTTTCACCGACCAGGCAGGCATTGCTAACACCGAGCGCGAAGCGCCGTGAGGTGTTGGGCGAGGCGCATGAAGGGGTGGGGGGGTTGGCAATACGTGGCGGGCGCAGGGGGGNTACACCCCCCCCCCCACAAGGGGCTCAGCAATAAAAGCAAAAAAGTAAAACTATATAAAAAGGGACCACGTACACTCGTTCCACCCAAAAAGTAGTTACGAACAGCACCGGGAATGGAATGGTGAAGCATGCCCCCGAGATGCCCGTCCCATGCTTCTCCCTCTCGCTGTGGGATGGCGTCGCTCATTTGCTTGCTTACGCGCGCAGAGCAGCCACAAGAGTACGCCAAGGAGCGGAATGGCTATTGCCCTGCCGAACCTCTCAACAAAGGGAGACATAAATGACGCGAGAAGGTTTCCCGACCCGTGTACGAAAACAGCATTCGACCGGATGCGATAAACCATGATCACCACAAAAACAAGGCACCAGGACAACAAACACTTTCGATCACGGGGGGCAAAACCCAGAATGTTTTTTTCCCCTGCAGGAACGGAAAACGAATTGTATGCAACAGCACTCGAACCACAACCACCACCGTGCACCGCAGACTGCTGCGTACTAGGCTTACTGCCCGAACGTGTTTATACCGCAGACTGCTGAGTACCAGGGGCTACTACCTGAAACAATGTATCACCCTGACTCGAACATGTTCGAACACAAGAAGGTCCCGTGTCTCGTTCCATTGGCCGACATACTCGGTACCAACACCAAAATGTTCGCGCTTATGTCTCCTCCCCCCTCCCGGGAGCGGTGGAGCCCCCATATCGGAGCGAGCTAGCCGTCAACCCCCCCCCCCCCCCTCCCGCCTTCACTTTTCTGAGATTCCTCCAAAAACGCCTGGATCCCCAGGGCGCAACATCGATCCTGCCCTTCCTCCCCCCCCCCCCCCCCCCCCCCCCCCCCGGCCCTGCGGCCCAGCCCTCTTAGCCTCCACCGGCCCTTCCTTTGTCTGTCTACCCGCTTCTGCCGTCCCGGCCGCTCCCCCCCGCGCTTCACCCCCCGAGTCCGAGGCCCCGCCAGCCTCGTTTACCGCGCCACCCCGCTCAAGCCCTTGACCCCTAGCGAGTGTTTCGGCCGGTGGTGGGCTTGCCGCCGCGGGTGGCGGCGGTACAGCGGAGGTGGCGGTAGTGGTGGCGGTGGTGGTGGCTTTCGTGGGGGTGGCAGCAGCGGCGGCGGCGGCGGCGGCGGCAGCAGCACGGGCGGCGGAGGCGGCCTCCCTAGCTTCTCTAGCTTGCTTGGCCTTTGCTAAGCGTTGCACCTTGGCCAGGATCTGCTCCTCGTCGGGCTTGGCCTCCGCGGCGGCCCCTTCCCGTGCGGCCCGCTTGGACGCGTCCGCCTGTGGGCATCACCACAGGAAGCGGCGACGACGATGATGATGATGACGACGGGAGGGTTGAAAAACGCGCACCCACACAAAAAGCGCAACGAACGCAGGGAAGGGGAGTACTTTTCATAAGCCAGAGGGAAAATACGAGAGAGGGAAATTGACGGGGCGGAGTAGAAACACCACGCTGAGAATGGCAACAACAACAACAACAGCCAACGGGGATAGAAGACAAAACATACATCTGAGATATACGTATGCCTGCACCTCGACACTATTGCACTACGAGTATCAATAGGCAATACTTGACACGTCGGACACATCACGATTTCCTGTATAGAACATCTAAATCCTTACTTTCCGTCATGATATGTTGTGCAGGATCTGTGTAAAGTACAGATACATCCCAGGAAACATGCCCTAGTAGATCATGCAGGACATACGGCTCCCATCCGGCAACATGGCCTACTGTAGATCATACAGATCATATAGATCATACAGATCATACGGATCAGGAATATCTCCGCCCCGAAAAATCTACACCATGAAGCGGGAATCGATTATCTGTCAGAAGGGTGTGCAATACAAGATGACGAAATTTGTAACTTGCTCTGTTGTCTACCACCAACCATTAACTCTTACCTATAGCCCTACCGGCTACGGTATACAGTGAGGCGAATCACTAACTGCTGTCAATCAAGGCACGCCGACTGTAACTTTTCTTGAAAATCTCGGATCTCAACGCAACCACATACACGTCAACATCTTTGTGGCGAATCGACAGCTTGCACAGTCAGCCATTTCAAGCCAGCCTTCACTGGCTTGCAAAGTGTATATACCCTCACGGGTAGTGTCTTGAGGTGGAGTAGTGCGATGCTGCACAGGTAGGACAGTTTTTTTTCGTTTCCGTTTTTGAGGCTTTTGGTAGCTACAGTAAAAGCTGTTGTGGCTTTTACGGGGAGCCCATCCGTGACCGCAGGTCGTTTTACAAAAACAGGCTAGTTTTTTGTTGTGTCACACTGCGCCGCGCCATCGGGTTGTGTCAAACTGCAGAACAGGGAAAATCTCTGCTGGGCTTGCTTCTCCCACCAATTACAGGAATGGTAATACAGCGCCTTGGTGCCGAAGCGGCGCGAACGTCGGCAGGTGTTACGCTAGTGTTCTTCTCACGTTAACTCATCGCCATAAAAAAACTAGCCCGTGGTGGTCACAGGACAGGCTCCCAGTAATAACCCTGGAGTGGAAGAATAAATACCTCAGGGGCAAACTAATCAATCTTCGAAATGAAAATGAAAAAAAAAAAAAACAGTACACACCATACCTGAAGCACATCGTACACCTCAACCAACGAGAAAAAAGAAAGGAAAAAAAAAAGGAAATCAGTACAAATCAGCGTACGTATGCACCAGATGGCATACAGTGTGTATCACGGAGGACCGTAGTAAATAGGACCAAATGAAGGTTGATAGTGAAAATATGGAAATTCAGAGTTTTTTTGTGCATATACCGCAGGTAGGTCCTGTTTACCACATATGTTTCCCGGTAATAGCACGATTCGCAACCGAAACTGAGATGCCCGACCCGCACCAAAACCGCGGAAAAATCATGAACTAGCTGAAGGGGTCAGACCTTGCAGAGGACGAGGCACTGCTGCAGCAGGTCGTGAAAGCGGCGAGGAAAGCCGGCCTCCACCGCGGTGATGCCGAACAGGTGCGCCTCTCCCCCCCGGTCAAGCAGGGTCACAACGTCCATCCCCAGCGCCGCCGGGGCGTGAGAGATCGAAGCCACCGTCAAAAGCGGCAAGACTCTCTGAAAAGTGAACCCGAGAACGCTCGAGTGAAAGCAGAGGTGGCTGGAGCATGGATGGATCGGCCGGAAATACCGAGGCAACGGGCGAATGAAACGGGGGGAAGGGTGGTCGCGTCAGCCGCGGAAGCAGCGGCGGCGGCGGCGGCGGCGAGGGGGGCGGTGAGGAGGGTGGGGGTTAGGGGTCAAACGTACGAGAGCGCGAAGTCGAGCCGTGATTCCGTGGAGTATTGCGTAACGAGCATATTTATAAGAATTAAAACATATGAAAAAATATCGCTGTGAGACGAGTATATAAACTGGAACGAGTATACATGAGTACGGTTCGCTCGTGCTACCTCATCAAGCGCGTGTCGATTCCCCCCCCCCTCCCCGCCACGTATTTGCCAACTCCCACCGCCTTCATGCGACTCGCCCAACACAGTCACGGGCTTCGCCGCTGGTGTTAGCAATGCCTGCCTGGTCGGTGAAAACCCGACATGCTCCGTCCCGGTATTGTAGGGATGCAAGGGTCTATGGTGATATGACTACAACGGCCATGCGTGAATATCGCGTACACACCCCCCCTCCTAATCCAATCTCACTTGCACGTGAGGTAGAGCTGCCCTACGCGCTTCGCGTGCATTGCCTTGCACTGGCAGATCACGGCCTCGTCGGCCATTGGTCGGAAGCGTGCCGCAAACTCGCGCCCCACCGGCGTGCCACCGGTGGCCGCACCGCTCGCACCGTCCCGAAGGACTTCTACCAGAGCTTTGCGGTGGCGCTCCACCGCGAGAAGACGATCTCGGACCTGCAGAAAAGGTGCAAGAGGGAATGGTTGAGAGGGCGGCAAGTTTTGTTTCGGCATGTCGTACCATGCGTGTGCATCGGACCCATACATAGAAGACATTCAAAGGGGATGGTTAAGAGAGCGGTGAACTTTGTTCCAGCATACCATGCCATACGTGTGCATCGGACCTATACTGCTGTATATATTATAGAACATATAAAAGAGGATGGTAGAGATCGCTGAGTTTTTCTTCAGCACATCTTCTCATAGCATACGTGTGGACGACCTTTCCTCGCAAGGGAAGAGAGGCCATGGCAGCGAGAAGACGACGATCTACGATGACCTGCCGTAGTAAAGTTGAAAAGGAAATGGTGGAGAGAGCTAAGTTTTGTTTCAACATATCATACATACCATACATAGACGTATGTGTGCACGTGCTTTCATCACAAGAGTAGAGGGACCATCAAAAGCGAGAACAGAGACGATCTCGGACCTGAAGAAACTGGTACGTAAGAGTGGCGTGGCTGGAGAGCGCCGAGAGTTTATCCCAGCACATACACCCGCGTGCACGCTGCTTCCTTCCTCGTGAGAAAAGGAATTCAGGAGACAGCAGTCTAGGCCTGTGACGGACGACCGTCTATGATAGAATAAATATACAGTACGTACAGGACACCTAATAAGAAGCAGGACATCTGGCCAGGCTGGATTCAACATTTGAGAGAGGGTGCTTTCTAACACTAGTTCAGATTACGACTCCCGAATATCTGATTTTACTCTTAATTCTCAGCCTGGCTTTCTTATTGGCCTGTCTTATTAGGTCGTCCTGTACTGTACTGTATATTTATTCTATCATAGACGGTCGTCCGTCACAGGCCTAGACTGCTGTCTCCTGAATTCCTTTTCTCACGAGGAAGGAAGCAGCGTGCACGCGGGTGTATGTGCTGGGATAAACTCTCGGCGCTCTCCAGCCACGCCACTCTTACGTACCAGTTTCTTCAGGTCCGAGATCGTCTCTGTTCTCGCTTTTGATGGTCCCTCTACTCTTGTGATGAAAGCACGTGCACACATACGTCTATGTATGGTATGTATGATATGTTGAAACAAAACTTAGCTCTCTCCACCATTTCCTTTTCAACTTTACTACGGCAGGTCATCGTAGATCGTCGTCTTCTCGCTGCCATGGCCTCTCTTCCCTTGCGAGGAAAGGTCGTCCACACGTATGCTATGAGAAGATGTGCTGAAGAAAAACTCAGCGATCTCTACCATCCTCTTTTATATGTTCTATAATATATACAGCAGTATAGGTCCGATGCACACGTATGGCATGGTATGCTGGAACAAAGTTCACCGCTCTCTTAACCATCCCCTTTGAATGTCTTCTATGTATGGGTCCGATGCACACGCATGGTACGACATGCCGAAACAAAACTTGCCGCCCTCTCAACCATTCCCTCTTGCACCTTTTCTGCAGGTCCGAGATCGTCTTCTCGCGGTGGAGCGCCACCGCAAAGCTCTGGTAGAAGTCCTTCGGGACGGTGCGAGCGGTGCGGCCACCGGTGGCACGCCGGTGGGGCGCGAGTTTGCGGCACGCTTCCGACCAATGGCCGACGAGGCCGTGATCTGCCAGTGCAAGGCAATGCACGCGAAGCGCGTAGGGCAGCTCTACCTCACGTGCAAGTGAGATTGGATTAGGAGGGGGGGTGTGTACGCGATATTCACGCATGGCCGTTGTAGTCATATCACCATAGACCCTTGCATCCCTACAATACCGGGACGGAGCATGTCGGGTTTTCACCGACCAGGCAGGCATTGCTAACACCGAGCGCGAAGCGGCCGTGAGGTGTTGGGCGAGCGGACATAGGCGGTGGGGAGTTGGCACTACTACGTGCTGGCGCAAACGTGGGGGGGGATATCGACACGCGCTTGTGACGATTAAGCAAGGTAGCACGAGCGAACCGTACTCATGTATACTCGTTCCAGTTTATATACTCGTCTCACAGCGATATTTTTTCATATGTTTTAATTCTTATAAATATGCTCGTTACGCAATACTCCACGGAATCACGGCTCGACTTCGCGCTCTCGTACGTTTGACCCCTCACCCCAAACCCCCCCCCCCCCCCCCGCCCCCCTCGCCGCCGCCGCCGCCGCCGCTGCTTCCGCGGCTGACGCGACCACCCTTCCCCCCGTTTCATTCGCCCGTTGCCTCGGTATTTCCGGCCGATCCATCCATGCTCCAGCCACCTCTGCTTTCACTCGAGCGTTCTCGGGTTCACTTTTCAGAGAGTCTTGCCGCTTTTGACGGTGGCTTCGATCTCTCACGCCCCGGCGGCGCTGGGGATGGACGTTGTGACCCTGCTTGACCGGGGGGGAGAGGCGCACCTGTTCGGCATCACCGCGGTGGAGGCCGGCTTTCCTCGCCGCTTTCACGACCTGCTGCAGCAGTGCCTCGTCCTCTGCAAGGTCTGACCCCTTCAGCTAGTTCATGATTTTTCCGCGGTTTTGGTGCGGGTCGGGCATCTCAGTTTCGGTTGCGAATCGTGCTATTACCGGGAAACATATGTGGTAAACAGGACCTACCTGCGGTATATGCACAAAAAAACTCTGAATTTCCATATTTTCACTATCAACCTTCATTTGGTCCTATTTACTACGGTCCTCCGTGATACACACTGTATGCCATCTGGTGCATACGTACGCTGATTTGTACTGATTTCCTTTTTTTTTTCCTTTCTTTTTTCTCGTTGGTTGAGGTGTACGATGTGCTTCAGGTATGGTGTGTACTGTTTTTTTTTTTTTTCATTTTCATTTCGAAGATTGATTAGTTTGCCCCTGAGGTATTTATTCTTCCACTCCAGGGTTATTACTGGGAGCCTGTCCTGTGACCACCACGGGCTAGTTTTTTTATGGCGATGAGTTAACGTGAGAAGAACACTAGCGTAACACCTGCCGACGTTCGCGCCGCTTCGGCACCAAGGCGCTGTATTACCATTCCTGTAATTGGTGGGAGAAGCAAGCCCAGCAGAGATTTTCCCTGTTCTGCAGTTTGACACAACCCGATGGCGCGGCGCAGTGTGACACAACAAAAAACTAGCCTGTTTTTGTAAAACGACCTGCGGTCACGGATGGGCTCCCCGTAAAAGCCACAACAGCTTTTACTGTAGCTACCAAAAGCCTCAAAAACGGAAACGAAAAAAAACTGTCCTACCTGTGCAGCATCGCACTACTCCACCTCAAGACACTACCCGTGAGGGTATATACACTTTGCAAGCCAGTGAAGGCTGGCTTGAAATGGCTGACTGTGCAAGCTGTCGATTCGCCACAAAGATGTTGACGTGTATGTGGTTGCGTTGAGATCCGAGATTTTCAAGAAAAGTTACAGTCGGCGTGCCTTGATTGACAGCAGTTAGTGATTCGCCTCACTGTATACCGTAGCCGGTAGGGCTATAGGTAAGAGTTAATGGTTGGTGGTAGACAACAGAGCAAGTTACAAATTTCGTCATCTTGTATTGCACACCCTTCTGACAGATAATCGATTCCCGCTTCATGGTGTAGATTTTTCGGGGCGGAGATATTCCTGATCCGTATGATCTGTATGATCTATATGATCTGTATGATCTACAGTAGGCCATGTTGCCGGATGGGAGCCGTATGTCCTGCATGATCTACTAGGGCATGTTTCCTGGGATGTATCTGTACTTTACACAGATCCTGCACAACATATCATGACGGAAAGTAAGGATTTAGATGTTCTATACAGGAAATCGTGATGTGTCCGACGTGTCAAGTATTGCCTATTGATACTCGTAGTGCAATAGTGTCGAGGTGCAGGCATACGTATATCTCAGATGTATGTTTTGTCTTCTATCCCCGTTGGCTGTTGTTGTTGTTGTTGCCATTCTCAGCGTGGTGTTTCTACTCCGCCCCGTCAATTTCCCTCTCTCGTATTTTCCCTCTGGCTTATGAAAAGTACTCCCCTTCCCTGCGTTCGTTGCGCTTTTTGTGTGGGTGCGCGTTTTTCAACCCTCCCGTCGTCATCATCATCATCGTCGTCGCCGCTTCCTGTGGTGATGCCCACAGGCGGACGCGTCCAAGCGGGCCGCACGGGAAGGGGCCGCCGCGGAGGCCAAGCCCGACGAGGAGCAGATCCTGGCCAAGGTGCAACGCTTAGCAAAGGCCAAGCAAGCTAGAGAAGCTAGGGAGGCCGCCTCCGCCGCCCGTGCTGCTGCCGCCGCCGCCGCCGCCGCCGCTGCTGCCACCCCCACGAAAGCCACCACCACCGCCACCACTACCGCCACCTCCGCTGTACCGCCGCCACCCGCGGCGGCAAGCCCACCACCGGCCGAAACACTCGCTAGGGGTCAAGGGCTTGAGCGGGGTGGCGCGGTAAACGAGGCTGGCGGGGCCTCGGACTCGGGGGGTGAAGCGCGGGGGGGAGCGGCCGGGACGGCAGAAGCGGGTAGACAGACAAAGGAAGGGCCGGTGGAGGCTAAGAGGGCTGGGCCGCAGGGCCGGGGGGGGGGGGGGGGGGGGGGGGGGGGAGGAAGGGCAGGATCGAGTTGGCCCTGGGGATCCAGGCGTTTTTGGAGGAATCTCAGAAAAGTTGAAGCGGGGGGGGGGGGCACGGGTGACGCTAGCTCGCTCCGATATGGGGGCTCCACCGCTCCCGGGAGGGGGGAGGAGACATAAGCGCGAACATTTTGGTGTTGGTACCGAGTATGTCGGCCAATGGAACGAGACACGGGACCTTCTTGTGTTCGAACATGTTCGAGTCAGGGTGATACATTGTTTCAGGTAGTAGCCCCTGGTACTCAGCAGTCTGCGGTATAAACACGTTCGGGCAGTAAGCCTAGTACGCAGCAGTCTGCGGTGCACGGTGGTGGTTGTGGTTCGAGTGCTGTTGCATACAATTCGTTTTCCGTTCCTGCAGGGGAAAAAAACATTCTGGGTTTTGCCCCCCGTGATCGAAAGTGTTTGTTGTCCTGGTGCCTTGTTTTTGTGGTGATCATGGTTTATCGCATCCGGTCGAATGCTGTTTTCGTACACGGGTCGGGAAACCTTCTCGCGTCATTTATGTCTCCCTTTGTTGAGAGGTTCGGCAGGGCAATAGCCATTCCGCTCCTTGGCGTACTCTTGTGGCTGCTCTGCGCGCGTAAGCAAGCAAATGAGCGACGCCATCCCACAGCGAGAGGGAGAAGCATGGGACGGGCATCTCGGGGGCATGCTTCACCATTCCATTCCCGGTGCTGTTCGTAACTACTTTTTGGGTGGAACGAGTGTACGTGGTCCCTTTTTATATAGTTTTACTTTTTTGCTTTTATTGCTGAGCCCCTTGTGGGGGGGGGGGTGTACTCATTATCATGCATAGCCGTAGCAGGGGGTGTACCCATTGGCCGCGTATCATGCGTGCCCGTGGTCGTATGACCACAGACCCCCGCGTCCCTACAATGCCGGGACGGAGCACATCGAGTTTTCACCGACCAGGCAGACATTGCTTGCAACTGACGCGAAGCGCCGTGGGGTGTTCGGCGAGTCGCATGAAGGGTGAGCTGCATGCTACTAAGAACCGCTTGTGAGGCGGACTTTTCTTGCATATGGATGCCAGAGTCGAATTCATTGATTTGTTTTTCGGTGTGGCCACTTCCAGAGACGTAGCCGCAGGCGGAATGCACTCACGTTATGCATGGCCGTAGTCGTATGACCATGGAGCCTCGCATCCTTACAATGCCGGGACGGAGCACGTCGGGTTTTCACCAACCAGACAGGCATTGCTCGCACGGCCATGGGGGGCGGGGGTCTCTGGGAGTCGTCACCAACGCCGATCGACCTTGTCGTTGTTATGCGATCGCCTGGGCGGGCGCTAGCAGGTCAAGGGCTGTACAGTCTCTGGACTAGATTCGACTAAATGGTCTATAAAGCGTGTCTTCCCTTTCCTTTGTAATGCGCACATATAATGTGTGTTGAGAAGGTGATCGGTGTCGATTTCGAAGAGATAATAAGTACACGTACTGAAGCCATATACATACACGTAGCATAAATGTTTTGCCGCTGGTCTCACGAGCCCCGAAAAGAGTCTCGCACGCATTCTTATCGAAACAGAGTAAAAGTACATGATTCTCCTGAGACTTCGCCCTCAGGTTTTTTGTCGACACTAAATTCAACCGCTATGTACCTAATTATGAAGCGGAGATCTTGAGGGCGTTTGTTTTAGAAGTACTGGTGAATGCTAAGGACCGGTATCAACATTTTGTTGTCGCTGCTACGTATGATATATGCAGTGACGTCTCGATGACTTATCCGTGACTTACTCGGTTTCAGTGTGCCTCGCGGGGCAATGTAAGGACTGTTGGGTATCCATAGGTCTTATTACACAAACGTTACCAATAGTTCCGGGCAGGAGTCACACGTAAGTATCCCCCAGACAGACACGAGTATATCCTGATTGCTTTTTGTATCGCAATCGGATTGAGTACCATTCGCGTTGCTTGTCCCCTGGCTCGACTTAATATATGTCTTCACTGAAACTTGCATCCTCAAAGTTATTTTTTTGGAAGATGAGACTCCAGTCTAAAGCCTGGAGAACATATGATATAATGCACGAGATGGCCGCCGCTATACCAACGCACAGACAACAGCTGTGGTGGCTGATGCTGCTTGTGTATTGGGTACCGGTGTCGCTGTTGGTGGCTGTACAGCATACCCTACCATCATTAGATGAAAAGGATGAGGAGGCGTGTCTGGCCTGCGCAGCAAACCAGACCCTCCATCGTTTTTGTCTCATGGGCCAGCCTTCAATGCCGTGGGACGCAAGGACCCGTAACGCTCGTGGGACTCATGCGTGGTTGTTTGTGCAGATGATGCTGCTGTGATCTGCTGTTGGTTGGTGGGGGTGGCGTCAGTTTTTACGTACCATGTGTGGGTGTGGGCTGATGATGCTGCTGATGGTCTGATGGTGTCGGTTTTACGTACGAGTGCTGGTACACTGCTGTATGGCGAGGCGTTAATGTTGGGGAGGGGCTGGCTGGTGACGGACTTCATACCAGTTTCAGTATGGATTTGAGTGACAGATCCCTGGGCTTCAAATATCGGCTGCAAACTTTCAAAGTATTGTTTTTTTCAAGTGGCGAGAGAAAACCGAAGGGAAAGCATTTAAGTAGGAATAGACGTCTGCCGATACTTACGTGCCGCTCCGCTCCCTGGGCTTCAAATTTCGGCTTAAAAAAATGACGACGTACTGTAAAGTGTTGGTTTTTCAAGTAGCGAGAAAGAACCAAATATAAATCTGTTACGTAGGACGTAGTCGTCTGCCGATACTTACGTACCACTTCCGGACAGAGTGGTATGGTGCTACTTCAAAACAGTGCTTTTCCCTTGCTGTTGCTGTACCAGGGCGCATGGGCGCATGGGTGTTACAGCAGCGCCCGCCTCTCGGCCAGTCCCGAGAGAAGGCTCAACTCATTGCTGGTTGGAGTTCGATGGAGATATAGAGTTGCCTCCTGAAAGGCTAACCAAGCTCTCGTGCCAGAGCTCTCGAATAGCCCGAGTGTCCGATGTTGAACGCGTAGTGCGTTGGTTAAGCGTAAGCCAAGCACATAGCGGGCAACAGACAGGTGGACACATGACAAATGGACATATAACTGAGCGATAGACATGGGGTATGACTTTGATCCTTCACTTGGGGGTGGTTTTGAAGTAGAACCAGGTTAGTCCAACTTCGGCAGAAGCTACACTTTAGGCCTTCAGGCGGCGTTCCACAAGCATGAGGCCGTTCCGATACAGGGGACCCATCCTCAACCTCCATCGTTCAAGCGGGGAGCGTCGTACAGCTCGACCCCCGTTTTAACGATGGGCTCTCCGCGTAGCACTGGCCACGACAGTCGCTTACGCATCACAGTATTAACCTCTGGCTCACAGCCCGCTGCAACGCTGCAACACCCCCCCTACCCGACGCATAATTATCGTCGGGACAAAACGGGCATCCCGGTTACGGCCTGGCAACAGCGTGTGTGCCTTCCTCCTCCATCCTCGTCGTCGGTCCGGCGTTTGCAACACCCCCACTGTCCGACGTGTTGACTATCGTCCGCCCAGAGCGGGCTTCCCTGCCGTCAGGTGCGCCTTGGTTCCTCGGCACCTCCGTCGCTGCAACAACCCCCCAACCCGGCGCGTGTGAGCGTCGATACCAAGCGGGCATTCCACGCGATGAACCGATACCCCCTTCCTCCTCGGCTACCCGTCGCTGCGATGCCCCCCCAGCCCGGCGCATGTGAGCGTCGGTGCCGAGCGGGCATCCCGGTTAAGATCCGGCGACAGCGAGTGTGCCTCCCTCTTCCGTCCTACGTCATCGGCCCAACGTTAGGTGGTGTGGTGACACGGACCTTGTACGATGGCGAGACGTGCGTCTGTGCTGGCCCTTGTCCATTCCTGAGACAGCAGAACTCGACCAACCGATGCCTCGTACTACTCCCAAGCGTTCCTTGTCAACTGTAGAACTCAGCCCGCGCGTCATGAAGCTATCTGCTCGACTCTTGTTCTTGCTGCGCCCACAACGCCGTCCACGGAGAACAGTCCTACCGTCGCAACAGGTGGGTGACGTTTTCGATCCAACAACCACGTGTAACACAAAACACAAAAAACAGAGACGGGCACTTATCCCAAGCTAGAACCCGAGTAAGGCCCTCACCTTCGCCGACTCGTTCGACAATAGCATGACAGCTGCGTATCTTTCACCGTCGAAGTGCTACCACCGAATCTACCTGCAACACGTACGAGACATGCTTACCTCATCTCCCGATCGGTAGCGATTGACAAAGTGCTCACCTCACGTTTCAAGCGAATACCGCCGAGGTACTGTACAAAGTTGCTACCGCCGAGGTGCTCTACTGATAAATTATCAAAATCTACAGAGACCAAATCGCTATGAGGCCCGGGTTACCCTCGTGCAGGGGAATATCAGTCAGTCCTCCGGAACTCACACCCGGACTTCAGGTACTGACGCTCCCAACAACCAGCATTCAGGTTGCCAGATCTCCGACACCCAGAAGACCCCCAGGATCGCTGTTGATGGTGTTGTACAGGGTCGCGATTAATGATGCTGCCGACCTGACTGGTTCCTCGCGTCTCCGTGACGACCTGTTCTTCCACTGTCTTCAAAATGCTTGTTGTTTAGCTTGCCCTTCCGTGTCTGCGAACATATAGACCCTCCACGCGACGCTGGTTCGGACAGCCGCGGTGCATCTCAGTATCGTAGCGCCCGCCCCACCCCAACACCCCCCCTTGCCCGAAGTATAACTACCGTTGGCGCAAAGCGGGCATCCCGGTCATAGCCCGGTGACAGCGTGGGCACTCTCCTTCTCGCCGTCCCGCCACTGTAACACCCCCCCAGCCCAGCGCACGTGCGCGCCGGTGCCAAACGGGTGTCCCGGCTGCCGTCCGGTAAGAACGGTTGCTCCTTCCTCCTCCTTCCTTCGCTGGGTGACGTTTTTGCTCCTACAACTACAGTACGTATCACACACAAAAAACAAAACTCGATCTTCTTGTAAACGAGAACCCGAGACGGCGCGCACCTTCGCCGACCCGTTCGACAATAGCATGACAGGTGCTTACCATTCACCGTCGAAGTGCTACCGTCGAATCCACCTGCGACACCCGCGAGAGATGCTTACTTCATCTCTCGATCGGCAGCGATTGACAAAGTGCTCACCTCACTTTTCAACCTAATACAGCCGAGATACTCTACAGAGCAGCTTTACCGGTCCTTCCATACTCTTCAGAGTCTCGATAGCAACCAGGCCCTGGTTACGGTTGTAAAGGTGAGTATCAGCCAGCCGTCCGGGTCTCATACTCGGACTGCAGATACTGGAGTTCCCGACAACCAGGATCCAGGTTACCAGAGATTCGACCTTCAGAAGGCACCCGGGTGGCGTTTGATGGCGTTGTACAGGGTAGCGGTTGATGGTGTCGCCACACCGACCAAGTTTTTCGCTCCCCCGTGACGACCCGCTTTTCCACTGTCTTGTAAACTTGCTGTTTGGCTCGTCCTCCCGTCCATGCGAGTTCGCCCTCATTCGCGGAGTTTCGTGTGCCACGAGAATAGGGACATAACGGTGTAATCGGGAGAACAGGGAGGGTTAAATAAACATGCTCACAATGTTTTCCTGTCATCTTCATGCATTGTCCTCGCGTTCCTGCCTATGTTTGTTCTAATAGCAAAATCTCATATTTTCAGGTCGCGACTGAGTACGTTTTCGGTTCCACGACCACTCGCAGGTGCTCCGTGCACACCGACGAAGATCTGTCATTACCCAAATAATGTAATACCCTATTCATGCACCAGCAATACTGGTTGTCTTTATGTATGCCAGATCGAAGCGATCAAACACTCTGAAACATACGGGCAACCAACCTGTATTTCGTGTTCTATTGGATCATCTTGTTCTGTTGCTGGCAACGGGAAGTATCCCAAATAACTTATCGTTCCATCATGTTGGCGTTACAACCGAAACCCCTCGTAAACCGTAATCGGTAACCACGGAATGTGAACGAAGTTTATCTTCGACGGTAACCGATTATACGGCTCCTCCGTACATACATGTACTGACGCTAACGGCAGACCGTAACCTACCCAAACTAGCCTTGTCCAATCTCCTTCCGTAGTTATTAGTAAAGGTCCGTATCTACGTGTCTACCGTACAAATGACTAGGTATGTTAGGTTCAACGACATGCCTCGCTCAATCATCGATGGTTCTACATTCGCGTTATGGCCATAGAAGCCCGGATAAAGAGAGAAGCTCAAGCAAACTGGCTTCCTTGACTGCTGGTGTTCTCTCCAATACCGAATGTATTTGAATGTAAGAATGCATCTGGTCATCTGGTTGTGAGGTATCGCTTGAGTTGCTGCTGCCGCGACCGTGGGGGTAGCATGCATTCCTTGGTTGGTGAACGACCAGGCGTCATACGATCCCAAAACAGCGCGCAGGCTGATTACGAACAACCATACAGACGCGGCGAACAACAGAGGGACAGAGCACGGGCAGCGAACGTGCCTGCATGCGGTTCGAGACCGAACCTAGAGCTGTATTCGGATACGAGCAGATTCATAAACACGCCACCCAGTGGCCCAGCGCCCTCTGAGTAACCTGGCTACCGCCTCAAGTAAAGGCTCGAACGAAAAGAGAGACAGGCGACAGGCTATTGCTGGCGCTCCGGGTGTAGCCACTCTGCTCTTCCCCCCCTTGCCTGACGATCAAATATTTGCGTCGTCTTGGCAAAACGGCAGGGTGCGCTATGATTACGTACAGGTCAACCTCAAACCTTGGAACTAAAGCGAATCGCCCAAGACTTGCCCTCTAATATCTATGCCAAATACAGGTTACTTTTGGGGTCGTGATACATGCATACATATCACATCACGGCACACCGTTAATGTACTACGTATCATACCAGGAACTTATATATTACTATGGGCAACGCAGGGCTAGCGCCACGGCCGGACCCGTGGCTGTACCGCTAGTAGGTATAAAACATAAAACCCGTAAGTACACGTGTACCAATGCCCTGAATGGGAGTAATCTGATGTGGTATATGCGTATAACAGTGGAGTACCGTTCTCCACAGGCCGGTAGGTAGTGGATGTTCTCATACGTAAATACGTGTAGGTAGAGGAATGTGTGGTATCACAAGGTAGGGGCAATATTTATGCAGCATACCAGCCGCGTAAACGTCTTTTGTTGTACGATATGGGAATGAGACTCGGGCAGGATTGCCGACCTGAACACTGATATTCTACTTCTATTTGACTTACTTGTCCCCCCTCTCCCCTCATCCTCTCTGGGTGGTGTATTATTGACGGTGCACGAGTACTGCAAGCATTTTGTTGGGGGACTCATTTCACTGTTGTCTCCTGGTGCCTGCATTACACCCCAAGGGGATCGCCCTAACGTTTCCTTTCGTTTTCAGTCTTCCTCTGTGTGCGTTGTTTTCACGTTTATTTTATTTTATGTTGTCTGTCATGTCTCCTCCGGGGGAAGCACGCCAGCACGACGCTCTCTTTCTCTGTCTTTTGTCATCGTTTTTGTTCTGCCTGACCTGTCATATATATGTCGGGGGCATAACTCCCGACCCCAGCAAAAATACCGTGTATCCCAGTTGCCTCATACGTTCTCAATCATGTATATTCTATTCGTACCCGGTTAATACTATTTAATAGTACTTCTTCTGTGAGTATTCTTTATACCAGCTATGTACGCATCACATTGTCATGCGCTCATAAGACGATACAGCAGTCCGTGAGATATTATTTGTATTAACCCTTTCATTAATAATACTTTCAACAAGTGAGAGGACTGAAAGTAGAGTAGATGCAATACTGATACAACTCAGTAGTGCCATGAAACTTGATACCAGATATCTGCTTCCCCATTACCGGGATTGCCTGTGCAATTTCCACTAATTTTCTAATGACACGTTTTGGTGTTATATAATACCAGTATATATAATACGTGCTATAAATTTATGGAAGCCACCCCCAATAGATTACGAGTACTCGTACTCGTACTCGTATGCCTTTTTGCGTATCAGAAGGCCGAACAGCTCCATACGTGGCATTCCTCGATCTTTGTAAAATAAAAGAAAGCACCCACACCTATTTGAGGATTCCGTCGGACTCCTCGTGGTAAGCTACAATATGTATACTGTAGACGATCTCCCTGGGTTCACCATGTTACACCAGCGTCCGCCTCTCGGGTCAGTCCCGAGAGAAGGCTCAACTCATTGCTGGTTGGAGTTCGATGGAGATATAGAGTTGCCTCCTGAAAGGCTAACCAAGCTCTCGTGCCAGAGCTCTCGAATAGCCCGAGTGTCCGATGTTGAACGCGTAGTGCGTTGGTTAAGCGTAAGCCAAGCGCATACCGGGCAACAGACAGGTGGACACATGACAAATTGACATATCACTGAACGATAGACATGGGGTATTACTTTGATCCTTCACTTGGGGGTGGCTTTGAACTAAAACCAGGTTAGTCTAACTTCGGCAGAAGCTCCGCTTTAGGCCTTCGTGCGGCATTCCACAAGCATGAGGGCGTTACGATACAGGGAACCCATCCTCAACCTCCATCGTTCAAGCGGGGAGCTTCGTACATCTCGACCCCCGTTTTAACGATGGATGCTCCACGTAGTACTGGCCACGACAGTCGCTTACGCATCACCAGTATTAACCTCTGCCTCACAGCCCGCTGCAACATGGGCGCATGGGTATTTCCTTTTCATCTTTTAACTTTTAACCATATCAAGATATCCATCCGTGCACGAAATTCCATGTATGTTCTGATGAAAAAACACAATCAATCCCCAACATCATCATGAGATACGGTACGCACTCGTACGTAAGCATCCTCATTATGGTACCATATCAGAGTACATACATTCGACGTATACACTCGTACCAGGTAGTGCTTCTGTACTGCAGTTGTAATACAAGCGCTTCTTGCTGCCTCCCCTCGATCCTCGACCTCTCGCGCTAAAAACACAAACTCTGGGAAAACAATGCGGACTCTATTACCCCGAGCACAGTCTATTAATATTACGACTACGTAGTTTGATGACCTACATATGCAGGTTTCGCAAAGTAACACCCGTATCTGCGGGCATACAAAGCAACGTAAAAACGAGCGAACCACCCTTCGTTATTATGCACTCGCAACTACAGTATTAATAGTACTGATAGCAAAAAAGAGGGACACAAGCCGCTGCACTTCGCCGATGCAAGGCCATTGTACACACATAGAAAAAGGGCAGCCCCAATACCAAATCCGTCGCTCCTGTCGTCAAGTACGCAGCAGGTAAATGAACAATTGATTGCCTTCGTTCCTTCATTCCTTCGTTCCTTCCTTCGGCATACCTTCCACGATTAAGCTGAAGACGATCTACGGACGTCGACCGACGCACACCCACTCACACTCTGTTATACGCATTATGCCCACAGCCTACTTCGTCGGTCAAAACCGTGACATCACTCGTACTGTGTGATACGCGCGGACCCCTATATCCGCACGTGTACGTAATACACTACGTAGCGGACATGGCTTGTTCACAAAGCAGCACGCCCCCGCTTCGCGCTTGGTGCAAAAAATCTCTGCCTGGTCGGTGAAAACCCGACGTCCCCGCCCCGGCATTGTAGGGACGCGAGGGTCTATGGTCATAAGACTACGGTCATGCATGACATGAGTACACCCCCCCCCCCGCTCTGCTTCTCCAGGTATCATCAATTGAAAACCACATTCGGCCCCAGCCCATTCACTGCAAAAAGGCGTCACGCCTAATAAAGAGTTTCCGCCCTCTGCATTGCTTATGCCCATCTCCTTCGGCAGGGCGATCAGGTAGGGCGGTCAGCTATACGTGCGATTTCGAAGAGATGATAAGGGCACATTATTGAAGCAGCACCAGCAGAAATAGTTTGCAGCGTAAATTATTCCCCAAACCTGAGAAAATAATTTCGAAGAAAAAACGATCTCACGGGAAGTATGACATATTATACTCATAAACTAAAATAAATAAACGACTTGCCGTAATATCTACGTGAAATATGCGGATTTCGTAAAGCAAAACTGTACCATACGCCTGCGTAATCTACTCCTAAAAAGCTGTTCCAGATTGTCCCTTCAAACTAAAACCATTGAAAGCAATACAGCCGCATAGGAGCATCCAAACACAACGCTAAAAGAGACGACCGAGTTGCCGTTGCATCTACAATCGGCAACTAGCGACACACGAAGCCGAACTTCGCCGATCTAAAGCCACTATAGGTAGAAAAGGACAGCCGCGACTGCATGGCCAAGTAACCTGGTCAGGGAGCTATCGCATATACCATAACTATTTCCACGATTGCGCTCAAGCTAGCTCTAGGAGCGTCAACTGACGCACTTACACCCACCTATACGAAATGAACAAAATGAAAAGCGGCTGGTACAAAGGCGTGGGATAGCGATGCGTTCAACTCACGTCGAATAAGGCATTGACCTCCCCCGGCAGACGAGGAGCGTGCAGCCTGCGCAAGCCATGCAGACCTGATTCAGGCTGAATTTTACGGTACCTTACGATTTTCCGGGGGATACCAGTAGGACACCCCGGGCATGGCCCACCCGATTCGTGCGAGCAAAAAGCGCCTCGAGCATTGCGGAAAAAAATCCGGCTGATGACAATGTTTGGCCTTGTACTTGCAGAAAGAAAGAGAGAGAGAGAGAGAGAAAGAGAGCTATGGGGTGTTCTTCAATCAAACAGTTTGAGGTGTGCCGGTACCAACGACGACGTCGATCATACGGCCAGCTTGACAACCAACGACTACGTACGGTAACATGGCCAGGCTGACAACCAACAACGAAAGCCAATCGCGCGTGCTCGTACTGATAGTCAAGACCTCAAGAGCTCCCCCCTTGTTGGCGGAGAAAAACTCATAGGCGCGAACGCCGGCATGTGTCATCTTGCCCTCCGGTATCGCCGCGCCCCCCTCCCATCACCGGCAGCGGCGGAGCCGGAGCAGCAGCTTGCGCCAGGAGCCGGGTGAAACGGGCCTGCATGATCAATCGCTGCTCCTCCACCGCGTTTTTAATCTGCAGAAAAGTCCGTGAACAAGCAAGCGGGTTGCTTTAGACACTCTGAAGGACGTTCCCGCGGTTCTGCGTGGGGGGAAAAAACACACACAGCAAGAGTGCCGTGGGGGCAGAATTTCCCCTCACGCATTTACAAGAAAAAACGAAGCAGCCTAATGCGTCGGCCTCCCCCCCCCCCAGGGGGGGGGGGGGGGGGGGGGGCGCATGTTACGGTAGAGGTGCACCATCGTTTCTCATACGGATATTAGCGTTGTTTAGTTAGTTTCCGAAGTCAGAGGTTCAAAATAGAGCCTTCGTTATTGCTTGTGTACCGTGAAACCGCTTTACTACCAGTGCCGCGTGGAGTAAGAAGGGGGGGGGGGGGGGGAGGCCGACGCATTAGGCTGNCAGCCTAATGCGTCGGCCTCCCCCCCCCCCCCCCCTTCTTACTCCACGCGGCACTGGTAGTAAAGCGGTTTCACGGTACACAAGCAATAACGAAGGCTCTATTTTGAACCTCTGACTTCGGAAACTAACTAAACAACGCTAATATCCGTATGAGAAACGATGGTGCACCTCTACCGTAACATGCGCCCCCCCCCCCCCCCCCCCCCCTCCCCGGTACGTTGTGCCTTGATATCTATCGCGCAGGGGGATTTGATCGGTTCAGCATGCCCGTTTCACCTCTGTTTTCCTGTCGTTCGTCAAGCGCTTCTTCAGCAAGGCCAGCATTTCGTTCGCACATTTTCCCGTAGCGCACACGAGAAATATGAAGCCGTTCTTTTTTTTGTACTCTTGGTTCAATTCGGAAAACTCGTCCAGTACAGTCTGATCCCGAAAACGAGTATAGCGTCATGTCGACGCGAGGGGCGCGAGGGGGAGGGGGGGGGTTAGATTGTCAAACGCTTTTTCAAGCGTATCACGTTTTTAGATGGTAAGTTGTTGTAACGTCTATAGTCTATCCACTAAAACGGTCCTGTACCTGATAGGATGTAAGGCTGTAATGTATTATTTAGTCATCATGTCGTGGGTTCGTCGGTACCCGGTGTACCCTTATAAACGTTGAGCTGCTCGCACCGGCAAGAGAGGAACGAGCACACCACAGCCTTCCGCCCCCCAGCCGGCCAACGATCGTCTCTCGCATGTGTAAGCTCCACCATACGCGGGCGACCGAGACCTACCTGTAGATGTATCCGCCCCAATGGCGGAGCGGCCATAATTTGGGTTCAGAAGTTCGCCCGAACGAACACAACGAAACGTATCGGGTGCAGTGCAGTGCAGGTCTAAGAATCATTTACGAACTGTCAAAAGGGTCTAAGAAGCATTTACGAACCGTCAAAATGATCTAAGAAGCATTTGCGAACCGTCAAAAAGATCTAAGAAGCATTTGCGAACGGGCAAACATATTTAAGAAGCATTTACGAACCGTCAAAACAAAAATCCTATGAGGTAAAACCCTTTCAATAACAATATATTTTGGAACATGTACACCTCACTCGCGGCGGCCGCCGCCGCCTCCTGCTCCGCCGAAAGCCACCCGGACCTCCAAGACTCGAACTTCTCTCTGACCTCCTTCCTATCTCCGATCTCTGGGTGCGCCGCGATGGCCTGCAGATAGTCTGACCGAACGATCCACGGGCATTATCATCATCATCATCACCATAATCATCATCAGCATCATGATCATGATGATGATTGTGATGATGATGATGATGATGATGGTGATGGTGATGATGAGGATGACGATGATGATGATGATGATGATGATGCACCCATTCACTGGAGATTTTGTTACGTAACGCGAACAAACTATGTTTAGGTCCAACTTCCAGTTAGATTGGGAGCCACTCGTCCGAGTGGCCAAAACCCGGTAGTGAAAATGGGGGTACCCCCCCCTATCGTAGCCCCAGTCCCACGTTGCTATTTTGTATCATCAGTAAAAGAAACTGTAAACAGTACTACCAGCGGTGGTACCAGCCCTCTCACAAGAAACCGGAAATATTGGCATAATAAGTATAGGCTAGGTATTGGTTTCTTATGAGGGAAAGGGTGTGTTCCACACTATAATAACCTCAGTATATAACCGATCCCGACTTTCATATTTCCCTGAAATGTCTAGGCCGAGCCTCTTCTAGCCTCTTTGTTATGAGGGAGCCCGGTACTGAACTGCGGTATTATTAGCTATTTCTAGCCCCACACACGGTACAATTCCAAAGGAGTATCTACTATTCAATCGGTTGAACTCACAGCTGACGTATTTATAATAACTTTATTTGATTCCTGCCAGTGTTAAATTTAAAGAGAAAACACACAAACTACACAACACAACAACCGAGGGCGTCCCGAAAAGTATTTTTTCGACACCTAATTATCTAAAATGGTCAGAATGGAAAAACAATCGGAGCACTTGTGATCGCTGCACGATTTAGAACAAAACGAGATTGGTTTCTATTTTTTTCCAAAAACCAATCACTTGGTTTTAACCCCTCAATAACTGGTCTCACGAATTTGGGGACAAACTACTTGGAATTAGTGCGGGACCTTTTTTTCAGTTCTGTAAGGGTTAAAGACCCCCCCCCTGAGCCTCGGAGGGGGGGGCGTCTTTAAAACCAAGTGATTGTTTTTTGGAAAATTTGAAAAACAAACTTGAAAAAACTTGTTTTGTGCTAAATCGTCCAGGGATCACACTGCTCCGATTTTTTTTTTTCCATTCTGAACATTTTAGATAGTTAGGTGTCGACAAAATACTTTTCGGACGCCCCTGCAAACAACAGCAATTTCTGCCAGCGCCACGCGTTCATTTCTGAGCAACCTCTCCCGGGCAAACCCAGTTAGTTCATACGTTCTTACCCCAGGGGAGCACATTTTGTTTTGTTTTACCAAACGTCACACTCCTTTACTCGTAATCGTGAGCCCAGACAGGGGGGGGGGGGGGGAAAAAGGGCCCCGTTTAAAGGGAAAAAAATAAATTCAATTTGGAAAAAAAAACCAAATTCGCTTTTCATTGGTCAACACACGCACCAGCACCAAATATTATGCCCCAAGATCCTAATCTTTGGTGCTGGTGCGGTGTTGACCAATGAAAAGCGGATTTGAATATTTTTTTTCCAAATTGATGTTTTTTCTTCTTCGTTAAAACGGGCCCTAAGGAGAGCAAAGTCTTGAAAAAAACAAAAATGCTGCCTCTATCCGTAGCAACTGCTCGTAGCTTTTGTTTGTTGAAGTTGGCCTTTTTAGGAGGGGTGTGGCTTACCCGCCGGAGTGAGCCGCCCCCAGCAGTCATCAGTGCCTGTCGAGCTTCATCCTCGGAAGAGAAAGGCATCCGTAAAATGACAGCGTCTGCCCAAGGGTGTGAGAGGCAACACCTGCAAGCACAAGTAAGTTCGGTATTTATGGGCATCGTCGGTAAAAAGAAGAGCAAATTACAGCAAGCAGCGGTAAATGCGGTAATAATAGACACAAACAAGCAACACTTTTGATGGAGGCGGTCGGTCTTTTTGGTACGACTCTGGCTACGTAGCTTTTAGCGCCACAGAAGAACCAAACGACTAGCCCAAGCTGGGTAGTGTGAGGATATTACCTGTTGAGCTAAAGGGGTAAAAGATCGATCGCCTACCCAGCCCAGGGTAATCCTCATGACACTCTCCCCCCCTCTGAACGGCGGGAGCTGTGGGATCTACCCACTTCGTTTCATCCACCCCCCCTCGTCGGCATTGTAGAGGATGCGAGGGTCTATGGTCATATGACTACGGCCGTGCACAGACATGAGTACACCCCCCCCTCCCTGCGTAAAACGAAGGTACCGATTACTACCCATAAGCTATAACACCCGCGAGGGTCTATGGTCAATGCTACGGCGTGCACAAATGAGTACACCCCCCCCCCTTGCTCCGTCTCGAACGGGATGCGTGGTCAATGGTCAAATGACTAAGGCAAGCAACAAATGAGTATGCCCGCCCCCCCCCCCTGGAACGGACCGGACATACGGGTCGACGCGTGTGACCAGCAGGCGGTTCCTATTTATGGGGATCCAGAAGTTGTTTCAGATTCTTGACATGAGGAAATTCGCTTTTCATGAAAAAGCGTTTTCATGGTGGTCGTGAGATTCGAACTCACGACCACTACAACCCATGTCCTGCCGTCGACACCCTGGGGTGGGTAACATATCGATAGTTTACCCCTATACCTCAGCAGGTAATACCCTCACACTGTATGTACTGCTACTGTCTGTACTATTAATAGTACGAAGTATATGATTAATATTTAATCGCAGCTGAAAACGCACTATTTATTGATTGGTGCAGACTACAATATCCCATCATCTACGTATAGTATATATATGCCAATTGCACTATAATGCGATCAACATTGTTGTTGGTATTACGACGTAAAGGCGGCGCTTAGTACTTTCACTTGATTGTTTTCACGTATCTTTCCGCCGAATCGTGCAAATTGGAATGGTGCAAAAAGTCAAGGGTTCTTCGGCGTGGTGGTTAAGACATGGTATGATATGGTGTTGGTTGGTTTTGTCGTTTTTTCTGACATACGTTATCTAGTTCAAAGGGTGCGCTATAATGGGGTTGTGTACGTTGCCTTTTTCAAAACGATAATGGTGAAGGAACGCCTGCTGCAACTCGTCTCGGTGACCACACAGTTCGCCTTTTCGAGGAGGGTGTCGCGCTTCAAACTCCAGCTTAGGGACTGCCAGGAAGTGAGAAGGAGCAGGGCGGGGGGGGGCGGGGTGGCAGACCCACACCGATGGCGTGGAGATGGAGCTTGGATGCGCCTTAGGACTCAAGAATAGAACGTAAAGAGTGCATATTTAGAAGAAGGAGGGAGCAAGGACAACTAATGGAGTATAACGGATAAAGCTTAGCGGGAAGGAGACATAGAAGGATGTTATACTTTGCGCATAGGTTTCCTTTGTTTCCGTGGTTTTCTGCTTTCGGGAATGTTATGAGTGATCAACATTGAAACTCATGCTACACATTGTCGGATGGCAAGTCGGATGGCAAGTATGATAATAATAATGATAATAATAAGGAGTGGGTCCTCCCGCCTGATAGTGTGCGTAATGGGTTCTTCACCATGGTTGTTTTAGAGTGCTATTGATATTAATAATGGACATGATAAGTTGTTGGTGGTGCTGGGTTATGACATACTTTATTTAGTACTACGCGAGGCGTCCATTCAAAGTGTGCGGTATAGAAATATGCCTTCGGGTGAACTGGAATGGCGCGTTGCTTGGTTGGAATGCGTGCTGTTGTGTGTTAGTGGGACGGCATGCTATTATTTATAATAGTCCGGTGCTACAATGTTGGGTTCTCAGACGTTTGTGGAATTATGCAGTGTTGCGTTCTTGGGCGTGGTGACGTTGGGTGGTGTCTGCTGACGCTTTACTCGTCTTAAAATATCGGAATAGTGATTCCGCCCAACTGGAAGGCATTTGGCTGCTGACGCTCTACGCCGTCTTGAATGATTGGAACCAACCGTGTTTCCGCTGAACTGACTAAAACAAATTGGAATGACATCTTTCTCAAAAGGATGGTGACATCTCTTCCGCCAAACGAGTAAATAGCGTCTTATAATGTGTTCCTTGCCCTTTCCACCAGGATAACTTGGGCTACGTACAGGAAGCGAGAGAAGTGTTAATTTAATAGTGTTATACAAACCACGTCTCACTTCATGCATTGGTTGTGACTCTTGACGTGTTTTCCCACTCACGGCCAATGTCAAGATCTTGGTTTCGCTTCGTTGAGCAAGCGGCGTCAGCCGCAAACATCTTGTATACTATGTATTATACTGGTATATAGACAGCGTGATGCCCAAATATTAACTTCAAAATAGAATTGTCTTTATTCCCAACTTGTTTTTTTTTTAAATGTTATCTCGCGCACTCAAAAATCACGTTTTGTAAGCTTCCTCGTGCAACCGTCCAAGCTCCTATCAGAGGGATTCCATAGAGCTGGTTAGACGAAGCTGTTATAAGGCTTAGTTCGGGTAGGCGATCGGTTAACCTTTTACCAAGTAGCCCAACAGACTAAGACCTTAGCAAATGGCGGCGACGGCAGGACATGAGCTGCTGGTGGTGAGTTCGAATCTCACCTCCACCATGAAAACATTTTTCAAGAAAAGTGAATTTCCTCATGTCAAGAACCTGAAAAATACTCTCCCTGGGTCCCCATAACATTGGAACCGCGAGGCCAATTGGCGTTGACACGACGACCCGTATATCCGGTCTGTCCTGAATATCCCGCCGGTCCAGGGGGGGAGAGTGTTATAAGGCTTAGTTCGGGTAGGCGATCGGTTAACCTTTTACCACTAGCCCAACGGACTAAGACCTTAACAAAGCCCCGTCGTGGTATACGTGACGCATGCGTTGTCTGGTATGTACGACACGAATAGACCCATAGACCCACGCGTACGATTACATTGTGTGCCGATCGGTGCTCTATCTAGGAAGTAGAGAAAAACACCTGGCGATGGTATACTGATGGTGTATCCCACCGTCGAGTTCTATCATAGATTTGATGACACATACACTCAACCCACGAATAACCCACTCCGTACCGGGCAAAGCCAGTGAATACACATAACGGCCTCGAAGGTATCATTGCGATCCGTAGTCTAGGGGGCAAAAGGTTGCCTGCTGCGTCCTATGGTCTTCGTCCAAACCTTCAAAAGGTTCTATTTTTTGCTATCGAAGAGGGATCGAGAGTTTTTGTCGTCTGTTTTCTGCACACCAGCTGTCAAATGTTTTTTTACCAGACGCCTGGCCGGCCCACGCCACATATCATCGACCAAGGTGTGAGCACTGTGACACTACTGTGGGGTGGGTCGGAGCCCTCAACCAGCGGGATCTGTTCAGAGATCATGGCGGGTCGTTGGGTTTGTCGACCGATGTCTACCGAGGATTCTCGTACAATTTGTCTCCAGAACCTGCCAGAACAGGAGTTTCATGAGTATTGTGCGGGCTCCAGTGACGTTAAAAAAATGCCAGACTGGTCCCAGTCGTAGAAGCTGTGTTTTGTGTTTTGTGGTACAGCGTATAGCAGTATGTGCGACGAGTACCGTAGTTACGTTTCGACGAATCAATTGATAACATGGTACGGTTCAACAATGGATGTATCGGTTGTGCCGCTTTATCGATGAATCTCAAATTAGCAGCTTCCACACGATACGTACGAGTAGCATCGACAGGAGATACCAGGTATCAGTCAGCGCATCGTCGGACGAAACACAACACGTCATACACCCATACACGACAGCATCCACGAGATATACCAAGTACCAGGACTCGTATACTGACAGGCATTTATACGAGTACACGAGACAGTAATCGTACACCCCCCGACACGATAGCTTCCGCGAGAGCATAGTCGCGTCGACATCGATATTTTAGCCAGCAATAGTATTACTGCAGTAGTAGTTACAGCAGCAGTAGTACGTCCGCATGCACCACTTCATAAGGCCGTCCGCTATTGCAGTGTGCGTTTCGGTCTGTCTGGTGCTACTCGCGATGGATGCTGATTGTACGAGTATGCATAGCTGATCTGCTGAAAAAATGTATGGCCTGTCTTTCGCTGCATCGGCTATAATAACTGCTATATCATCTTCATATTATTCTACATGCATCAATCTGGCCCTACCGCCGTGGGGGCTGGAGGGCGTATTAATCCCTAGTACTATTGTATAGGCAGCCACTCTTTCACCTGGCAACTACGCAGTACAAAATAGTAATCAGAGCAAGATCAGAGCCAAATATATGACGTGTAAACCTACTGTCTACTGTAGGGGAATAATCGAAGTTTTTGGGTCTATCGTGCGTCTTATTACTATTATTATACATACATGCACCCCCGGAATAGTCCACGCGCCGAATTGTGCGCTCCGTTGGGGTGCGCGGGTAGCTTCATCAGCCGCATTTCCTTCTCCTTCTTCTCCCGTCGTTTTCCCATTTATGATATTCGCCCCTTCTTTCCTCTCTCCCTCCTATTAATAGTCGTAACTCAGATATGGCGTCACATGGCATATAGCAGCCCCCCCCCCCCCCCCTCCACACTGCGGTTCGTGTCTCAAATAGCTATCGCGAGAAGATAATCAGCCCTCTGTCTTTTGAGACTCGTGGACTCGCGTCGAGTTGCGCCTACCCACACGCTGCGCGCTCTCAGCGGTTAGTTAATCGATTATTTTATATTTTACAAATAAATTCACAATCTCACCTGTGTGTGGTCTCACCACGCTCGGATTCGAACTCATCAAGGAATCAACGCTAGCAACGTTCAAGGGTATATAACCGTGTTAATTATTATATATACCAGTATACATATCATGACCTCATTCGGCACCTACTACGGGCAAAGTGCATATTGAAAGCACAGACGAGCCAACCAGCGAGAACATCGCCACGTATACATATATATACAAGCGCAAAAATCGGCGCGCTTCGCGCGCCTTATGTTTTCTTATTGGGCTGCGCCAAGCGAAGGCTGTAGATAGCGATCCATATGGAATGGCAACCGCTCCTAGACAAATAGGTTTAATAGATCGGGTTTAACGAACTTGCTGAACCTCTTTGCTCCGATTGGTGGACACGCTGGCTTCACGAACGTCAGCCCACAAAGCCAATCAGCTACGAGCCAGTGATATTTCGGTTTCCACACCGTGAAACGCGAACCGGGGATGAGGCCGTATCATCCCTGGGTGGTGCTGGCTTTACTTTCGAGCGCCAGCCAATCAGTGATCGGCCGGTCGGGCTGGGGTCTCCACACCGTGCGGGGCGGTTTCCACCGGGGGGATCGTTTTTTTCGTCCCCGGGTGGTCGGAGTTGTAGGTACACGGAGGCATTTCCACACCGGGGATAGGGACCAATCGTCCCCGGGTGAGGAGTTGTGGATGCATGGCGAGATTTCCAATCCCGAGATGATACACTGTCGTCCCCGGGTGTCTATTGCGTTGTATACCAACCCGAGCCAATCAGCGATCGGCCGATGTGGCTGGGGTTTCCACACCGTGCGCGGCGGTGTCGACCTGGAGAATCTCGGTTTTCGTCCCCGGGCTGTTGGATGTTGGAGTTGTAGATATATGGAGGGATTTCCGAACCGGGGATGGGGCCGTATCGTCCCTGGGTGGCGCTGGCTTTATTTTCGAGCCCCAGCCAATCAGCGATCGGACGGTGGGGCTGGGGATTCCACACCGTGCGTGGCGGTTTCGAGCCGGGGGGTCATTATTTTCGTCCCTGGGTGGTCGGAGTTGTAGAGATACGGAGGCATTTCCAACCCGGGGATGGGGAACAATCATCCCCGGGTGAGGGGTTGTGGATTTATGGCGGGATTTCCGATCCGGGGATGATACTCTGTCGTCCCCGGGTGGCTCTGGCTTTGTATACGAGCCCCAGCCAATTAGTGATTGGCCGGTGTGGCTGGGGTTTCCACACCATACGAGGCGGTGTCGACCCGGGGGACCTCGGTTTTCGTCCCCGGGCTGTTGGAGTTGTAGATGTATGGAGAGATTTCCGAACCGGGAATGGGGCCGTTTCGTCCCCGGGTGGCGCTGGCTTTATTTTCGAGCCCCAGCCAATCAGCGATCGGACGGTGGGGCTGGGGTTTCCACACCGTGCGGGGCGGTTTCGAGCCGGGGGATCCTATTTTTCGTCCCCGGGTGGTTGGAGTGGTAGAGATACGGAGGCATTTCCGAACCGGGGATGGGGCCCTATCGTCCCCGGGTGCGGCGGGACTGGGGGGTTCCCCCGAGGGGCAACTCCCGCCGCGCGCTCCGCGGCCCCTGATTGGCCGGGGGTGGGCTGGGAACCCCCCTCGACCAATGGGCGCCGGGCTCGGAAAACGCAAGGATGAAACCCATATGCCTATTATATTATATATATATATCAACAGGATAGTTTTCAGGCCAAACGATATTTTCTTCTCGCGCACACCACGCACACCTGAGCAGTTCCTCGCGAAGCTTTTGTCGAGGCAAGGCTTGAAGAGCTTCCACCTCTCGCTATGTACAGCAGCAGTGTCGATTAACAGCACGGGAGATGCGCCAACCAGCCCGGAGGAAAAACAACGCAACTTGTTTTGCAAAGCTGGGTGTCGATGGACAAAATCTTCTTTTTTTTCACTTTCACAAAAAGATAAGGAAAGTCAAGTCAACCTCGGGTATATACTACAGCAGCAGCAGCAGTAAAAGTTGAGTTTTTTAGTGGGCGTTGAAGGGGCCGATAAAACAAAACACAAAACGCATCATAGCTTTCCCCTTCCCTAGTCATTGTCTGGCCTCTTCTACACGGGGGTCTGGGATATCTCCCCGGTGTTGTGCTGTTGTTGTGCTATAATAGTTCTAAAGGGGGGTAACAACCAGTGTTGTAATGTGGCGGTACCGTATACGGCCGTACGTTGACCTACCCGCTTCGTTTCAATACCTGGGGAACCAGGGAGACGTGTTATTTGGGGACGCACGCGCAAGCGTTTCTGAAAAAAGAAACATTCGAAGTGAGATTCGAACCCGTGTCCTCGACGACGTCAAATGTGAGGGTATTACCGCTGAGCTATAGGGGTAAAAGATCGATCGATTACCCAGCCCAGGGTAATCCTTATAACACTCTCCCCCCCTCTGAAAGTTCGATGACCCTATCCGTGATGCTTAGGCCTCACTACGAGGTGTGGGAGAATCTATAGCCTCATTTTTGATTGTTTTGAATAGCCGCATCTTCGACCCCCCTCTCTCGGTCTTTTAGGATGAACTTTGTTATCATCCATTGACCATCGTGTGGTCTGCATATACGACTATTCAGGGTGGGCCAATGTAATGTGGTGCCCTACAGCTATAGATGGGACACCGCAAAGATTGTTCGCGTGTTCTCTTTGGTAGACCAGACAGGCCTAGAAAAACGTTCTGAACCATCAGAAGATTCCATAATGTCGGAACTCCCGATAGGAACTAGAGAAGTTCTCATAAAGCAGATAGGAATGTTCTTATATGAGGACATTCCCATAATAAGCGGATATACCGTAGATTTAAGAAGTAGACCTAACCGAGTAACGGACTTCTTATATTAGCGGAGATTTATAACAGCCCGACTACCGGGCCATTGGAGAAGAGAGCCCGAGAGCCTGGAAGAGGCTCTCGCACCTCTCGCCTCCTCTCCCACTCCTCATTCTTCCCTTGGTCATCCAGGCTTTAGTCTCTCACCTAGTCTACAGAGGTTAATAATAACAAGAGGTCTTTCCATATCGAAGAAGAAGCTTGCTTCAAGCTCAAGCAACGAACCTCCGTCTTCCATTCCCTTCTATCATCGTCTCTACTCGGTCTTCGCTTCACAGTGTTTTATGTTTCCTGAAAGTTCGAAAAATGTTTTAGCTTTTCACGAATGAATGTATAAATATGTGTGGACGGTTGGTTTTGTTTCGGGAACAAAAACAAACAGGAAACTAAAACCCTCCACGAAGCTGCTGTGTTATTCAGGTATTGTATACTCGTATACTACGGGTACAAATTTAAATTTGCCGCCGCTTCCTGAAACGTGGCTTTTGGTGTGCGCTGGTTGCCTACGAGCCGGTTCCAGCGACACCCAGAAGATTCTTGTTGGCAATTTTTCACTTTGGTTTTTGAGAGTTGGAAAACGAAATTTGGCATGGTTGTGCGTCATGAAAAAATGGAAAAAACTGACCTCTGTTTTTTTTTCTGAATTGTTCGGCAAGTTTAACCCTCTCTAATTCACGGAAAAAAACTCATAAAAGACCAGCCGTCATTTTTTTTAATCTTGTCATGACGCACAACCATGCCAAATTTCGTTTTCCAACTCTCGAAAACCAAAGTGCAAAAATGATTGCCGTGAAAATACTCGAAATTGTTCCCCGTTCATGTTAAACTCTAGTACTTTGGAAGGCGGTAAATAATATAACAGCCTTGCATGTTTCGCAGAACGAAACAAATGTCACAAACATCTTCCCCTTGTTGATACGAGCAGGCCGTTTCCTATACGGTTCGATTTCGAGCTTCAGATTTGTATTTTTCGATCTCAAAAACGAAAGCACCGTCCTATGCAGTCCGATTATGCAAAATCTGACCGGAATTTTTTCGATTTGAGAATCCGATGACCCAAGACGACTTGGGTCATCAGATTTTCAAATCCAAAAATGGCATGGTCTCTAAATTCAAGATGTTATCCACGCAGCAAGCAGGCAGCAGCAGCAGCACGATCGATGAGTTGGATGGTGACACAGCGACGTTGCTTCGCGCCCGACGCGCAGCCGACGATCGGTGGGCCTCTCCGTCGCGCTCGGGCCTAGAGACGAAGGGAAGCGCACTCGGCGCGCGCCTCGCCGTACTCGTAGATTTTACAGCAGCAGCAGCAGTACATTGTAACAGCAGTACACAGAGTCAACGCTCGGATGCTTCGTTGTGTCAAAATACAAAATACCAAGACAGGTCGGCTCGAGCGCACTCGGCGCGTCGCCGCCAGACCAGAGGCAGCCAGCGTGGCTTCGAACGCTTGGGTTCTACGCCCAGTACAGCGAACTCGGCGCGTCTCTTCGCGGCGCCAAACCACAACAACAACAACAGCAGTTGGTTGCCGTTTACTCAAATACCTGCACGTATATATGATACAACAAATCCGTGTTTTCTCGCATAAGAAGACTGTTTCGATTTTCAAACTAGGTCGCTGAAAAATCGATCAGACCATAATCTGAAGCTCAAAAATCGAACCGCATAGATAGGAAACGGCCTCATGCCAACATTTCCAGTAGTGTCGAATTTTTCCAGGGACTATCATGGTGCCGCAGGCACCGTGTGGGACGGGACGGGGGGAGTGATTAGCCCGCCGCAGGCGGAAAATTTTTGGGCTCCCGTTGTCAACGGGACGGGATCCCATCGTCAGTTTTTCTGCTCCCGTTGTGACGGGATGGGACGGGAATATTTGCGTCTAGCCGGGACGGGAACGGGACGGGAAATGTCCCATGCTTTCTAGACGGGACGGGAACGGGACGGGAAGCTGGGAGTTTTTTATTGATGGGGACGGGACGGGAATCGAATATGGCTCCGATCTTTCAGACGGGATGGGATGGGACTATCACGTTTTATAGTGGGACGGGAAACAATGGGAAAATTGTCATTGTCAATGGGAAAGACAACGGGAAAGGCAATGGGAAAATTGCCAGTGTCGATGGGAAAGACGACGGGAAGCCCACTGGGGATATGTGGGACGTTGTCAACGGGACATAAATGCTCAACGGGACGTACACCCCGCCTCCCCCAAGCCTCGACGCGGGCAGCTTTCGTTTCACCATGCACTTCACGTTCTTCTTGTCCACAGCTGGCTCGAACTCCACGCAATACGTCCAAATCCCTGACGTCTGCTTGTTTCTCCCAACGCCTGCACCCATCTTATTCACGGGAGTACCACTGATCGCAAATGACCGACTTGGCTGTGCCGGAGGCTCAGAAGCCGAGCCACCACCGGCCGATTCCGCCATGAGGAACGTGTGTGTGTGGTGCGTGTGTGGTGCGTGTGTGGTGCGTCTCTCTCCAAAAGTGAAAAAATAAAAAAATAAAAATGGGAGAGCTGACAGCGTACCACAACAATAAATAATTAAATCCAAGATTCACATATAATATTAATAAATATGAAATACTCGTACAACTTCTACTGAAACTGAGACAAGTGGGAAGTGCAAATGGGAGATTTGGGAGGTTGAGTGGGAAGCGCAAATGGGAGGAAGATGGGAACTGACAATGGGAGCAGCATGTCCACAATGGTCATGGGAACGGGAGTACGGGGATAGCGGGACGGGAAGCAAGTGGGACGGTATAAGTTATCCTGCCAACGGGATGGGAAGTGATGGGACGGGAGAAAGTATCCTGCCAACGGGATGGGAAGAGATGGGACGGGAGAAAGTATCCGACGATGTGATGGGAAGCAAGGTGGGGACGGGAGGACGGGAGGATACTATTTCGGCCATATGGGACGGAAATGGGTAGGAAAAACATGATGGGATGGGACGGGAGGTCGTGGACGGGAGACATTTCACGATGGGACGGGACGGGAATACCCGTCCCGTCCCGTTCTCTATGGGAATTCCCGTCCCGTTGACTCCCATGATAGTCCTTGAATTTTTCGACATATTGGCCGATTTATGGCCTAAATACGAATATATATGCATTTTAGTATAGGCAGTTTCAACCCCTGTACAACAACGCCTCCGCAAGTAATACGAAACATAAATGTCCATATCTCGCGAACTACAACTCGAACGCCAAACATCTCTTCAGCGATGTGTTCCCCTTGTTCGCGGGCATGTATGTGTATATATTTCGTATTGAAAATGTCAACGTATTCCGGTTTTTATAGTGCCCGGAGGTGGAATCTCACGCTTGTCGCTGGAACCAGCTCGTATTGTTAAGGCATTATTAGTGTAATGGTATGCCTTTTGGTATGAGAAATAGAACAACCAACCGTGTGCAGAGTTGGATACGATCTTGTCACCTTATTATATCGTATATACAATGAATGGTATACGTAGGATCTGTATCCTAACGGATAGACTTATTCTGAGGGTAAAGGCGTATACAGAGCAGAACGTATATCTGTGATCTGACTAGACGCGAGTTGGTTGTGGTACGTACTGGATAAACCTGCGTTTGAGTAGTGCTACGTACGTCAGTCGGTATTGACGGGGCATTTATAGCGGGAACCTGAGGTGGTGGATCCTGTACTTGCCAGTACATGGGAGCCGGTCATGCTAGAGAGCATGATTTCCCCCTTCCCCACCCCACCCCCACCCCTCTCACGCTGTCAGCTTGACCCTTCAAGCTCTCACGCATTTAATATGATAACATATACCAGGTATCTGTCTTCCACTTGGATGAGTCCTGATTCTGGTCAAGCACTATTAATAGATACCTGCACCCTTTCTCTCTCGCCATGGCATCATCATAACACTTGGCGTCGACGGCAGGACAACATCACTGCTCGTGATAATCATCAGCTCAATCAACGTGTCCAACGTGTTCTACGGCCCTTCTCTACCTCTTCTCCGTGTGAGCTTGTTTTTTTTGTCAATCGGACAGGTGTCCTTGTTTTTAATAGTGATTTTAGAGTACCACGGGTAAGTGGGCCCTGATCCTTCCTCTTCTTTTTTTTCACGTTTCCTTTCTTTGTGTTACAATTATTTCGTTGGGCTATACTGATAAAATGATAACCAACCGCCGAACTAAGCCTTATAACACTCTCCCCCCTGGACCGGCGGGATATGGGAGCAGCGGGATATGGGACCTGCGGGATATTCAGGACAGACCCGATTATCCGGTCTGTGTCCTGAATATCCCGCCGGTCCAGGGGGGGGAGTGTTATAAGGCTTAGTTCGGGTAGGTGATCGCGTTTAACTTTTTACCAGTACGAGTAGTCCAGCGGACTAATGCCTTAACGCCTACCCGAACTAAGCCTTACAACAGTATCCTTTCCTCCTTTCGTTGTTAAAAATAGTCTTGCTCTGTTCACGTTGTTTTCATTCCATTTCATTTCGCTTTATTTCCTTTGATTTTTATTGTCTGTCGCATCTTCTCTGGAAGAAGCACGACACTTGCTTTCTTTGTTAGCATATGGACGTTGAGATCCATACGTATCTATTGTGATGTGCAGTCACTACGCACTGATACGAGTATATGAGTATCTTAGTCTAGATATTCGGGGAATTGCAATATGCGGATAGATTACGAGTTTGTCTTACTCGTAGTGCGCCACATTGTATGTCCCAAGCATCTTCATCAGGAACGATGCTGAGAACGTTGCTAGGACGTTACTATAACGTTGTAGAGAACATTACAGGGAACGGTACACACTACGGTAGAATGTAACTGCCCGTAGCATGGGCATTGTACCGAGATGATCAGGTGCAGGCACCTCCCACCTCGATCACTCTACTCCTCTACTCTACTCCACACTCTACTCCTCTTCCCTCTTCTCTTCTTCTCTTCTCTTCTTCCTTTTCCATTGATCTCCCTGAGGTCAATCTTCTTTCCACCATGGCCAAATATGCGCCTTTTCAAACCATGACTTTTCTTCTTCTACACAAGTGATCTTCACAGACACTTCGGTGCCAACTCTGCCATCTCTATCCACAGAGACAGAGCCTCGACACACGCGTCATTCTTTCAGGTTATGAGCCTCGACTTTGGTCTACGCGCCGACTGGCATCACGGAACGACGTCTCCCGGCAAGCGCGTCACGTTCTACTTTCGAAGAAATTTCAAGTTTTCAAATGCGGAGGAATTCGATTTTTGCGTCAAAAATCAGAAGACCGTCATCTACCCGACAGCATCGACATCGACTCTCATCATCGATTTTCATCAACTTCGTTCACCAGGGTTACTACAAGGTGTACTGCTTTCACGCTTCTACGCGCGAGGCAGGTAAGGAGACTGCTGTCACGCTTTCACGCGGGTAGCACGTACGAGTAATGAGTCCGGTTTCACGCTTCTGTGCGCGAAACTCGTACTCGTACATTAAACATCGTTTTCACGCTGTAATTGCAAAACTAAGCCACCGACGATTTTTGCAACATCACACGCAAAGCTTTGTTTTCGATACTATGATACTTTGAAGCTGTAAGCGCGAAACAAGTCACGAAACCATTTCTGCTCATCACACGCGAAGCTAGCTCCGCGCTACTTCCACGCTGTAAAGCATGAAAAAAAGTTACAAGACCTGCTGTTTCTTCGCCATCACAACTAAAGTTAGTCTCGAGCCGGCTCTTCGCTATTTACACGCGTAAGGTCGTTATTAAAACCGTTTCTTCGAGCTACTACGCACGAAGTACGTACAAATAGATTTATCCTCGTGCAAGCATTGCCGAGAAGACCTACACGTGCTGAATCAAACAGCCAGGTCGTTGACGAATCTGCTACCCAGCGTAGCATCGGGGGGAATACCTCCTGCTATCCTTTTCCAGCATCGGCTTCACGCTTTTAGGCGAAAGCACGACTTAAGACTCGCGGAAAGAAACTTATCCTCGTCCATTCCATATGGGGAGAAGGCCAACCAGCGTTGCATCACGCAGCCAGGCCGTTGATGATTCGGCTTTTCAGCCTGCCATGGGAGAACACTCCTCCTGTCGGTTTATCTGCTACTATCACCTTCTACGTCTACTTCGACTACTGCTGTACGAGCAACACTACAACATCACTACCTCGACTTCTGGAAGCATCGATGGTCTACCCTCGGCTGCAGCAATTCATTCAAATTTTGCTTTTCAAGAATTTATTTCAGGATCGGAGGCGACATGATCAACATCTGCATGCTCACCAGGGTTCAGATCCACAGCAACACCACCAAAGCGTTCATCAAGCAGCTAGACATCGCCATCTCCAGCGCATTGGGGACCAGCTACGTATTCGGCGATGTCTAAGCTGAAACGTGAACACCACTCTGGGGGGATTTGCTCATTTTTTCCAAAACAAGGAGTTCCAACATTTTATTGTTGCGTTCCTGACGATTTTTTGCTATTGCACCGCAACAAGCGGCACAACCCAATCGCGACACCTACCGGCACTCGCACACGTCGGGCAACACGGCGCAGCACATCACTACGGACTGACTACGGGGATAGATCTTCACCACCTCGTCAGCTCTTCATCGCCATCATCAACATCTCACAGCCATCTTCATCTACTCGTACATCTCGGTCTGCTATGCTTCGACTAGCTCTTCACAGCAAGACCGCGTACAGAAGATCATCATTAGCAGCACCACTTCTTCTTCAACTACAGCACTTCTACACAACATCAGCACGAAACACGAAGATCACCATCATTATGAGCAGAAGCAACTACGTACTACAGCTGTATTGTACTGCTGTAGGTTGTCCTTTTCTGTCTTTTCGTTATATTATTTTTCGTGTGGGGGGTATCTTTGTAGGTATCTTTTTTTTACCTTTTCTCTGTTGGCTTTGCTGTATGAACAATCACACGAGTACGTTTTACGCAAGATCACACATGATGCGCACTGCTGTATACCGTCACGGATACACATCTACCGTTTTATCGGTTGTTCCATAGCTTTCCACAGCTTTCTTTTCTTTGAGTACGTATCATACATACACACTCACCATGCTGATTTGTACTTCACACATATCAGTATAGCTGGACACATACCTGTACGAGTATACGTCCACGATTCGATTTCTTGTCCTAGGATCCATTGGCGGGGGGCGTAGCATAGGTATCTTACGCTTTCTTTGCTAGGATACAGCTCGCTGGTCAACACTACAGCATCACGAGTCTATTTCGCGATACGATTGCGCTCAACGTAGTCTATTGCCGTACTATCTGTACTCCTAATCTTATTGCGAGTACGTACGTACATACATGTACACAATGAACAGTGCACTTTTCGCTGTACTTGACGAATGTCATCAGTTTCTACTTGGATTTGATGTTACTCTAGGTATCTATTCAGGGGGCGCGTTGAACACACCCATCATACGGGTTAACGCTTCTGTTCTAGGGTATACATCGCTGGTATTCACACCACGATTTGTTTTCTTCTTTGACTTCGCTTATACCAGGTACTGCTCTGCAGAATTCGTGGGTATGTACGCACGTCTGTACTCCACACTGGACACACGTCTCAGTTTCATCAATTGTCTCTTCAACTATCCCATGTTGATTGCTGGACAAATGAGTATTGACACGTACTGGTACATACAGTAGGTCATTGCTATTTTTGTCTGGGTACACACCCACCGACTTTGTTTGTTTCTGCAAGATTACGTACTATTTCCGTAGCTCTATCATTGTAGCATTCAATTGAGGGGGCGGGTTGCAAGTACAGCGGATAACTTTCTACGCTTTTCATTGTAGTTATGACTCAGTGGTCATGCACTATGACTCAGTGGTCATACAACCACAATTAGCTTTTCTGACATGAGTACAACCATATTGCCGCCGTCATCACACGGGACTGAATAGTAGTGAACTTTGTGTTTACTGTTTTCCATATTGCCGCTGCATTCGCGCAGGACTGAATATGTTGTACCATTCTTTCATTCTTCACTCGTTCATTTTGATTTTTGAGTATCAGGTTTCTACACCGTAGGCATTACTCTAGCTACTGACTTTCATCACGGGGGCGTGTTAGCATATGGACGTTGAGATCCATACGTATCTATTGTGATGTGCAGTCACTACGCACTGATACGAGTATATGAGTATCTTAGTCTAGATATTCGGGGAATTGCAATATGCGGATAGATTACGAGTTTGTCTTACTCGTAGTGCGCCACATTGTATGTCCCAAGCATCTTCATCAGGAACGATGCTGAGAACGTTGCTAGAACGTTACTATAACGTTGCTAGAACGTTACTATAACGTTGTAGAGAACATTACAGGGAACGGTACACACTACGGTAGAATGTAACTGCCCGTAGCATGAGCATTGTACCCAGATGATCAGGTGCAGGCACCGCCCACCTCGATCACTCTACTCCTCTACTCTACTCCACACTCTACTCCTCTTCCCGTTTCTCTTCTTCTCTTCTCTTCTTCCTTTTCCATTGATCTCCCTGAGGTCAATCTTCTTACCACCATGGCCAAATATGCGCCTTTTCAAACCATGACTTTTCTTCTTCTACACAAGTGATCTTCACAGACACTTCGGTGCTAACTCTGCCATCTCTATCCACAGAGACAGAGCCTCGACACACGCGTCATTCTTTCATTCTTTTTCTTTTTTCATGTTTTTGTTCGGTTGTTTGATCGTCCGTTGATTCGCTTTATTATGTTTATTTTTATTTTTTATTTTTTCCTTTTCGCTTTTTCTCTTCTTTTTTTCCCTCTATTTTCTGTTTCATGCACCTGGATTACTAGCAGGGTAGGTCTTACCTGTCGTATATGGTATTGCATTGTCTGCTCTGCTTACCGTGTATGGCACTGTATACCGCACCCCCTCAGACGAATTTCAACTCTGATTTGCTCGACGACCGGTCGAGTGCTAACCCTGGTGGACCCGTCTATGGAAAGATCTCGACGAGATGCCCCCAAAGCCGCCTTTCTCGTTGTCTGTGCCCCCGTCCCTGGTTATGTGGAGGAAACTGGCTTTGAAATTCACCCCAGGGGGTGTAATATACACTGTCATATACAGCAATGCACTGCAGCTTAGTATCGCTGTGTCCTAGTTTTGTAACCACGTAACTGGTACCTCTCTAGGATGAAGAATCAGCACGGACACTGGGTGTGCCGGATGTCGACGGGTAGAAAATAAGGTTTAATGTGAAGAACACACACATACATGTTATAAGGATTAACCTGGGCTGGGTAATCGATCGATATTTTATACCCCTGTAGCTCAGCAGGTAATTCCCACACATTTGACGTCGTCGAGGACACGGGTTCAAATCTCACCTCGAACGTTTCTTTTTTCAGAAACGCTTGCGCGTGCGTCCCTACAAAAACGCGTCACCCCGGCTCCCCAGGTATTGAAACGAAGCGGGTAGGTCAACGTACGGCCGTATACGGTACCGACGTCCCAAATATCACGCCGCTCAGAGGGGGGGAGAGTGTTATAAGGATTACCCTAGGCTGGGTCATCGATCGATATGTTACCCCTATAGCTCAGCAGGTAATACCCTCACACACACGTAGTTAACTCTTCGAGAACTCCACCCGCGTTTTTCGTGTGAACACTTCTTTTACATATAATTCACGTTGAATCGAGTTTGCAGTTGAAAGTATGGAGATTTTTAGTCTCGAATGACACCAACTAAATGTCGAGGGCGCATAGTATAGCGTGGGTAAGCACAATTCGACGAGGAGAGTTGACGAGGGAAGAAAGTGCTGAAATCTTCTCGCGATAAAAATGCCAAGTCAAGAACCGTAGTGGAAGAGGAGGAAGAAGAGCCTACTTTGTGACCCCGGATCTGAGTTTCGACTAATAGAAAGGTGAGAGGAAGGAAGGGCGAAGATATAACCAATGGGATGGAAAAAATAATATAAAATGCAGCCCAAGAATTAAAAACATATCAACCTCGACAGTACACTTTTTCTAGAGGTGAGCATAATATAGTTATGACAAAAAAACGCTTTCCTCGCGAAGGGGGAAGATGGATTCAGTTTTTTCTTCTATTTTTCTTTGACTCTTCACGACCAATATACCTGGAAACAGGGAGTTCATTCCCAGTAGGTACGCTGTTTCAACAAGCTATAATATCTGAGGGCGGATTTTGATGGGTTTTGAAATCGCAAAGTGGAACTTTTTCCCGTTTGAAAAAATAGTAGCCGACTTTTGACGAAGAAAACTGACAAAAAACGTGTCCGGGACGTCACACGCAGATCGATCGTTCGTGGATGCCCACCCAGCCAACCTGAAAAAAAACAGGCGCGAAATGATTCCTCTCGTCATTCTACGGACGGAACCCGTTTTCGTTTTTTTATAAAACGCAAGTCTGATGAGATCTGATGAGTTTGTGAAAAGTAGCTGACCTTGGCCCTTGGCAAGCTGTAACTTACTTGATTTTAATGTAAGCGAACAAAACAAATACATGTTAAAACCGTATCTGCTCGTTCGACCCTGGTGACCACGACTTTTATTAATAGTATAGTAGTAGTGGCAGTATCGCCCAATTCGTCGTATTTCGAACGTTATGACCCGAAACGATATTATAGGCTAATTGTACTGCATGGTGTGGTAAGACTGGGTGAGACACAGAGTATCCCCTTGCAGGTTTGTCTATTAAGCATCCTTGGTGTTACTCGTTTTCCGTAGAATCAAACATAGAAGAGACGCAGCTTTTAGTCATCCCCGAGCCAGATGACATCTGGCTCGGACGGGCTTCAAGTATGGCCCTCAGATCTTATAAATACCCCGAATACGAATGCCATCCAAGTTGTACGAAAACGGACCATTCACCTATATGAGGTAATTACCGGCCTTCCGAGCCCATACCATTACACTAGCCCACCCTGATGAGCCGTATATATGCAGAAATATGGGGGAAACGGGGAAATCCCAGTTCCCCGAACTAGAACATGAGTCGAAGATGCGGCTTGTAATGTGGTGCTCTACAGCTATAGATGGGACACCGCAAAGATTGTTCGCGTGTTCTCTTTGGTAGACCAGACAGGCCTAGAGGAACGTTCTGAACCATCAGAAGATTCCATAATGTCGGACCTCCCGATAGGAACTAGAGAAGTTCTCATAAAGCAGATAGGAATGTTCTTATAGGAGGACATTCCCATAATAAGCGGATAGACCGTAGATTTAAGAAGTAGACCTAACCGAGTAACGGACTTCTTATATTAGCGGAGATTTATAACAGCCCGACTACCGGGCCATTGGAGAAGAGAGCCCGAGAGCCTGGAAGAGGCTCTCGCACCTCTCGCCTCCTCTCCCACTTTTTTTTTCTTTTTTTTTTTCGATAAGATCTTTTACCCCGATAGCTCAGCAGGTAATACCCTCACATTTGGCGTCGTCGGCAGGACACGGGTTCGAATCTCACTTCGAACGTTTCTTTTTTCAGAAACGCTTGCGCGTGCGTCCCTAAAAAAACACGTCTCCCTGGTTCCCCAGGTATTGAATCGAAGCGGGTAGGTCAACGTACGGCCGTATACGGTACCGACGTCCCAAATATCCCGCCGCTCAGAGGGGGGGAGAGTGTTATAAGGATTACCCTGGGCTGGGTAATCGATCGATCTTTTACCCCGATAGCTCAGCAGGTAATACCCTCACAGGCTCCTCAAAACCCCTCCCACACCTCTAAGTTGATAGGCTAAGAAGCCAGGAAAAACGCAACGAAAGGCAATCGAACATAAACTCAGGTGTTGTAAATGAAGCCAACGTCAGTCCTGCCGACGACTCCACGTGTGATAAGACTGGGTGATACACAGAGTATTCCGTTGCAGGTTTGTCTATTAAGCATCCTTGGTGTTACTCACTTCCGTATAATCAAGCGTAGAAGAGAAGCAGCTTTTACTCATCCCGGAGCCAGACGACATCTGGCTCGGACGGGCTTCAAGTATGGCCCTCAGATCTTATAAATAACCCGAATACGAATGCCATGCAAGTTACACGAAAACGGACCAATTACCTATACAGAGGTAATTACCGGCCTTCCTAGCCCATATCATTACAATGGACCATACTTCGGCCATAAGTCCTGTTTTTTATCTTCGATATCTTGAGACTGCCGATCGATGCCGATTTCGATTTGTTTTTTTTTTGTCATCGACGGCTGTTACAACTGACGATAATTTACAGTTTGGTTGCTTGATTGTTGATTTGCTTCAGTATGTTTACTTTTATTTTGTTCCCTTTTAGCTTTTTTCTTTTTTCTCTTTTTCTCTCGCATGCACCTGGATTGCTAGCAGGGTAGGTCTTGCCTGTCGCATATGGCATTGCATTGTCTGCTCTGCTTACTACACTGAGCGTAGTATCTCTGTGTCGTAGTTTTGTGACCACAGAACTGGTACCTTTTTAGGATGAAGAGTCGGCACGGACACTGGGTGTGCTGGATGTCGACGGGTAGAAAGGAAGGTTTAATGTGAAGAACACACACACAGTATGTATTTTGACTATGGGGGAAGTGCAGCTCTTACAATTCAAACCCCAATGTTTTCGATTTTCATTCTCATCGGAAAGGCAACTCTATCGCCCAATTCGTCGTATTTCGAACGTTATGACCCGAAACTTTATTATATCGGCTAATTGTACTGCATGGACCATACCTCGGCCATAAGTCCTGTTTTTTTTTCATCTTCGATATCTTGAGACTGCCGATGCCGATTTCAATTTTGTTTTAGTCATCGACGGGTGTGTTACAACTGACGATAGTTAACAGCTTACAGGATACATTTTGACTGTGAGGGAAGTACTACAGCTAGCTCTTCTTACGATTCAAAACCCAATATTTTCGATTTTCATTCTCCTCGGAAAGGAAAATATTCTCAAATAGGAAACTCGGCTGCTCAAAGGGTAATTCAGGAACGGACTGCCGCACTGCTGTGAGTTAGCCGTGCCACCACTCGCGAGTGCACAACATTTTTGACCCGCGGGGTCATCCACCCGACGCCCACAAACAGTGAATGGGCGATCGTAGAAGGCGACAGTGAGTGGGTCGTCTCCGGGGTCCTTTTCGCCGAGTCGATAAAGGCGATGCACCGCGGTTCGTTGTGCGGCACACTATTATCTTCGCACTTCTGTCTTTCTCCCTCCCTACATAGTCGTAACTCAGATCCGGGGTCACAAAGTAGGCTCCTCTCCCCCCCCCCCCCACTACGGTTGTTCTTGCCTTGGTTTTTATCGCGCAGAGGGTTCAGGCTTCCCAACGCTCGTCGATCTTCATCGACTTTTGCTAACTCACGCTCTCGCGTTTTCCGCTAGTCAATATATTATTTGCGATAAAAAGTCCCTACGTACGAGCATGCACTCGGGGGGGCTCGAGCTCACAATCTTGACTCTAACAGGATTCGTGGTTACCTGCTAGCCCACCGGGGCGACCGGTACGATGGGAGGGGACGGCAGACAGGGTATATATAGCAAGGTATTTAATAGTTGGTACCTGGTATTGGCGAGAGTAGGAAGAAGATGGCAGAAGGTGTGGCATGATCCCCGGGTCGGTTTCGTAGCAGACAGAGACAGGAACTTGTTGCTATCATCGCCTTGAGAACTGTTTTTCTCTTGCTCTCTCTTGTGTATTCTTTCTTGTTTTTTGCCTTGTTTCTCCCTTTCTTTGTTTCGTTTTCCCCCTGCCGTCCCTATGCCGGGGTATCTTCCTCTTCTTCGTGTTGCTTCGCCTGTGCAGCAGTTATCTGTTCCTCTTGGGCACGTACGTATGCTTTTCTTCTACTACTGATGTAGGGGCGCTTCTGTATCCTTGCGTCATTTGTAATATGTTTTATGTCATAATGTGTTTTGTTTTATTGTCTTTTTGTTCCTATTTTTTTGTTCGACTCGTGTCGTTGTGTTATCGTACCCGATTCCTGGTACTTTGGCATTTCACTTGCTTTACCCAATAATTTTCGTTTAGTTTGCTCTGGTTTTTCTTTGTCTCACAGTCTGTGACCACATAATAATAAATTGTATCTCTCTAGGACTAGGAATCATGACAGACACTGGGTGTACTGATGTAGTTGGGTAGAAAGAACGGGGGTTTAATGTGAAGACAGCACACAACACAAACATAATACCCTGTCTGTACGTACTACCGCCGCGGTACAAAAACTGCCTCGGCTGCCTGGAGCCTGGAGGGTGTTAGTTTTGTCGTGCTTCGGTTGCCTGTCCTTTCCATTCGCTCTCGCGTCAGTCTTCCTCTGTTCATGTTCACGTTTTTTTTTTTGTTTGCTTTTATATTGCCCGTCACACATCTCCGGGGGACGCACGCCACTTTTTTTTTCCCCTCTTCGGTTTTTCGGTCATTCGTGTTTCTCTCGTTCACGCATCTGTCTGGACTGCCAGCAGGGTAGGTCGTGCCTGTCTTATATAAATTCATTGTTGTATACTCGTACTGAATATATATTTATTTTTTCATCCCATGTATTATCTTCGCCCTTCTGTTCTTTCTCCCTCTTGAGTCGTAACTCCGACCCGGGGTCACTAAGTACCATGGTACCGGTCGCCCTGGTGGGCTAGCAGGTAACAACTAGATAACCACGAAGCTTGTTAGCGTCAAGATCGCGAGTTCGAGCCCCCCCGAGTCCATGCTCATAGATAGGGACGTTTACTCGCAAAACATATCTTGACTAGCGGAAAGCGCGAGAAGCGTGAGTTGGCAAAATTCGATGAAAGTCGACGAGCGTGGGGAAGGCTGCGCGATAAAAATCAAGGCAAGAACCTCCGTAGTGGGGGAGGAGGGAGAGGAGCCTACTTTGTGACCCCGGATCTGAGTTACGACTAGGGAGGGAGAAAGACAGAAGTGCGAAGATAATATATGGTATGACTTAGCTCTACGAGTACAGTACAGCAGTGGAACCATATAACGGTCCTCCGGCAAAGCGTCTCGAGCGTCACGCCCCCGAAGAGGTGTCATTCGGGAGCGGACCACAGACATCATCATCATCCACATACTTTTTAATCGGAATTGCCGGCAGAGAAACGCTTGCTGGAATTGCCACATCATCTACGTATCGCCCTGGGCTACTGGAACAACACCTCTGGGGCCGCTGAAGAACATCCTCATCTTCGCCGTTTGGGGCTGGACGGACATTTTCGCTTTTAGGATTGCTGGACCATCATCAGCATCTATCTGGATCACCAGGAGGGACATCTGCATCGCCCTGGTCGTACCGACATAACGGCAAGATTTGTTATTTGTTTCGTAGTACGTAGCACCACACGCCTTCTTCGTACGGGGGGGCGGCAGAAGCGTGGTAAGCTGCTAGGCTATTTGTGCAAGGTTAGTACAACATATGTATTGATTGTGCTTGGTACTCGATACAGCAGGTATGATGATGGTTTCATTAGGGAGTTCATATACTTGATGAGGCTTTCTCCATCTGTGAGGTCTCGTGTTTGCTGGTGACTTGACTGACTTGACTTGCTCGCTGCGCCTCGACTGTCGATGGTGGCCTGCGAGGTCCGACGATAATACATACGTGGTTTATGTTTACATGAGGAGCGCTCCAGCTCGCTGACCCTGCCCGCCTGTGCTAGGCTCCGTCATGCGCCTGAGGTCGTATCAACACGCTATAGCGAGTCATTGACACGCGATCTCGGGTTGCAAAAGGGGTATCAGGCAGTACAACCCTTGGAACCTTGGAGGACCGAGGGTGGCTTTTTCCGCGATGAGATGAATGACGCGGAATCGGAGAATGCTAGGTGGAGAGCTAGTGAGCAGGGCAAGAGTTATCTCGAGCTCCGGGAATTGTATTTGGAGAGGGAGAGGCGGCAGACGGTGCAGCTGATTGGGTGGGTGGACGAGATGTATGCCGAGCGCTTCGTTCTGGTGCGCATCGAGGACTATGAAGGAGCTTAGGCTGCACGGACCGGAAGGGTTACTGCTGTGCTCACGAAGGACAGGGCCCGTCTCAACCAGGTGGATAGTTGGATATCCTCGGCTCAGCAGAAAATCAAGTGGCGGCAAGAGGTAGTCCACCCGATGCGGCCGCGGCAACAGCGTGCCGCCTCGGCCAGACGTGAGCTGGCGCTGGTGGACCCGCTTGCTGCTCGAGGCACGAGCAACGCAGGCGAGCCGCTGCAGCAGGAGCAGCAGCCGCAACAACCGGAGCAGCAGCAGCAGCCGCAGCAGCTGCAGCTGGTAGCCCTTGGGAGGAAGATGATAGCGAAGCTGCGTGCCACGCCGAGCGAGGCCCAGCGCTTTGATTCGGAGAGGGCAACGGCAGAGCAGAGGAGAAAAGCAGCTGGGACATCAGTGCGGCAAGAGCAGAAGGCTCGAGCCGGCACGTTGGTCACTGCTGTAAACCACACCCGCTCTACGCCCACCCCCGAATTTGATGAGGAAGCGACGAGAGGAGAAAAAGTAGAAGATATGGGTGACGAGGAGAGAGAAGAAGAACAAGCTGAGGAGCTAGGTGGGGAGCAGACCTCTCGGAGCGGCAGCAGTACACAGGATGGGCAGGGGGCCCTGCCGCAGCCGCATTCGATTGAGAGAAGCCCCTTTGAGCCGGTTTGTTGGGTAGCCCGGGCGCGCTAGTAGAGCAGGTGGCTTTGTCTGCGCGCCACGCTGAAACCCACCCCGCGGTGACGAAGGAACCGTCACACGCGGAAGAGAAAGAGGTCGGAGAGATGGTTTTATGTGCGAGTGGAAGGGGGTCTCTGAAGGAGGAAAGTAGAGTAGGAGTCGGAGATGACGGCGTTGGGATGGGCGAGGAGCAGGAGCATCAGCCGGCGCCACCGCCGCTGCCGCCACCGCCGCCTCTACCACCGCCTCCGCCACCGCCCGCGGAAGGCACACGTGCAGACCTCGAGGCAGAGCAGCACGCCCTGGTAGTGGCGAGCCGCTTGGTACTGGCACGCAGAGCCCTGTTATCATTCGAGCAGCGGAAAGAGGAGGAAGAGGAGGAGAAGGAAGAGGAGCAGCAGAGCAGCACAGCAGCAGCAGCAACAGCAGCAGGGGAGCAAGGACAGGTGGGGCGGCGGCAAGCAACACCACCTACAGCAAGGTTGTGTTTGGACCAGCATGGAAGCTGGGCCGAGGTGGCGCGTGGGTGCTGGGCTCATGCCCCCGTTCAGCCCTGATTGAGGTATACGCTGTGTTCGTGCTGCCTGATCGATTGCCTTTTCCCCTGTTTTTGATGATGTTTTTGATGATACGTACGAAGATGCCGCTACTGCTGTTCAGGTATATTCATAGTAGGTGTGCCGTAGGTTAGGCTTGTTTGGACCACCTATTATTATACTGAATACGAGTACTCGTAGTTGGTTCTGTGGTCTTGCGTTTTTACGCGGGATGGCAGACTACGTACTTGGGTTGGGGCTTGGGGAGGATGATATATGATGCACGCATGATAGGATTGAATACGCACGTGACGAACACTTGACGAGCCGACATTGTTATGTTTCGGTTGTGTGCTTTGCTTCGAACGCTGTGCTACCTGCACGTACTAACCTTGTCAGATAGCAACACATCAGTATACGTATGATAATAGCCGACATGCAGCAATTCTGCTGTAACTTTTACTTGGACCTGTAATCAACAGGGGAAGGTACTTGGAACATGCTCATACGGTTATTTTGTCTGTCTGCGATGTTTTTGCTATTTGTACGAGAAGTACTATTATACTGCTGTGAGTATACCAGGTATATGCGTGCGGTGGTTTTCGTGATTTATGAGCATTTTCGTATGCTGCTTATTTTGTGTGTACCTGATGTAAACGGTAGTGCTCTGTGTGCGGACAGTTTTATGATCGCGAAGGTCGTATATACATCCATGCATACATATAAGACACTGCGTTATACCATGGTACAACGCAACTGCGAACGTACTACTGCTCAGATAAGGTTATCATGGTTGGTATAATACGATGTTGGGAAATTCTGGGCGTTGTGATATTATATGAATATGCGATGGAATGGAGCATTGATACCGAGTGAACATATGTTTTGGGCGACTCAGATTGACTGCTGTATGTTGCGTGCTCTTCCGCCCTCCCTCTCCCTCCCTAGCGAACCAGTTATAGGTACGATATGGTTCTGATCATTAATTATGTAGCACAAATGCTATGTACGTACTTAAAAGCAGGAGGAGTATAAGCGGAGTAGGTGCTTTAAACACGTAATCATATAGCAGTTACTATGTGCTCTTTGTTGGCGATGTGAAATATGCACTTGCACTTGTCTGATCACGCCATTCGAATCTTGATAAATACATGAATGGATTTTGGCTTCCCGCGCACTACTATTGGTTGGTTAAAACGCTGTTCTTAAGGCATTGTTGCTTGGTGATTAAAAAGTACACTTCAGAGCTTTCCTTGTGTGGAAATCGCTCGAAGGTTCTTGATTATACCAGCAGCTCGTGGCAAGGGGAGATCACGTTTCCCCGATGATAAGTTGGCGTAATAACTACTGCTGTAAGCTTGAAACCATAGCACGCGGTCGGATAAATTACATTTGCGTATGAATGAGGATTTGAGATTTATTGTTTTAGTTTTAGAGTCAATCTCAATGGTGATAGCGTCTCTGGCTGTATGGCCTGGGCGGCTTTTCTGGTAGTTCGGAAAATATACTGATTTTGATTGACTGGTTGACCGACTGAATGAGGATTTGAGATTGATTATTTAGTTTTAGAGTCGATCTCAATGGTGATACCGTCTCTGGCTGTCTGGTCTGGGCGGCTTTTCTGATAGTTCGGAAAATACATTGATTGACTGGTTGACTGATTGAACGAGGATTCGAGAATGGAGGATTTTGATTGAGTTTTTGATTGGGCTGGTGGGGTTAAGGTTGGGTTGTGGTTTATGATTGATGGTTTTCGGGCATTGAAAATTCTGCCTGTTTACTGATTAAAATAGTGAATACATTGTACGGTATTGAGATTTGTATTGAAGATTTTTCAAGTTTCGAGATTCTTGCAACGTGCAGTGGTATCTGAAGTTAGCACTAATGGACAAACCTGTATCGACCTATTGACACCGAGCTGATGGCCGTCTGATTATCGAGGCCTTATGCCCTAGTTTCGGCAGCTGAGTGTCTTGGAATATTGTTGAAGTTTGAGCCAGTATGGTTTAGATTTTGTTATCTGAAGTTAATACTACTGGATAAACCTGTATCGACCTATTGACACCGAGCTGATGGCCATCTGATTATTGAGGCATTATGCCCTAGTTTCGGCAGCTGAGTGTCTTGGAAGATTGTTGAATTTTGAGCCAGTATGGTTTAGATTTTGGTATTTGAGCTTTAATGAATGTGCTTGAATTTCTGGTATTCGGTACTTTGAATTTGCTTGAGGTTTTTGTTAATCTTGTGGTATTCGGTACTTTGAATTTGCTTGAGGTTTTGGGACATTGTGGTCCACTTTCGGTACGTGAATTTGGAATGTGTGCTATTGATTCGGGATGATGATTTGTGGGTTTCGGGACAGCTATGAGGTGTGACCATGCTATGATATTGTGATGTTTTATTGCCATACTGTTCACCATGCAGGGAGGATATGAGTTAATGGGACTGTACACCTGTCGGGACAGCTATGAGGTGTGACCATGCTATGATATTGTGATGCTTTATTGCCATACTGTTCACCATGCAGGGAGGATATTAGTTAATGGGACTGTACACCTGTTCGGTATGCATACTGCGGATGTGTGGTGTCGCACAGTATCGATTGCAAAGCAGGGAGGATATTGATTGTGCTTGGTACTCGACACAGCAGGTATGATGACGGTTTCATATATTAGGGAGTTCATATACTTGATGAGGCTTTCTCCATCTGTGAGGTTTCGTGTTTGCTGGTGGCTTGACTGACTTGACTTGCTCGCTGCGCCTCGACTGTCGATGGTGGCCTGCGAGGTCCGACGATAATATATACGTGGTTTATGTCTACATGATGAGGAGCGCTCCAGCTCGCTGACCCTGCCCGCCTGTGCTAGGCCCCGTCATGCGCCTGAGATCGTATCAATAATATGTCTGTCTGGTAAATGTATAGTGAGACCCACACGACTTCCACGTTTTTTTGTGTTTGACGTTTTATCGGTTTGCATGCTATTCCATGCGCCAAACCTGGCACATCAGTGGTATATGCCTTTACGTTGCCAGGTTTGGCGTTGTAGTTTTTTGCGTTACCTGTAGAAGGATTGATCACCGGTCAAAAGCGAAGCAGAAACGTATGATGTGTTTTCGACGTTGCACAGGAGTAATGATAGCAATGGATTTTACTTCGTGAGTATGTATGCAGACAAGTAGTTTAGACAAGTACACTGACCAAGCAGCCAGTGTCAGAACTTCTTGGGGAGACACATTGGAATAGATTGATGACACTTGCAGTAAGTATAAAGCAAGCGTACATTTGAACCAAGTAATTGGATCCTCGTTGGTTGGGTTCATGGCCTTTGCATGGGCACATAGTAGAAAACGAGCTTGGAGTATTTTTTGGCATGTGACGCAGGCGTGGATAAGCGTGGTGTCAGCGAAAGGTCGTATTATTTGCTTTGTTTGCCTGGATTTGCCGGCATGATATTGTTTGGCATATAACACAGGCGTATAAATCATTGGGTCGACGAGAGGTCGCACAGTTGGCATTTGTTTGCCTGGAATAGCCCGTATGTAACGAGTTATCGTGACGTGAGGTCGTATTAGATATGACTCTTGTTGGTAGTCATCATTTGTCATCACTGGATAACACGGAGAGAGTATCTGCAGTACGGTATGCATAGCTTATGTTCAAGAGTTGGATCCTCGGAATATCCAGTAGTGGCCAATCATAGTTCATTATCAATCAAGCCAGTGAAGGTATACAGGACAAGTTATGTATTGTCGTACCTGGTGTCTACTATCTCATGAGTGGTTTAGATTCTCATTAGTCAAGTGTGGGACAACATACCGCCAAGTAAACACAAATAGTGCAGGGTAATGGATTTGCTGTCGTGGTACATTGTGTGTGATACAATACCGGTATATATTACCGTATAAGTAAGGTTCCAAATTTACTTAACACATTTTTCTAGTAATAATGTGGCAGGCGGTTTTTACCACAGCCTGGTAGGCTCGCAGGGAGCAAAAACGTGACATAGATGTATTTTAACCTTCTTGTTGATGCGATCCCGTCAAGACTTCTATTAATAGTGTCGAATATACTCGGCGTATTGACCGATATATGGCCTGAATACATGCTATTATATTTGTATTGATTTTACCATATAGGAGTACTGTATGAAAACTATACCCTATGAAATAACGCCTCCCAAGTAATACGAACATTACCATATCTCGCGAACTACGTACATACAACTCGTGTGTGTGTTCTTCATTAAACCGTCCCTTTTACCCGTCGATATCCAGCACACCAAGTCAGTGTCTGTGCCGATTCTTCATCCTAGAACAGCCGATTTTCCTAATTGAGAATTATTGCCTTTCCGATGAGAATGAAAATCGAAAATATTGGTTTTTGAATTATGAGAGATGTACTACACTCCTCACAGTCATTTTTTTCACTGTAAAGTATTATTGTCAGTTGTTACATCCGTCTATGACAAAAAAACAAATGAAATCGGCATCGGCAGTCTCAAGATATCGAAGATCCCAGAAAATCTGGATCTATGGGCGAAGTACCTCGCTCATGAATGCAAATCGATTTTTCGAGCCTGTGTTAAGGCGTTAGTCCGTTGGGCTACGTACTGGTAAAAGGTTAACCAACCACCTACCCAATATAAGCCTTATAACACTCTCCCCCCCTGGAACGGACCGGATACACGGGTCGACGCGTGTGACCAGCACGGGGTTCCTGTTTATGGGGATCCAGAAGTGTTTTCAGATTCTTGATATGAGGAAATTCGCTTTTCTTTAAAAAGCGTTTTCATGGTGGTTGTGAGATTCGAACTCACGACCACTGTGCAACACATGTCCTGCCGACGACGCCGTTTCTTAAGGCATTAGTCCGTTGGGCTACTGGTAAAAGGTTAACCAATCACCTACCCAATATAAGCCTTACAACACTCTCCCCCCCTGGAACGGACCGGATATAGGGGTCGACGCGTGTGATCAGCACGCGGTTCCTGTTTATGGGGATCCATAAATGTTTTCAGATTGTTGACATGAGGAAATTCGCTTTTCTTTAAAAAGCGTTTTCATGGTGGTCGTGAGGTTCGAACTCACGGCCACTACAACCCATGTCCTGCTGTCGACGCCACGTGTTATAAGACTGGGTGAGACATAGAGTATCCCCTTGCAGGTTTGTCTATTAAGCATCCTTGGTATTACTCACTTTCCGTAGAATCAAGCGTAGAAGAGAAGCAGTCTTTATTAATCCCCGAGCCAGATGACATCTGTGCTCGGGCGGGCTTCAAGTATGGCCCTCGGATCTTACAATTACCCCGAATACGAACCTCATCCAAGTTATACGAAAACAGACCAATTACCTATACAGAGGTAATTGCCGGCCTTCCTAGCCCATACCATTACAACTGTCAAGGTCGAAATCAACTTGTTTTTTCGTGGATCGATACCTGCCATCGAGGAACATATTTTCTAGATCAAATTCTGACCGTGAGCGAAATATAACCCTCAAACAATAAGAAAGTACTAAAATCGATTTTCATTATCATCAGAAAGGCAATTCTCAATTAGGAAAGTCGGCTGTTCTAGCTAGAGAGATACCAGTTATGTGGTCACAAAACTACGATACAGCCCAGAGATACTACGCTGCAATTGCAGCAAGCAGAGCGGACAATGCAATGGCATACATACGACAGGCACGACCAACCCTGCTAGATACCTATTAATAGCTGCGTGAAAGAGAAACAAACATATAACTCGCAAGTCGTACATACGAGTACGCCAAAAATCTCTTCACCGATGTGTTCCCCTCCTTGGTGATGCGGTAATTTCGATGTACGTACAAGCAGTATGTAGTGTTGAAAGAATCGATGTATTCCGTTTTTTATTTCCCGACGAAGCAAGTATGTTTCTTTCTGGAACCAGCTCGTATTATTAGTCGGTCGCCCCGATGGTCTAGTGACGCTTCTAAGAGTTGATTTGCGGAGTTCAAACCCCACGTGGGTCGGACTTTTGAGTTTAGTTGCAAAAAGAAAAAAAAAAAAACGAAATCAGCTAACTGCTGAGAGCGCCTATTAATAGTACTCGTAGCGCGAGTAGGCAGTCGACGAGGGAAGAAAGGGCTGAAGTCTTCTCGCGATAGAAATGCAAGGCAAGAACCGTAGTGAGGGGGGGGGAGGAGAGTAGAGCCTAATATACCCCGGATCTGAGATACGACCAGGAAGGAGAGAGAAAGGAAGGGCGAAGATAATAAATGGGATGGAAAAAAAAAAGAAGGCAAAAAGTCACCCAAGGGTGCACGAAAAAAGAAAAATCTGACACAACACCTTGACAACACTCCAAATTTTATTTTTGGGAAACCAAATATAGGGGGGGGGGGTGTAAAAAAAATATTTAGGCACCCTCCGGCGTATAGGGGGGTACATACCATTCTAAATCCTATATAAACGAAATCAGAGCATCCATAAACCGCAGTACCATACTATTTCCTATATAAACCAATCCCATACTAAAACCTATACATAAACCAATAGCAGGGGATGTTGGTGAATCGTCCCCGCATTCCCAAGGGTAGGCAAGGCCTTCTAAACAATACAACACCACCCAGCGTTTCTGCTTAGAGATATAAACTATAAACGAAGTCAGACCATCCATACACCGCAGTACCATACTATTTCCTATATAAACCAATAGCAGGGGATGTTGGTGAAGCGTCCCCGCATTCCCAAGGGTAGGCAAGGCCTTCTAGACAATACAACACCACACAGCGTTTCTGCTCGGGGTTATGACGCATGCTACGATAGAGGTTCACCATGATTTTTCTGAGCTCTTCACTTAAAGAGCGTCATACCTCACCGAAAAAATGGTTTTGGAAGAAAATAAAAGCGCTACCGGATGAGAAATCCCATGTCCGAAGTGTATTCTGAAACATTATTCGTCTCAAAAATGAACGTCCGACGAATTTGGGTTAAGGCGCCCGATCGCTCATAAAACGATTCGGCCAAAAAGTGCTACCTCTACCGTAGCACGCGTCTTATAAACGAAATCAGACCATCCATAAACCGTAGTACCATACGCTTAGTATTTCCTATATAAACCAAAATTCCATACTAAAACCTACATAAACCAATAGCAGGGGATGTTGGTAAATCGTCCCCGCATTCCCAAGGGTAGGCAAGGCCTTCTAGACAATACAACACCACCCAGCGGTTCTGCTTAGGGCTATAAACGAAATCAGACCATCCATAAACCGCAGTACTGTACTATACTATTTCCTTATAGTTTACCAGGTATAAACCAAATTCATGCCAAAACCTATATAAACCGATACAATGGGATGTTGGTGAATCGTCCCCGCATTCCCAAGGGTAGGCAAGGCCTTCTAGACAATACAACACCACCCAGCGTTTCTGTTTTTCAATCGTGTTACGAGTGGCTGGTGTGGCAAGTGTGGTGGCGGTTCCCCAACTCCGACCCTCCCGACAGTATCAACACATTCCGTGTGCAGTATGTTTGTATAAACCATTGTGTACACAGTGTACACAGTGTACACCCAAAGCCAAGCAGTAGTAGAAGCTAGATACACGTACATAGAGCAGCGTCTGCAGGCGTGTGAGACAAACAAAAAACACACGGAAAAAAAAAAACATCCCCTCCAATATAGGGGGGGGGCGTACTCATTTGTTGCTTGCCTTAGTCATTTGGCCATTGACCACGCATCCCTTTCGAGACGGAGCATCTCCCTTCTTCCCCTCGCTGCCTCGGCAAGGTTTTTGCTTTGGCATGGCCCATAGCGAGGGGGGGGGTCTTTCTAGCGAGCAAGGCTAGACTCACCCTCAAGCGGACCGATACCTTCTTGCTGCTGCGCACCCACCGCGAAGCGTGTGCAGCGGTAGAGTTGGATCGGCACTGGTGCGTCAGGCGCAAAAGTCCAGATGCACGGGCCGTTTTGGCCGTCGGTGTAGACAGCAATGTCCATCTCACTTTTGTGCGCGGAGGCAGACGCCATCAGAAAGGTGGACGGACACTACGTACACGGCCCTAGGTATGTTTGCTAAATGGAGCTGTACTGCCTCAGTAACCTGGCTTCGCCATCAAAGGAGGAGGGAGCGTGTGGCGACGAGCTGGAGCCTCAGGGCAGGTTGACCCCTTCAGCGCGAGAAATTTTATTTTCCAGACCAAGCACCCTGAGTGCAACGAGAGAGAAAGCGAGGAGCCGACTGGGAAGGACAGCAACGAGAGCGTGTACGGACGGAGCGGGTCGAGTGTGGTCGTGCTAGGACTGGCCGAGCGGCCAGGAGCGGCGCACCTGAGCAGCAGCACAGCAGCGCGCCGGCGCAGCAGCACAGCAGCGCACAGGAGCAGCGATCCGGAGCACGGACGACATCGACCCGTGACGAACGGACGAACATTTTTGTTTTTTTTTGTTGACAAATTCTTCGTTTTTTCCCTGAATGTTGTTGGGTCGGTGTGGGATGACGTCACTGGTTTTGTAGAGAGACGCGGCAGAGATGGCGCGGACACCCCGGGTGCCTTCATTGTGTGCCTGATCGTGGAAGACCCCTTCAATGTGGAACGATTCCTAATCAGTGTCGATGTTTATAATGCTGTGCCTAACACAGACCGTTCAGGATAGATTCGGGTAATTGTCAATGGACATGATGGCTTTGGTTGGCTGTTCTTTTTCACTGTGTGCCCGCGGACTGTCATTCTGGCAGCACTTCAGACAGCAGCTGCGTGCTCCATCTTGTTCCCACGCCTACCGTGTGTTTTTGTACAGACAGCACTTCAGACAGTAGTTACGCTGTAGTCGGCAAATTCATTGGTAAAGAGTGGGAGGGGGGGGGGGGGGGACGATGCTGCTGTAGTCGAATGGAGATTGCGGGCGTGTAGTTCAGTTTTGGACACGCATAACATGCTGTAGGGATTTTAGGTGTACCTCTTCGGACTTGTGTATCCTTTCCCTGCTAAGTGTACGTGTTCTTTAGGATTCTCTGATGGCTCTAGCACTTTTGTGACCACGGGCCGTGATCTTGCTAGATCAGACTATATGGATTAGCAACTGAAACGAGTTTAATGTGAAGACAACAACAACAACATAGGGGGGGGGGGGGGGGTAGTGGGGTATCTGGGATTCAGATCCGCGTGCACCCTTGAGTCATCTCTTTTTTTTTCTTTTTTCTTTTTTAAGATACGTTAACCAACGTCTAACCTACGAGACCTGCCACCATGGATGGTCTTCATATATATGCATGGTTGACGTTCGGGATTGCAAACCCAGAACGCTATCAGCGAGTGTTGGAAGTGATGGAAGTAGTATGGAAGAAGTTTTTACTCATCCTGTTCGTTGTGCAACGATTGCAAGAACTATTAATAGAACTAACTCGGACGAGAGAGAAACATCCCCCTGTACATGTATGTGCTTCCTTGATCTGCAAAAAGCATACGACCCTGTCGACCGAGAGTTGCTGTGTGTGTGCAGGTACTCACACGCGTTGGCATACCAACCAATATGCTTACAATAATCTGCCAGTTCCATGACGACATAACTGATATCTCTCTAGGATAAATAATCGGCACAGACACTGATGGGTGTGCTGGATGGCGACGGGTAGAAATTACGTTTTTTTTTTTTATCCTCCGGCGGATGGGTAAAAATAAAGCTTACGCCCTCCACACTTCCACGTCTCACTCCGCGTCGTGTGTCAATTCACGCCATGCCCCCTCGGAAGTATCAGCCCTTGCTGCCTACTACTCCGACGGTTTAATATGAAAACACACACGACGGCATGATGCACGCTTGCGTGCGCACAGATAGATGATGGTGAGCACTCAGATTGGTTCGATGTCGAACAGGGGCTGCGACAAGGCTGCGTGCTGCCACCGTTCGTTGCTGTTCAACGTGTTCTTCGCTGCCGTGATACACGTTGTTCTCGTACGCTTCATTATTGAGCGAAGACGAAGAAGACATATTGAGGGATTTGGTCCACCTCGGGGAGGATGTAGTCGTCGGAAAATAGGTGCCATTGGCATGCGTGCGAAGGGCAGTATGGGGTATACTGTACGCCGATGATGCAGGAGTTGTCTCGAAGTCCGCAGAGGGACTCGCTAAAATGATGACAGTCATCGTGACTGTCTTCGAAGCAGCAGGCCTCACGGTCTCGGAAACAAAGACGGAGACGATGCTTCTACGAACACGGGACCAGACATCCCCTGCTCCGCCGCTCGTTATCGAAGCAGCTGGTGAGAGGTATAGACAAACGAGCCAGTTCTTGTACCTCCGCGGCATTGTCCACGAAGACGCTGACCTCTAGCTCGAAATCGAAGGACGGATCCGTCTTATGCGGACATGCTTCAAACGGTTCGGACCGGAGTTGCGTGCGCAGTGTGTGTTCCGTCCTTCCTACCCGTCGACATCCAGCACATCCAGTGTCTGTGCCGATCATTTATCCTAAAGAGATGCCAGTTATGTGGTCACAAAACTACGAAACAGAGATACTACGCTGCAATGCAGTACGAAGCAGAGCAGACAATGCAATGACACATATTATATACGACAGGCACGACCTACCCTGCTGGCAACCCAGCTTCGTGAAAGAGAAAAAACAAAAACAAAAAAGCGAAAATGATTAATAAGGAATAAACAAAATACTTGAAGTATACCTGGTATAATACAACAGATCAACAAACAAACAAACAAACAAAAACGATAAGTTGGTATGTACTGCATGAAGTCGGCCCCCCTTAGTCCGAAAGTCCGCAAAGTGAAGGTCGAGGTGATTGAGACCCTGATGTACGGATGTGTAACGTGGACTCTCAGCGCTCAACACTCCGCCATGCTCCGATCGGTGCACCACCAAGTCCTCCTGGGTGTCATAATAGGCTTCTGGCGTCGACAGCGTGGCGACTACACGACCCTTTCGTACGCTAAGGCTATTAAGCAGACACGATGCGAGAGCATCGAAAGGACCATCCGTAAACCGCGGCTGCACACGTGGCCATCTTGCGTACCCTGCCAGCATTTGACGTAGACACCTGCCAGCATTTGACGTAGACACCCTGCCAGCATTTGACCGTGACACCCTGCCAGTGTTTTTGGCGGGAAATAACATTGTACAAGGTGATACACCCTGCCTAAAATCTTACAGGGTGTTTTTATTCTGTACAGGGTTTGACACCCTGTTAGGTTTCTGGCAGGGTGTCGGATGCTGTACAGGGTTTGACGTGGACACCCTGCCAGCATTTGATGCCTGACCCCCTGCCAGTGTTTTTGACGGGAAATAACATTGTACAAGGTGAGACACCCTGCCAAAAATCTGACAGGGTGTGGTCACCCTGTACAGGGTTTGACACCCTGTTAGGTTTCTGGCAGGGTGTCGGATGCTGTACAGGGTTTGACGTGGACACCCTGCCAGCATTTGATGCCTGACCCCCTGCCAGTGTTTTTGGCGGGAAATAACATTGTACAAGGTGAGACACCCTGCCAAAAATCTGACAGGGTGTGGTCACCCTGTACAGGGTTTGACACCCTGTACAGGGTTTGACACCCTGTCAGGTTTCTGGCAGGGTGTCGGATGCTGTACAGGGGTTTTCACCCTGCCAAAATTCCGACAGGGCGTTCAATGTTCGGAAAAAATATAAAGAACAGTGTGCAGCGTGTAACGCCCTGCCTTTATCTGGCAAAATGTCGAGTGTGCCGATTTAATTCAATAATATACAGGGTGTAACATCTCAAATGTGGTATGCATTGTCATATTGTTTCTCAAACACCGCACTGCCGACAGACAGAGTGTCTGATACCTTCCCAAAAACGAAAAAAAAAACATAGCTTTGAACAGCGTGTGACACCCTTGAAGGACGGCAGGGCGTCCGAACTTTCATTTGGAGACACTCTTCCAGTGTCGGGGGTCCAGCACCCTGTCAGTGTCATTGATACACCTCAATATACCGTACAGCAGGGCATTCAAACACTTTTCAGCTCACCAGGGCGGTCACCTTGCCCGGCTTGTAAGAGCAAAAATACTGTCATTGTTTAGTACCTCGACAGTGTTGGCAGTATGTGTACACACACGTAGCAAAAGTCAAACACGCTGCAAATTCTCCATACTCCATGCGCACGATGTTTTACAAGGTATCTAAATGTATACCCTTATTAACCGTCGCTTACATCCGCTCGTATTTGTGCGCACACAAATTACAACCGTCCGGGGGGACCGACACAATAACGTGACATGCCGCAAATGCCCATTCCCAACTCCCCTTCTCGTTTAACCCTTGGAAACCCGATTGCACGAGCGGGGGGGACCTGTCCACGGTTAAAACTACCCACAACGCAGCAGATCGTGGTATTAATCACCCCGTCTCTGTAATTATCTGGAACCAAAGAAATCCGCGGACAGGTTCTCGCCATGTTCCTATTTTATTTTCGGTTCGGGCGCGACGCTCTCGTAGTCAGCCTGCAGAAACCCCTTGTTGTCATTTCTGTTGACGCCGTACGCTCCGTCACCTGAAGATATAAGAGGGAAAAAATGAGAGGGAATGACACGCGAAAGGAATATGTTGAGACGAACATAATAATAGCACTTTAAAGGAGGAACTAAAACATGGTACATATATACTAGAATATCGCACTTCAAAGAAAAACAATGTGTATCAAAAGATAATAACAGCTAGTACAGCGTTCCGCACGGGTGTGCGTAAAGATACACTACACCGGTAGACGTTTTTAAATATACATTATATATAAAAATATAACATGCACACCAGGCGTCACATGCAACATGCAACGCGATAAAACGGGCATGATGACGGTGATGAGTTACTAGAGAAAAATGATGCACACACACTCTAGATGTCAAGCGCTACGCTCTATAGGACAGGGGGTCCAGTACACTCTCGTCGCCACCTTCGTCCTCCCCGTCTGCCGCAGCATCCGAAGATAATATAGTTTTAATGAACGAGGACAAAAAGGCGGGGCACAGGCGAGTAGGAAATATATATGTACACACAAAGTTAACTTCGGAGGGGACATGCATACGGTTCAGTCTACCAGTATATTGGAGATTGAAGTGGGATTTTAAACATCCCGCTACGCAAGATCACACGAGCCAATACACCGGGGTACACAATTTCCTTCGGCAGGTTAGGGTGCGTTTATGCGAAAAAAATCCGTGCATCCAGCTGGGTGGAAATTATGGTACACCCAGATTGTTATTTTATACCGGGTACCTGGTAGATTTTACAGTGTACTCGTCGTGCACCCAGTACCCTAATCCTACGACCGATACGTGGTATGCCGGTTCACGCTTCGCGCTTGGCGCTCACGTTCTCCGGCGGCTCCTACCGAGGGCTGATTACTTTTCTGCACCTTGTGAGTGGGAGCAGGGTACCAAATTGAATCAGACCCGAGTGGGATCAGGTTCGGGTGGGAGCAGGGTGCGAAGAGGGGGCAGGGTGTTTCACCGCGTGCTTCCACCAGGTACTGATCCCACCCAGATCTGATCCCAGTTGGCACCCTGCTTTCACCCACAAGGTGCAGAAATGTATTGAACCCTCCGCAGGGGACGCCGGAGACCGTGGGCGTGAAACGCGAACCGTAAATCGAGAGCGCGAAACGTGGCACCGTCATCCCACGTATCGGTCGTGGGATCGGGGTTCTTGATGCACTACGAGTAAACATTAAAACCTATATAAAACTTGGGTGTACAATAATTTCCACTCAGCTGGGTGCACGGATTGTTTTTGCGCTTGTGCATCATCGTGAAGTTCCTTTTGAAAAGCGAGACCTTGTCTTATGTACACGCAGAGAATTATACGTAGAGCGAAAGTGTATATTGTATACGGTACGACAGCGGACGACGACGCGGCAGAAGAAGCAGCCCAAGGCCGCCAGCAAACTACCGAGCGGGCGATCGAGATTTGCGACCGAGAACAACGCCGCAGAAAACCGAGCGAAGGCGCGAGCGAACGTAACACTGAAGGTTGCATTATGTGCACACAAAAAACGAACACGCCACCATTCTGAGTGCCCGGATACCTGGTACCTGGTAGTTATTAAGAAGAAATTTTGAAAGTGTAAAGGACGCCGAGCTTCAAATATCCATCATCGGTGAAAGTTAGCTGTTTATGCGTGTCAAAAAAAAAACTCTGAGATAAATGACGCTCGGCTACCAACCGCACAACAACAGCAATTCACAGGCACAGTGTAGACGGCCTAAACAAAACTCACATTGGCAAAGAAGCTGCACCGGCCGTGAGAAATTGTGTTTTCGAAATACATCTCCACCCTCCACCCATATAGGCTTTGCTCCTAGTCTCGCCGATAGTTGCCTATCGACCGACGGTCATACCCGTCTCCACACATGCGCACTCTGCTGCCTAGCCTGGGTTTCTTAGGCGTCCCATAGTCTACCCGTCTGGTCGCGTTCAGAAGAGACTGCTGTGCCTGCAGCAATGAAAACGCGTCATGATACACAATCAGAAGGCGTGAGGACCAGCATTAACAAGGTGACACCAAACGAAGCGGACAGAGACAATGACTACGCTTTCCCGTAATAAGCACTTCGTCAAGTCGACGGGCGTAGAAGCAGGCATTCACAAGACGTCAAGTAGCAATAAAGTGATAATCAAGACTACAGTAGTACGGTCTGTGCGTATTGTCTGTGTTTCACGAACGCAAGCACAAGCTTATTATTCCAAGGAAAACACGTCACATACGATAAAACGTAGTCCCTGCCAACGCCGCCGATGTGCTGAAATATCTAACTTCTGAATAATGTAGTATCAACGCGAACACCATGAACACCAAGCGACTACGATAACGACGTATGCTATTTGCTTCGAGGTACTATTGCGCTTACAATACATGTACTGGTATAGTGCTGTGTCCGATGCACGCACCACTGCAGCTATCGTACTGCGTTGCTGTACTGCTTGTTGCTGCGTAAGCCTACTCTCAAAATTCACGGGCGACCGGCCGTTGGCCAAAACGTAAGCTGTCGATCAAAATACAATACTGCTCCTCCTGCATGTACGTAGTGCTGCTGCACACAGCAGTTAATTTCTAAAAAGGTCAAAACTCGGATATGATTTTGCACAGACGAGTCGCTACTAATGTAATGTAGTTTTACTGCTCTGCTGTACTACTGCTGTACATACTACTGCTGTACAGCCGTACTCGGAGTACACATAGGGACGCATGATGACAATGCTCCCCTTTTTAAACTTGCGACACCTCCCGGGTTCCAAGTCAAGCACTCCCGAAGAGGAACCTGGTAAAATATACAACCGTAAAGTGTGGTACATATTCACAAAACAAACATAGAACAAGCACGCCCAATAAACGTGTCTGACGCATCACGCAGCTTGCAAAGTTGAGTTTCAACCGTTCAATCAGTAGTACTCACAGCTGACGTATTTTGTATATTTTATAAACCAAAACCATGGATACCGGTAGTTACGAAGGAGGGATCATGCGAATTCGTCAATTGCTGAAGATTAAGAGATTAATTTACGGAGTACCAGGTATTATATACATACTAGTGGTACCCCGAACCATGCCAGGGCGGGGCCGGTATAATAGCGGACAGGAACAAAAATACGAAAGAAATAAGAACTGGGCCACGATCCACACACGCAGTCAACCACGTATCAGCCGACCCACACCGACACCCGCCCACCGACAGCCACCCACCCACCCACTCTCACGTACTTACTGACATCCACTCACCCACACCCACGCACCCACCCAACCACCGACCCACCCACCCAACCACGTACGTACGCACCAACCGATCGACACACACGCACCAACCGATCCACCAACCCACAATAACAACTACTGGTACAACAACAGCAGAGTGAAACCAGTATACAGCAGCACCCGTACGTACAGCATTAGTAGTACTTACAGTCGTAGTCCTTATACTCGTATATATAACCCATCTACAGCAGCAATAGCAACAACAGCTGTCCAGAAAATAGCAAGCACGTACTCGTACGTACGTACAGCGGACACAAAGTACCAGGTATTATATACGAGTATGTATTATACCACCCTCTGGTATAACTATACTCTGATAAGCAGTACGTACGAGTATATGATGGTGCTGTAAAAAAACTGACCGTTGACAATTTGTTTCGTAAACTTATTCGTACCTCGGACCTCGGAGGTTGCCAAAAGGAGATACCCAGGAACGGTGTTGGGTCATATAAAGGAGAAGGAGGAGAAGAGAGGTCTTCGGGCGAGCTGGTGAGTATAGTGCACGGTGCTTTCTATGGGGCATGCATGCAGGGCTGCTGGTCACACCTCTGTTTTTCCCTCCAAACGTGATCACGTGACCACAAAAAAACAAAAACTAATAATAACACCAGCCGCTCATCAAGGCTCACCAATCCATGCCCGCCCAAGGCCCTTCGTCCAGCTGCTTCGCCCTTGTTGCGCTTCCTGTGTGCCCTTAGTCTCCGCTCCAAGACTCCCATAATAGCCATTAGCGTTCATCGCGAGGCCGGCTTACGCAGAGTGGCGTCCATCTGCTTTATATTTTTACATTTTTGTAGAGTCTTGGAAGGCTTTGGTTCGTCGGGGACACCAAAAACGTCCCAGTGCCGGATGTACGAAGAACCCTTTTGCGCCCTTTGCTTGATATCTCATTTACCCCGACGAGTTGAGCTGAGTTAAAATATACTATGAATAGCTCTCGATAGACACATCTGGATACGCGTACTAACACGGCGGGGGTCTAACTGTAGCGCTCGTGTTAGCAGCGTTATACGGAGAGCACCTCGAGGGGAAATTGAGGGAATGCGCGAAATTATGACACACCCCCTGTACAGTATGTCACGCTGCACAGGGTCTTGATACCCTGCCAAGGTATGATCCTAGTATACTGGCAGGGTGGCAAACGCAACCACACCCTACCAGGGTGTTAACACCTTGACATTGCACGATATGCACACCCTGCACAACGATAACCCCTGTGTAGGGTGTCGACATCCTGTAACAAACAGCCGATTTTCCTAAATATGTAATTGAGAATTGCCTTTCCGACGAGAATGACAATCGATTTTAGTACTTTGTTTTTTTTTAAGAGTATTTCGCTCAATCAAAATTTGACCTAGAACATATGTTCCTCGGTGGTAGGTATCGATCCACGAAAAAACGATTGAACTCAACCTTGACAGGCTCGAACAAATCGAAAAATCAAGGAATTTAAGGGAATTTGCATTTTTTATGAGCGAGGTACCTCGCCCAATAATCCAGATTTTCTGGGATCTTCGATATCTTGAGACTGCAGACGCCGATTTCGTTTTTTTTTGTTATCGACGGGTGTCTGAACTGACAATAGTTTACATTGAAAAACATGTCTGTGAATGAAGTCTATCTCTTACTATTCAAAAACCAATATTTTCGATTTTCATTCTCATCGGAAAGGCAATTCTCAATTAGGAAAATCGGCTATTCTGTCATGGTACGTTTAAAAAACACACCACGTAGCAGGGTAGAGACAGCGCATACTCACGCTGCCAAGGTATTGGGTGACATACCCTGTACAATCATAGTGGAGGGCGTAAGCTTTATTTTGACCCATCCGCCGGAGGATAAAAAAAATAAAAAATAAAAAAATCAAATGGTACAGTACTACACCCTGTGCAGGGTGTCGACACCCTGCCACGGAAGGTACAGATCACCCTGGCAGGTTAGGGACGCATACTGCATGCTGCCAAGGTATTATTGCGTGACATACCCTGTACAGTACTACACCCTGTGCAGGGTGTCGACACCCTGCCATGAAAGGCACAGATCACCCTGCCAGGGTAGGAACGCGTACTAAATGCTGCCAAGGTATTGCGGGGCATACCCTGTACAGCACTACACCCTGTGCAGGGTGTCGACACCCTGCCATGGTAGGTACACATCACCTGGCAGGGTAGGGACTCATACTGCGTGCTGCCAAGGTATTGCGTGACATACCCTGTACAGTACTACACCCTGTGCAGGGTGTCGACACCTTGCCATGGTAGGTACAGATGACCCTGCCAGGGTAAGGATGCACACTGCATGCTGCCAAGGTATTGCGTGACATACCCTGTACAGTACAACACCCTGTACAGGGTGTCGCCACCCTGCCATGGTAGGTACACATCACACTGGCAGGGTAGGGACTCATACTGCATGCTGCCAAGGTATTGCGTGACATACCCTGTACTGTAGCAGCACCTTGCCAGGGTGTCCACAGGGTGTCGACACCCTGCCAGGGTCTATAAAAATACTCCACAGGGTATACATGCTGGCAGGGTGTGCGGCAGGGTACCCAAGATGGCCACGTGTGTGTTCTTTGCGGGGGGCGTGGCACGGCAACACAAGCGACTACCCAGTCGGGTGATGTTCGGGACAATGACGGGTGGGGAGGGACGGAGACCGGGCGGACAGCCAAAGACTTGGCAGAGATGTCTTGTTGAAGACCTCAATGTGTTTCGGGCCGAGGGGTCCACGGGGTCTGGTACATTATTTTATTTTGTATGGAAGTAGGTGGAAGTTTATGGAAGCTTCCACCACTTCCACGGAAGCTACCACTTCCACGGGAGCTTCCATCACCTCCATGAAAGCGTTTGGATGCTTCCATGGAAGTGGTGGAAGCTTCCATGGAAGTAGTGGAAGATTTCACGGAAGTGGTGGGAGCTCCTGCGACTTCCATGGGATATTCCACCGCTTGCACGGAAACTTCCACTTCCATGGAAGCTGTGGAAGTAGAAGTTTCCGCAGAAGTTACTATTGGAAGCTTCCGTGGAAGTGCCAAGTGGAAGCTTCCATGGAAGCTTCCGCGGACCTGTTTTTACTTCCACCGGATTCTGTGAACTTCCATCGATTATAGTTTACTTTCACACCCTTCAGCTGTGTCCGGAAGCTTTAACTACTTCCACCGCTTCCGTGGAAGCTTCCATGGAAGCCAATTCTGCGGAAGTACACGGACGCTTCCATGGAAGCTTCGACGGAAGATTTTATGGAAATTGAATACTTCCTGTGGAATCTTTCAGTAGCACTTCCGAGGAAGCTTCCGTACGTCCATTTCCATCCGTCCACTTCCTCCCACAAACTTTGACGTAGTTGCACGTCCTTCCGCTGGCTTCCATGTGCTTCCACGTAATTTCCCAGGGTTGCATGCCTGTTCTCAGTCTGCCACGAGGAAAGAAAAACAGATTGAAGCTTCCACGGAAGGAAATTAAAGGCGTTGCTTTCAAGAAAACAGATGTGGGAAGCACCGGGAACGTCCATCGAAGCACCGTAAGTCTCCACTGGCTTATGTATTGGCTTCCACTGGCTTGTATGCCTTCCCGTGTATTTGTACCAGCTCTCTGATAGACTCCATACGTACTGTACTCCGACTTGATAATACTGCCGACATGGAGAGGAATGATGTGGTGAGATGAAAGTAAGACCGTGGAGGGTCCTGTTTTATCTTTAAGCAGGCTACAAGCTTCCATGGAAGTATAAGAAATGGTGGAAGCTGTGCTGGGAGGCACTATAGACTCTAATAGGCCGCTGCCGTGATGATGAGAAGCGTCTGGTACAGATATAAGGTACGTGTACCCGTATGAGTCTCCAGTCGATGCTGAGGTAGTGATTATGTGTTTCAAGCGGTATACTGCGGTACATCTGTCGATAAGGATTTGGTTCCACGATAGATAATAATCCAGTGCACCACTGCCGTTGCGTCCAAGTAATAGTTTGTTGTTCCAGCGAATAAAGTAAGATGTGGGAGTCCATATCGACACATACAATAGTTAATATTAATAGTAGTACATACCAAGAGTCAATAGATGCTTGTTGGAGAGCGATTATAAGCAGCGAAGGGGCTGAGGCACTGTACACCCCTGTAAGCCCGTCAATACATATGCATACATACATACAAGGGGGGCTTCGCCGTCGCAGGCTGGCACCCGCCTTGGATCTGCTCATGCCCGTATTGACCGACGATGTAAGTAGTAGGCTAGTCGAGGCCGCAAATACATGAGTACTGCCAAGGGGTACATTGAAATCGGGTTTGGGTGAAGAGAAATAAAACAATGGAATCAAATTCGATTAACCAGCAACAAGTACATGTCGCCGTCCGGCACACTTCTTACCACCCGGCACAATGTGAAAATAATCTATTTTAAAAAGTGTACCTGGTATTACACAGAGTTCGCCGTGAAGTATGCGAAAAGCAGACTCGAGCGTTTCGAACATTACCGTGAAGTACCGCTCTCATCTGGTTAATTTTTCGTGTCCTCTCTTGGGTCTACTTTAAGGGGCCGTTGGTACTGGCACTTTATTTTCCCGTGAAACGGCAGCAACTCACTGCACTACAACGAGTAGGAGATGGTGTACGTTCGTATGCCTATACCATACCTGATCGTATGCTACGCTACTAATATACAACGCGATAAAACAATAACATGAACTACAGTAGAACAACAAACAACAAAACGAAAAACAAATACCTGTGGCAACCCCAAAAACACAGAAACGAGCTCTCCTGGATATGCTATGAACCTCAGGATTTCCAGGTGAACGTAACACCATTCACTGTGCATTGAACCACCCGACAATTTAGGTGTAGCTTGTCCTACTGTAGACTGAGGTGTTTATATACATATATTAGGGAATAAGAGGCCCTTCCACCCCCACGGCGGTAGGGCCACCAGTGTGAGCGGCTCGTATTATAAATAATGACTCAATAGGAAGGACGCTACTTTTATTTCCGTTGTTTTATTATTTCGGGTGCTTATGAGTTATGAACGTTGAAGCTCATGCTACACATTGTCGGATGTCAAGAATACTTGGGATTATTTGGGTAAACATATCGAAGGATTGCTTGTTTCTGTCTCAAGGCAGGATTACCATCATAAAGTAGTAGCTGCAAACAAGGAAATTATATGGAGAGGGGGTTGTCACTCGATGCTTCCTCGGAAGTCAACGGGGAGCAGGTTGAAGGTGTAGGGCTAATTGAACACGGAGGTGGGCACCTGGTTTTCGTAGTGTTCGGCGGTTGCAAATCACCGTTTTAGGTGTGGATTTATTGGGGCCTGGGTGGATCATGTTGGCACACAGCAGCAGTAATTTTCCAGGGTTCTTTACGGTTAACCGTCCGTGCACGGTGCGTTTTTTTTTTTCGAAAATCCTACGGTTCGGTTCGGTGTGGTTTTTAGAAAGCAAAAATATTGGGGTGCGGTTCGGTGCGGTTATCCGATATTGGGAATCCCACGGTGCGGTTCGGTTTTTTCATGCATCCTACGGTGCGGTTCGGGGCGGTTTTTATAAATCAGGGATCCTACGGTGCGGTTCGGTGCGGTTTTCAGAAATCAGGAATCCTACGGTGCGGTTCGGTGCGGCATTCAGAAATCGGGAATCTCACGGTGCGGTTCGGTGCTGTTTTCAGATTTTGAAAACCTTACGGTGCGGTTCGTTTTTTTCATGCATCCTACGGTGCGGCTCGTTGCGGTTTTCAGAATTCGGTATTGCTACGGTGCGGTTCGGTGCTGTTTTCAGATGTCGTGAACCCTACGGTGCGGTTTGTTTATATTTCGTTTCCTGCGGTGCGGTTCGGTGCGTTTTTCCGGAATCGCAGGTGCGGTGCGGTGCGGTTTTCAAGAGGGCAAAAAGGAAAACCGCACCGTAAAGAACCCTGTAATTTTCACTATTAATAATAAGGCTACGTACACATTGTCGGGTGACAAAAATGAAATACTAATAATATGCCATGTACAGTATACCTACCAGTAAGTCAAATAATGGATGGAAAGACGAACAGTTGAGACATACCCATAGATCCCCTTGTCCCCCATTTTGCGCATATGCTTGCATGGTTTTGATGAGTCGCTTAAGTGTTCTCTACGTGAATCATCATATAATGCAGCAGCCCCGTAATCGCGCGCATGCAAGAGAAACAGAAGAAAAAAGTAAAATGATAACAGAGTGGAACATAGGGTAAAACATATTATTACAATGATACGTAGCATGAACACAACCAAAGAAAAAGAGCTGCCAAACAGTTAGACTTTGCGCATAGGTTTCCTTTGTCTCCGTGGTTTTCTGCTTTCGGGAATGTTATGAGAGGTCAACGCTGAAGCTCATGCTGCACATTGTCGGATGGCAAAGATGATGAAAATAATGATAAGATATAATACGCTGAAGAAGACATGAGAAGACAAGACTGTCAATCTAATAACTCCGGAACAAAATAAGACTAAACAACGTCGACAGCTCTAGTACAAAGCGTGTAGGGTCAAACCTATCCTCGGTTGTCAATATTATAATGTCGGCGGATTTCCGAACTCTAGGTATAGGCCAACATACGAGTATGAGCATCCGTGCATGAACACATCCCTGCGTAAATATAAACGATCTTGCCCAACGCCTGGCCTTGGCTAGGGTGAACAGTCACCGTCGCCAGTGTACGAGAGAGTGCTGTGTGCTGTCTTACGTACTCATGTGTATATATACTCGTATACCTGCACATGCATACGAAGTGCCCGGTAACACGCATTGTCTTGCTCTTGGAGCCGGGTCGTGGATACCAAACAACAACACATATAATACGTCAAGTATGCTCGTACGACGTATATACGACGCGGATACGTACAGTAGTTGATACCAGGTTCGTACATACCAGACAACACACATATAATACATACGTCAACTCGACACTGTCTGCTGTGATACATCATCAGTACGTATACGAGTACCATCACCAGTGTGGCACGGGAAAGTGCTCTCTGTCTTATGTATATGAACTCGTATACTCGTACCTGCACATACATAGGAAGTGCCCGGTAACATCTTGTCGGATATCACCGTAAGGATCTCCCATGCCAGTATCACCAAGTCACCCTGTTCATAAGATCTCTGGTAAGTAGGCCCATGCAATATGACCAAGCTTCGTGAACTCGGGACGGCTTTGAACACGAGCAGAGGCAGGAGGAGGGTATGTTATCTAGGGGCCATCAGAGACCCCGTCCGTTTCTAAAGCAGTGGTGCTTTCGTCGCGCACGGTGACCAGAAGACGACGTACGTATCATACGATACGAGTACGACCAGAGCGAGGACGAACGATATAATCTCAGCAAAGGTTAAAAGTAGCAACCGCACTGCTGCATGCAATACTCGTAAGTAGAACAGCCGCGAATCGCTGTGGCCACGACGACAAGCACGGCGCACGTACGAGTTGTACTACAGTATGCCAGCCTGCAACGTAAGAAGACGGTGCCGGGCATGCCGGCGTAGGGAGAAGCGTGCGTTTTGAACGCGTGTGGGAGAAAAAACAGTTTTGTTGTTTTTTTGCATGTGCTCCACTCTAAGTTGCTATGATAAAGTGGGCATCAAAGATCACTTGATTAAAGTATTGTTTTTTGGGCATCAGACGAACTGTATATAATAGATAGATGTAAGAGTAGACACTTGACATCGGAACAACTATGTGTAAATTGAAACAAAAGAGAGCGCCCCCCCCCCGGGACACGATGTGAGCACAGCCGTGGCCGCCCCAGAGTTTGAAGGGGTGACCAAGGTGAGGCACGAACGAACGTGAAACAGCGCACCGATTGGTGGATCTTATTGCCAGCTGAATCAGAAATGGCTCAAACTCAGGTCTGAAAAAGACTGTTTGATTGTTCACAGCCGACCTCAACATACCTGTAGATGTTTGTATTATTATATATCATTTGTACTGCGTGGTGAAAGTGGTGGAAGTTTTCGTGGGAACAGTGGAAGCTTCTATGGAAGCTTCCACGAGCTTCCGTTACACAAGCAAATAATGTAAAAGACCGCTCTTACTGCTGTATGTCCTGCTCTGACGAAGCTCTGACGGAATGATAAGTGAATATTTGTTATGTCTCGGTTCTATCCATTTCCGATGGTTGGAACTAGTTGCAACACGCCCTCCGTACCAATCTCTGCGCGTCTGTAGCCGTCCAGTCGTCTATATGTGAGCTTCGTTCGGTAGACTTTCAGCTTTCCACCCCGAACGTCAACTAAGCATTACGTCGTATAACCGCCGGGCAGTGCAACATTACTGTGCGCCTGTTTCACAACCTCCGTGTACGTGCAGCCCAGTGTAGGTCACCGAGCGTGATTGGCCGTTGGCAGGTATAGAGACGAGGAACAGCAGTGGAAAGTGGGTCTGCAAGTGTGGGAACCTCTTCGGAGTTGACTCACAAGTAAGACCACCAGCACGCACGTGCAGCAGCATGAGGCTTCCACCAAACACAAGTGCTTCCACCAAACACAAGTGAGACAAATGAATCCCCGCCACTGTTATTTCCCCATGGTCGTTCCACTACTGCTCACCACCCAGGGCGCCAAAAACAAAAACATGTTTTGTCTACTGCAAGTCACCCCTAAATCTTCTATAGAAGCTTCCACCACTTCCATGGAAGCATCCAACCGCTTCCATGGAAGTGATGGAATTTTCCGTGGAAGTGGTGGAAACTTCCATGGAGGCTTCCACCTACTTCCACCAAAAAAGCAAATCGTGTACCAGACCCAATGAACGTCTCCCTGGTCTGTGTCGACGTAATGTAGTCCCCGCCGGCACGAAATAAGAAACGCCACCGATCGTTTGTTACTCACCTCGCGAACCCTGTCACTTTGCTTACCGTGTGTCCCAATTGCTGTACCACTGTAACCCGACGAGAGTAGGGGCTACGTGTAGTCGACAAAACATGTTGTTTTTTGGGGTCTGGTACATGATTTGCTTTTTGGTGGAAATAGGTGGAAGCCTCCATGGAAGCTTATTTCTAGCCTGCCGCGAGTAGCACCACAAAGAAGACCGCAAGGGTTCCACGAAAGGGATGAGGTCGAGGTGGTTTCGCCGCCATTGTCAGTCGGGCCGGGGGCAGACGACGACGATAGTAGCACCAAAGCAATCTTGTCCGCGGCGACTTACAGCGTTCTACGAGCGGAAACCTCCTACCCTTGCACGGGGCTTTCACCTGACGTCTCTGAGCCTCGAGTCAGGAACTATCCGGTGACTTTGCACGGTCTTGTCAATCAGCGACTTTCGTGGGAGACACGGGTAAAGGCGGGTCGACTCTCTCTTCATGCGGTGGAAAATACGACCGCGGAAGCCCAGAGACGAGGAGGAGGAAGAGGAGGGCGGCGACGAGGAGGCCGAAGGGGGCGACGAGGAGGAGGACGGGGTAGAGAAGGACGGGGTAGAGGAGGACGAAGAGGATGAAAACGGAGTGGATGAGGAGGAGGAGGCCGAACAAAAAGAGGACAAGGAGGAGGAATCGGAACAAAACATAGAAGTGGAGGAGGAGGAGGAGGAGGAGGAGGAGGAGGAGGAGGAGGAGGAGGAGGAGGAGGAGGAGGAGGAGGAGGAGGAGGAGGAGGAGGAGGAAGTGGAGTAAGAAGAGGAAGAGAGGGAGGAGAAAAAAACGAGGAGGGCGGGCGGGGAGTTGATGGGGTACGGAAAAAGGATGGCGGGCATGGGAGTCGGGGTGTAGGAGCAGCAACGCCTTACGCTGTTAGCAGAACCGGGCGGCGCTGTACGTTGAAGAAGCAGTGGAGTCAGTTGCGTTGATTTGGGTAAGTCGATTTGTCTTGAGTTTGTTCCGCTCGGGTGATTGTGCACGACCGTGGGACACTGTCGTGCTAGTGAATTATCGCCGATATACGGTATGACAGCTTGCTTTGACCCTAATCCAAGTTATGTACTACAGTAGTCTACCGTAGAGCAACATCGAGGTAGTCTGGTGTGGTGTCGGGTTTTGTTTTTTCGAAGATCCAGGTACTGGACGCAGTAGTGTAAGGTGGCAGTAGTGGTATTATAAGTACGCGCGACTACTGTCGGTACGTGCATTCCACCCCGTTCCGCCTGCCGATATATTTCACAGCGACATGTGTTTTTCAATCTTGTTCCGAGTGGCTGGTGTGGCGAGTGTGATGGCGGTTCCCCAACTTCGACCCGCCCGACAGTATCAACACATTCCTCGTATGATACATACCTAGTGTAAACCATTGTGTACACCCAAATGTGGTATGTGTGGCCGCATTGTATTATACAGTGCGATACCATAACGACCACCAGCGACTACTGTTTCGCATTAGTAGCAGTACAATGTTGACGGCGGCCGGGAAGCCGACCCCCCACCACGGGTCGGAGGTCAGAGAACGCGTGCGTACGTGAGAAAAACACGCGAAGACATAGGCCACGATTCTTGATAGATCTCGCCGTAGATCTGGACGTCAAGGCCTCGCGAAGGCGCTACGGCGCTGAGCGGGCGGATCCGCGAGGCCGAATTTTGCAGGCGAGGCGGGAGCACGCCTTAGCGAAGAAACCGCGCGGAAAGGCGGTCAGAGGCGAGAGATATCCGCAGATCAAAGGATGGCCATATGTGATAAAAATAACTACAGTAAGATATCATAGTATATACAAGGGCTCCGCATGGGTGCCGGCATTCGCCGGCACCCATGCTTCGGATAGGATAGTATCTGGTACAACGTCAGTTATTTGGTACCATCCTTAATATTTACGACAATGTGATGGCGCTCGCTCGTGTTTCGATATCTGACGCATACGTGCAGAATCAAGGCAATGCCAAGTGTTGCAGAAAGAAGGGAATGCTGCGTGTTGAAATATTCAGTTCGCAACCTCATTTCTCAGTCTCAACAGTCAGTCTCAGAAATAATGTAATCAGTCGCTTTCGGTGTTCCCTGGATAGTCTCAGTTCTCAGGACAGTTTGTGAGAATTACGACAACAACGTGATGGCGCTCGCTCGTGTTTTGATGCGTGACACATAGTATATACGTACAGAGTCAAGCCCATGCCAAATGTTGCAGGAAGAAGGAAACGCTGAGTGTTGATACTCAGGTCGTAACTTCCTTTCTCAGTCTCTGGCAGAAGTGCACCAGTTGAGGTGGCGGGCTCAGTTTTGGTACGTGCGGCAAAAAACAAATCGTGTCGAGAAAACGGTTCCGCGTGGATAGTAGAGAGACGTCAAAGCTGGCCACGGGGGGGGTCTCAACTATTATCTGACTCTCGTGTTTGAGCAGACTCGTATCTACACTGCAGCACTACGCATACACTACAACAGTATTACTGTACAGCAGTACGTACCACAGCAGCAGCAGTTTCTACATACAGTACGTACTCGTACCAGGTACTGGTATTATTGCTGTTTGTTGTAATAGGACAGCAGCAGTAATATTTCCACCGTCGGTGAGAAACTACAGCAGTAAAACGTAGCTGCGAATCCTCCAGTTTGGGTCCACGCCCGTACCTTGATTGCCAGCGCCAGAATCGTAATTATCAGCCCGACCCCTGGAAGATCTATACACTTCATCGTTGTCAATAGGACCATCACGAATCCAACCGAGAAAAAAAGATTAATTCGTACTCGGCATATTATTGAACCGAGTTTTCTTGTTGTACAGCAGTACTGCAGCAGCAGCTGCACATTTTTGAGCCGAGTTTTGTGTTGTCGTACTGCTGTGCTTGCTGCTGTTGTATCGTACTCGTATCCGGACGAAGCAAGGCCGAGGGGGTGGAAGGGACTAAAGACGACCGCTCAGGTAGTCGGGAGAAAGCGATCGCATTTGCGAGACCGAGCTCTCGAAGGAAAGAGCTAAATTATTGAAGCTCGCAACGACAAAAGAAGCCGATATAAATAGATGTGTGAAAGAAGCTTGCTTCCTTGAGGAAACACCTGCATGTTCCCCAAAGAACCTTACTATCTCAAGGAAACTATCTCGATGTCCCGCCGTCTCGAAAGAGCCTACGGATTGAAGGCCGCCGCGCTCGGCGGCGACGCGCGACCTCGAGAGAGCGCGAGCGGGAACAGGCCCGTCGGAGGCCGGAGAAGGCGACCCGCGAGAGAACGGACGAGAAAGCGCGGGCGAGGCGCCGAGAGCTGACGCGTTTCCATTTCGGTCTGAAGCCCAGACGATAGGAGGGACTTCGGCCATTTCCAAAATCACGAGAGGCATCGGTGCTCATTTTATTTATATCTACAGTAGTAATTTGTACAATCACAGTAGTATGTACGAAGGGGCTGGGCCGCATACAGGTACATACATACGTAGCACCACTCACAGCAGTCCCAGCCAGCTGTTCCCAACCACCATTACAGAGTTCGTACATCTCTAGGATGCAGAATCAGCCTGGGCACTGACTGGGTGTGCTGGGTGTCCACGTGTAGAACGAACGGTTCAATGGGAAGCACACACACGCCGGGGTCACAGCTGATTATCGACTGCGGATACGGTAATTTGATACATGAACAATCATTACGCGCGAGGGGGCTGCGGCGGGCTGATGCCCGCCGCCAGCTGTTGAGAGATGAACGGGCAAAAGCGGAAGCCGCAAATAAATGTCATATAGAAGTGGCAACATATCGTATTATGTACGAACCTGCTACTGCTGCTGTTGCTATACAAAGTATTACCCTCTTCGTGTGTGTGTGTCGTTGTCGAGTCGGGACGGGGGAATGCCGCTGCAGCATGGGGAGCCCCCGCCAAAAGATCACTGACTGGCGTTACATAATCGCAATACTACAGTAGTAGTATCGTTTGTCCTTTCTTGCAAGTGTAGAGTTGGCTGCAAACACGCGACGTCCCCGATATCCTATACACTACTACTGTATTGGCCGCCACTCTTTCATCTGACGACTGCTGTACGTAGTACCTGGTACAAAATAAGTAATCAGAGCCAAATATGGCGTGCAAGCATAAGGGAATATACTGGCACAAAGTTTTGGGGCCATCGTGCGTCTGATTACTATTAATATCATCATACACATATGCACCCTCGGAATAGTCAACGCGCCGAATTGTACACTCCGTTGGGGCGCGTGGGTAGCTTCATCAGCCGCAGTGTCTTCTTCTTTTTCTCCTCCTCCTGTCGTGTTCCCATTTAGTATGGTATTCGCCCTTCTTTAATCTATTAATAGTCGTAGCTCAGATCCAGGGTCACATAGGAAACAGCAGGACGCCCCCCCCCCCCCCCCTCCACACTGCGGTTAGTGTCTCAAATTGCTATCGCGAGAAGAGAATCGGCCCTTTCTTCTCTCGTCGACTCGCGTCGCGTCGAATTGCGCCTGCCCACGCTACGCGCTCTCAGCAGTTAGAGATTGTTTTTACATGTTACAAATAAATTCACAATATCACCTTGATCTCAACACGATCGGATTCGAACGCACGGAATCAACGCTAGCAACATTCGAGGGTATATAACCGTGTTACATACCACTCTACTTCGTATCATGACCTCATTCGGTACCTACTACAGGCAAAGTGCATAATGAAAACACAGACAGGCCAAACAGCGAGAACAATCGCCACGTATACATATATATACCAGGTATATATATATATATATGTATCAACCAGCAGGATAGTTTTCGGGCCAAACGATATATTTTTCCCGCGCACACCTGAGCAGTTCCTCGCGGAGCTTTTGTCGAGGCAAGGCTTGAAGAGCTTCCATATCTCGCTCTGTACAGCAGCAGCAGCAGCAGTGTCGATTAACAGCACAGGAGATGCGCCAGCCAGCCAGCCAGCCTGCCTGCAGAAAACAACGCAGATTTGTTTCTGCAAAGAAATCTGGGCTTTCGATGAACAAGATCGATCTCCCAGCTGATGAGGTAGGAGTCTTCTTTTTTTTAGGATGAGGAAAGTCAAAAGTCAACCTTGGGTACAGGCTCTGTTGTGTTTTTTTCGTTTCGTTTCGTTTCGTTTCGTCTTTTTAGTTTCATTGTTACTCTCTCGTTCTTTATCACTGTGATGAGGAATAAGTACTACCTGGCTGGGTGGATGGCGAACTGGGTGTTTCTTTTTTTCTTTTTTTCCTTGGTTATTTCTCTGGTGGTCTTTCTTTCCCTTTGTCTGGTTCTTTGTGTTTATTTTTTTATTTTATTTTTTTTTTGCTTGGTGTACTGCCTGTTGTAGCTTCTCAAGGACAGCGATGCTATTATAGTCCCTCGCATCATTCATTTATTTTTTTTTACCTATTTATTTTGCCGTGATCGCTTTTGCCTTTGTCTCTCCGCCCCTCCGTATTTTCCTAGGACTTTCTTTGATTGGCTAGCTACGTACGTATTCATTTTTCTTAATTTTGTTTTTGTTATTTCCTCTTCTCTTTCCTGGACTCTTGTGTGTGACACGAGAACGAAAAGGAACTGAGTAGGAAGTGCCACGAATCCGTTGTATGGGTGGCGCCCAAGGGAATGGAGACGGAGGGTGAGGGGGTTCGTACGGAAACCACGGCGGACGAAAGCAGGAAAGAGACGGCAAACAGAGTAGGTACCAGTACCAGACCGACTAGCTGGTAGAACTTGCCTGTACTACGGGCACCAACCTGCCTCGGCTGGCTGGAAGGTGCTTTTGGTGTGCTCCGACTGCCTGTCCTTTCCTGTTGTTCTTAGTCTTGCTCTCTTGGCGCTGTTTTTCGGTCCATTTCATTTTGTTTCATTTCATTCGGTTTCTTTTCTTTTCTTTTCTTTTCTTTTCTTTTCTTTTCTTTTCTTTTCTTTTCTTTTCTTTTCTTTTCTTTTCTTTTCTTTTCTTTTCTTTTCTTTTCTTTTCTTTTCTTTTCTTTTCTTTTGTTTTGTTTTGTTTTCTTTTGTTTTGTTTTGTTTTGTTTTGTTTTGTTTTGTTTTGTTTTGTTTTGTTTTGTTTTGTTTTGTTTTGTTTTGTTTTGTTTTGTTTTGTTTTGTTTTGTTTTGTTTTGTTTTGTTTTGTTTTGTTTTTTGTTTTTTGTTTTGTTTTGTTTTGTTTTGTTTTGTTTTGTTTTGTTTTGTTTTGTTTTGTTTTGTTTGTTTTGTTTTGTTTGGTTCTGTTTGATTTTGTTTTGTTTTGTTTTGTTTTGTTTTGATTTGCTTTGTTTTGTTTCGTTTTGTTTTGTTTTGTCTTGTCTTGTCTTGTTTTGTTTTGTTTTGTTTTGTTTTGTTTTGTTTTGTTTTGTTTTGTTTTGTTTTGTTTTGTTTTGTTTTGTTTGTTTTGTTTATTTTATTTATTTTTATTTCATTTTATTTCGTTTCATTTTAGTTTAGTTTAGTTTAGTTTAGCTTTTTTAGTTTAGTTTAGTTTAGGGCCCGAATTAACGAGTATAAAATAAATTCAATTTGGAAAAATAAAATTGAAATTCGCTCTTCATTGGTCAACACACGCACCAGCACCAAATATTATGCCCCAAGATCCTAACCTTCGGTGCTGGTGCGTGTGTCGACCAATGAAAAGCGGATTTTTTTTTTTTTTTTTTCCAAATTGATTTTTTTTCTTCTTCGATAAAACGGGCCCTTAGTTTTTTTTAGTTTATTTCATTTGAGTTTATTTTATTTTGTTTTCTTTGCTTAGCAGGGTAGGTCGTGCCTGTCGTATATATGGCCTTGCATTGTCTGCTCTGCTTACTGTTTTGTGACCACAGAACACAGAAGAACTGGAGAACTGGTACTCGAACCTTTTTAGGATGAAGAATCGGCACGGACACTGGGTGGGTGTGCTGGATGTCGACGGGTAGAAACTACGGGTGATGACTACCATAAAAATAACTTTTTATGGTTGTCATCACCCATAGGGTAGAAAGGAAGGTTTAATGTGAAGAACACACGCACTGAGCGTAGTATCGTAGTTGTGTGACCACAGAACGGGTACCTTTCAAAGATGAAGAACCGGCACGGACACTGGGTGTGCTGGATGTCGACGGGTAGAAAGGAAGGTTTACTGTGAAGAACACACACACACGCACACACGAATCTGCTGTGTTATTCAGGTACAATTAACTGTAACAACAAACAGTTCATTTTTCTTCGAGAACTCCACCCGCGTTTTTCGTGAACACTTTGCATAATTATGTAATTAAAGTTGGATCGTGGTTTTGCAGTTGAAGGGGTAATTCAAGAACGGACTGCCGCACTGCTGTGAGTTAGCCGTGCCACCACTCGCGAGTGCACAATATTTTTGACCAGGGGTCACCCACCCGACGCCCACAAACATGATTGGGCGATCGAAGAAGGCGCCAGTGAGTGGATTGTCTCCGGGATCCTTTTCGCCGAGTCGATAAAGGCGATGCACCGCGGTTTGTTGTGCGGCACACAGACGCGTGCTCGTACGACATATGTTTTTGTTTTCCATCCCATTTATTATATTGTCGCCCTTCTATTCTATCTCCCCCTCTTAGTCGTAACTCAGATTCGAGGTCACATAGTAGGCTCTTCTCCCGCCTCCCCACTACGGTACGTGCCTTGCGTTTTTATCGCGAGAAGATTTTAGCACTTACTTACTCTTTCTTTCTTCCCTCGTCAACTCTCGTTGAATTACGATGGAAGGAGACGGCCGACAGGGTATATGTAGCAAAATAACGGACCAACTATTAAGGGTACAAAAACTCAAAACTGCCTCGGCTGCCTGGAGCCCGGAAAGTGCTTGTTTTGTTGTGCTTCGGTTCGCCTGTCCTTTCTCCTTTCCTTTCTTATTGATTGTGCTTGGTACTCGATACAGCAGGTATGATGACGGTTTCATAGAATAGTCTTGTTTGGACCACCTATCATTATACTGAATACGAGTAGTTGGTTCTGTTGTCTTTCGTTATCTTGCGCGGGACGATGAACTATTAATACGTACTTGGCTTGGGGCTTGGGGGAGGATAAAATATGATGCACGCATGATAGGATTGATTGAGTACGCATGTGACCTTGAAAATATGTTTTGGGCGACTCAGATTGACTGCTGTATGCTGTGTGCTCTTCCGCCCTCTCTCCCTCCCTCCCTCCGTAACGAACCAGTTATAGGTCCGAGATGGTTCTGATCATCAATCATGTAGCACAAATGCTATGTACGTACTTAAAAGCAGGAGGAGTATAAGTGGAGTAGGTGCTTTAAACACGTAATTATATAGCAGTTACTATGTGCTCTTTGTTGGCGATGTGGAATATGCACTTGCACTTGTTGTCTGATCACGCCATTCGATTCTTGATGAATATATATATGAATGCGTTTTGTCTTTCCGCGCACTGCTATTGGTTGGTTAAAACGCTGTTCTTGAGGCATTGTTGCTTGGTGATAAAATAGTACACTTCAGAGCTTTCCTTGTGTGGAAATCGCTCGAAGGTTCTTGATTATACCAGCAGCTCGCGGCAAGGGGAGATCGCGTTTCCCCGATGATAAGTTGGCGTAATAACTACTGCTGTAAGCTTGAAACCATACCACGCGGTCGGATAAATTACGTTTGCGTATGAATGAGGATTT